>JBBMOE010000042.1:3794963-3832571 GCA_037975065.1 Chaetodon trifasciatus | reverse complement strand
TATATATATATATATATATTTATTTATATTTGTGGTGCACAGATGGTGCACAGGTGACCAATAACAGCAGAGTTGCCAGCCAATCGCATGATCACTCACTCATGTGATTGGAGTTGCTATCCAATCACGAGGGTTTCCTTTTAAAATGCCTGTGGAATCATCCAATGGTTGTTTGTGAAGCCAGCAGGCCAGCCTGAGTAGATCAACATCGGTAGTATTCATGTGCTAATTAGAGTTTTTCGCACATCGCAAACTTGCGAATAACCATGCCCCCCGCTGACAGATGGTTCGTTCCTGACGATATTCCAAGCAGGTGAAATTCCCCGTAAACTGGCCATTAATGGCTGATAATCAAAGAACGTTGCGGGTGTTTACTAGTCGTTAACGTGGTTCTTCATGTAGTGTCTGTTTTGTGTACGACCTCGTTTTTGCCTTCAACCTTGCCTTTTGCCTCTCGTCCCTGGATACCTCTGCTTATTTGATTGATCACCTGATCACCGCCTGATGTTGCTGCAGCATCATGTCCACAGCTATCTCAGCCTCAGAGATTCTCGGGACACTCAGGTGATATCAAGCCTTTTTTGACTCAATGTGAACTCCATTTTGAACCGCAATCTGCAGCCTTCCCTACTGAGCGCTCAGGCAAGGCAAACGTAAGGTCACAGACTATGCCATAGAGTATCACACTCTAGCTGCTGAGAGTGAATGGAATGCTGCTGCCTTAGCTGATGCATTTTTTCAGGGACTGTCTGGAAATATTAAAGACCATCTGATCTCCATGGACCTGCCAGAGGATTTAGATTGGTTCATCGCTATCAAGATCAACAGAAGGCTCATGGAGCGAGATCAGGACCAAGGTCACCTTCCTGTGTACCCTTTGCCTCACTGGGATGGGAGCTCTATGTCAGACCAGCCGAACAGACTTTTGCCTCTGTCCTCCCACCAGCCGATGTCGCGGAGCAGCCCATGCAGCTGGGGAACACCTGTCTCCCATATGAGGAGCACCTGCACCGGCAGAGGGATGGGTGTTGTTTCTACTGCGGGCTTTTGGGACATCAGGTCGCAGACTGCCACATCAAGACCAGTAAATACGGCTCCAAGGCTGCTATAAAGGTGAGCCAGAACACCGTTATCCATAACCCTGCTCACTATGAAGTCAAGTTTAACTTTCACTCTTTCCAACTTTTGTAGACTCAGGCTCTGATGGTGATCTGATGAACCTCTCTCTCGCCAGGAGTCTGGGCCTGCACCAGCTCCCTTTACAACTCCCCCTTGATGTGAATGCTATCGATGGCAGCCCCCTGGGCCAGATTACTCACCGCACTCAATTTGTTAAAATCATGTTTCCAGGTAGCCAAACTGAGAGCATTATTTTTCATGTTTTTCCAGCCATGTCCCTATCCTCAGGCACCCCTGGTTAATCAAACATAACCCCAATTTTGACTGGGTTAAGGGTCAAGTCCTGTCATGGGGCCAAGGCTGTTATCAGTCATTTTTTTCCTCCTCAGTCAGCCTCAGCTCATGATAACCCTGATCTTTCTGGAGTACCCGCTTGCTACCATGACTTAGCTTTGGTATTCAGCAAAGTGAAAGCTAAGTCACTGCCTCCTCACCGTCCTTACGATTGCTGTATTGACTTGTTACCAGGAGCTACTCTGCCTAGGAGCAGGCTGTTCCCTCTCTCCTCCCCAGAACGTCAAGCCATGGAGGAGTACATCCAGGACTCACTCGCTGCAGGGATAATCCGTCCTTCGTCTTCACCTGCAGGAGCAGGTTTTTTCTTTGTGGAGAAGAAAGATAAGTCCCTGCACCCTTGCATAGACTATCGGGGGCTCAATAACATAACGGTTAAGAACAGGTACCCTCTACCACTCATCTCCACAGCCTTTGAGCTCCTTGACGGGGCCAACATTTTCACCAAACTAGACTTACGTAATGCCTACCATCTTGTACGCATCAAGGAGGGAGAAGAATGGAAGACAGCATTCAACACCCCCACTGGACATTATGAATATCTGGTCATGCCTTTTGGTTTAACTAACGCTCCTTCTGTCTTTCAGAACCTGGTAAATGACGTTTTACAAGACATGCTCAATGTGTTTGCTTTTGTGTACCTTGACGACATCCTAATATTTTCCCCCTTTGAGGAATCTCACATAGGCCACGCCTGGAAAGTGTTACAGCGGTTGCTCGACAACCAGCTGTATGTCAAGGCCGAAAAATGTGAGTTTCACAAGCCTTCGGTGTCATTCCTGGGGTTTGTGTTGTCGAAGGGGGAAATCCAGATGGATCCTGTCAAGGTGTCTGCAGTTGCAGTGGCCCACGCCTCGCTCAAGAAAGGAGGTTCAGAGGTTTCTTGGTTTTCTTGGCTCGAAGGGGCTCAACAGCTATTTCAGGTCTGGACTGACCATAAGAATATAGAGTATCTTAAATCTGCCGAAAGGTTGAACTCCAGGCAGGCCAGATGGTCTATTTTTTTTAGCCGATTTGATTTCGTCCTCTCATTCCGTCCTGGCTCCAAACACACCAAACCTGCTTCTCTCACAATCCTGCTTTATTTCAGTCTTCTCTTGGGGAGTTGTGGACAAGGTCAAAGTGGCCATTGTTGATGTCCAGGTTCCCCCGGACTGTCCTGAGGACAAGTTGTTCATGGTCCCACAACTATTCCTATTCCTATCTATTAATTGGTTCTGGTTAAGAGAAGAACATGTTCATAGCTAAAAAGGTATGAGATATGATGTAAAATTTGGTCTTCAACATGAAAGATGCTCATCCACAACCCCACCCTGAAAACCCTACTGCAAAACAAAAACTTTAATATCAGACAATTTTGTTAATTTTCAGCCTCCAAAGCCAAACCAATTTTTTTTAAATTAATTAATTATGCTCATGGCAACTACATTATGGTTAGGCTTAATGAAATATCATGCTATGGCTATTACTATAGTCTAGGCACTGGTATGGTCAGGCAACTGCATCAACACTTGTTGTTTAGAAAAGCGCTACTTTTGATGATATGTGATCCAACATCAGAAATTAAAATGTTTACAGCTTTTCTGTCCTGCTACATACGACGGTGGAATGAAACATTACACATGAAACTTTGTGGAGAGAAGGGAGGTGTGATAATGTTTGAACCTTTTTCCTTCTGGAACTTCTTTTCTGTCATTAAGTAAAATGATGATCTCTGACATATTTTATGGATATTTCACATTATATTCAATGGCTACCAATATCAATACAGATACTGCTACAGTTTATCAATACAACTGATAAACTGTAGCAGTATCCCAAATAGTGAATGCAATAACTGAAGGAAGTCTGAGTAAACAAGACATTTGAATGAACTTTGAGCAGATTATTTCATATTGCACCACTTTCCTGATATTTTAAGGAACTCTTCATACAATACTGTATACAGTGGGTACGGAAAGTATTCAGACCCCTTAAATGTTTCACTTTTTGTTATATTGCAGCCATTTGCTAAAATCATTTACGTTCATTTTTTTCCCTCATTAATGTGCACACAGCACCCCATATTGACAGAAAAACACAGAATTGTTGACATTTTTGCAGATTTATTTAAAAAGAAAAACTGAAATATCACATGGTCATAAGTATTCAGACCCTTTGCTGTGACACTCATATATTTAACTCAGGTGCTGTCCATTTCTTCTGATCATCCTTGAGATGGTTCTACACCTTCATTGGAGTCCAGCTGTGTTTGATAATACTGATTGGACTTGATTAGGAAAGCCACACACCTGTCCATATAAGACCTTACAGCTCACAGTGCATGTCAGAGCAAATGAGAATCATGAGGTCAAAGGAACTGCCTGAATCAGAATCAGAATCAGAATCTGAAAGCTTTATTGCCAGGTACGATTTTACACATTCGAGGAATTTGCTTTGGTGAGGTTGGTGCATGACACATCTATTAAAAGAAGCTATTAAAAAAGTAAAAATATAACAATAAGTAAAAAATATAACAATAGTAGAAAATATAACAATAAGTAAAAGATATAACAATATAAATATATATACACGTCTTTTTTCTTTTCTTTTCTTTATTTATTTACTTATTTATTTATTTATTTATTTTTTTACAGAAGTACAGTCTGTTTTTTCGTAAGGGAGTCCAAGTTGAGCGTTAATACAACGCATAGAGTTATGGTAGTGTCAATGTGACAGATGAGGCAGAGGTGCAGTGTGAAGAGTGTCGGGGGAGTTCCGGGCCTTGTTAATAAGGCCGACAGCAGACGGGGAAAAACTGTTCTTGTGGCGTGAGGTTTTGGTCCTGATGGACCGCAGCCTCCTGCCAGAGGGGAGTGTCTCAAAGAGTTTGTGTTCAGGGTGGGAGGGATCAGCCACAATCTTACCTGCACACCTCAGGGTCCTGGAGGTGTACAGGTCGTGGAGAGATGGGAGATTGCAGCTGATCACCTTCTCTGCAGACCTAATGACACCTTTGCCTTTGTCCTTGGCAGTGGCGGCAGCAGCATACCAGATGGTGATGGAAAAGGTGAGAATGGACTCAATGATGGCTGTGTAGAAGTGCACCATCATTGTCTTTGGCAGACTGAATTTCTTCAGCTGCCGCAGGAAGTACATCCTCTGCTGTGCTTTCTTAATGAGGGAGCTGATGTTCGGATCCCACTTGAGGTCCTGGGAAATGATAGTTCCCAGGAAGCGGAAAGACTCCACAGTGTCAATAGTGGAGTAACAGAGGGTGATGGGGGCAGGTGAGGCTGAGTTCTTCCTGTAGTCCACAACCATCTCCACTGTCTTTAGAGCGTTGAGCTCAAGGTTATTCTGGTTGCACCAGGTCACCAGATGGTCAACCTCCCACCTGTAGGCGGACTCGTCGCCATCAGAGATGAGTCCAATGAGGGTGGTGTCGTCTGCAAACTTCAGGAGCTTGACTGACTGGTGACTGGAGGTGCAGCTGTTTGTATACAGGGAGAAGAGCAGAGGAGAAAGAACGCAGCCCTGGGGGGATCCGGTGCTGATGGTCTTTGGGGGGATCCGGTGCTGATGGTCTCTGAAGAGCTCAGAGATAGAATTGTGGCAAGGCACAGATCTGGCCAAGGTTACAAAAAAATTTCTGCTGCACTTAAGGTTCCTAAGAGCACAGTGGCCTCCATAATCCTTAAATGGAAGACGTTTGGGATGACCAGAACCCTTCTTAGAGCTCGTCGTCCGGCCAAACTCAACTCAACTCAATTTTATTTGTATAGCGCCAAATCACAACAAAAGTTGTCTCAGGACACTTTACATATAGAGCTGGTACAGGCCGTGCTCTTTTATCTACAGAGACCCAACAATTCCCTCATGAGCAAGCACTTGGCAACAGTGGTGAGGAAAAACTTCCTTTTAACAGGCAGAAACCTCAGGCAGAACCAGGCTCTGGGTGGGCGGCCATCTGCCTCGACCGGTTGGGTGAGAGAGGGAGAGCGAGAGAGAGAGTGAGACAGACAGAGAGAGAGACAGACAGAAATACTGTCAGAGAGAGAGAGAGAGACAGACAGAGAGAGACAGACAGAAATGCAGTCACAGTAACAGTGACAGTGGATGTAATAACAGTAGTAGCATTTGCAGTGGATGTCAGGCAGGGCCATGGCAGGAGACGTGTAATCCACGATCCAGATTCAGCCACTGTCCATGGGAACCTGCGAGACGACAAAGCACAGAGACTCCGGGGAAGGAGCTAAATTAGTACCATGCCATGGTAGGTCATGAAAGCGGAGGAGCTCGGTGTATCTTTGGAGGTCCCCCGACAGTCTAATGCTATAGCAGCATAACTAGGGGCTGGTCCAGGACAAGCCTGAGCCAACCCTAACTATCAGCTTTATCAAAAAGGAAAGTTTTAAGCCTACTCTTAAATGTAGAGACTGGAAGATGGTTCCACAGGAGAGGAGCTTGATAGCTAAATGCTCTGGCTCCTGTTCTGCTTTTGGAGACTTTAGGAACCATAAGTAAGCCTGCATTCTGGGAATGCAGTGTTCGAGTGGGGTAATAAGGTACTATGAGCTCTTTAAGATAAGAAGGTGCCTGGCCATTTATGGCTTTGTAAGTAAGGAGGAGAATTTTAAATTCTATTCTAAACTTTACAGGGAGCCAGTGCAGAGTTGCTAATATTGGAGATATATGATCTCTCTTCCTCGTTTTTGTTAGAACACGTGCTGCAGCGTTCTGGAGCAACTGGACAATATTCAGCAACAAATTTGGGCAGCCTGATAGTAAGGAATTGCAATAATCCAGCCTGGAAGTTACGAATGCATGGACTAGTTTTTCTGCATCATTTTGAGACAAAATATGCCTGATTTTTGCAATATTACGCAGGTGAAAGAAGGCAGTCCTTGAAATTTGTTTTACATGGGAGTGAAAGGACATGTCCTGATCAAAGACAACTCCCAGATTCTTTACAGTGGTGCTTGAGGCCAGCGCAATGCCATCCATAACTGCTATGTCATCAGAAAGTGAGTTTCTAAGGTGTTTAGGGCCTACTACTATAACTTCAGTTTTGTCCGAGTTTAGCATCAGAAAATTGCAGGTCATCCAGGTCTTTATGTCCTGAAGACACGCTTGTAGTCTAGTTAACTGACTGGTTTCTTCTGGCTTCATTGATAAATATAGCTGGGTATCATCTGCGTAGCAATGAAAATTTATTGAGTGCTTCCTGATAATCTTACCTAAAGGAAGCATATATAAGGTGAAAAGAATTAGTCCAAGCACAGAACCCTGCGGAACTCCATAGCTGACTTTGGTGAGCACAGAGGAGTCATCGTTAACGTGTACAAACTGAGAGCGATCTGACAAGTAGGATTTAAACCAGCTTAGCGCAGTTCCCTTAATGCCAATGAAGTGTTCAAGTCTCTGCAATAGGATACCATGGTCAATGGTGTCAAATGCAGCACTAAGATCTAATAAGACTAGTACAGAGACAAATCCTTTATCAGATGCAATTAGAAGGTCATTTATAACTTTAACCAGTGCTGTCTCTGTGCTATGATGCACTCTAAATCCTGACTGGAAATCCTCAAATAAACTATTTTTGTGTTTCTGCTTTCTCAAGAGTTTTTGAGAGAAAGGGAAGGTTGGATATCGGTCTATAGTTGGCTAAAACCCCTGGATCAAGAGTAGGCTTTTTAAGTAGAGGTTTTATCACAGCTACTTTAAAGGACTGTGGAACGTAGCCTGTTGATAAAGACAGATTGATCATGTCTAATACGGAAGAGTCAATTAAAGGTAATACTTCTTTAAACAGCTTTAAAAACTGAGCAATCGGGGGAGAAGAGCCTTGGTGAGAGAGGTAAAGAAGAACCCAAAGATCACTGTGGCTGAGCTCCAGAGATACAGTGCAGATGGGAGAAAGTTCTAGAAAGTCAACCATCACTGCAGCCCTCCACCAATCGGGGCTTTATGGCAGAGTGGCCCGACGGAAGCCTCTCCTCAGTACAAGGCACATGAAAGCCTGCATGGAGTTTGCTAAAAAACACCTGAAGGACTCCAAGATGGTGAGAAATAAGATTCTCTGGTCTGATGAGACCAAGATTGAACTGTTTGGCCTTAATTCTAGGCGGTATGTGTGGAGAAAACCAGGCACTGCTCATCACCTGTCCAATACAGTCCCAACAGTGAAGCCTGGTGGTGGCAGCATCATGATGTGGGGGTGTTTTTCAGCTGCAGGGACAGGACGACTGGTTGCAATTGAAGGAAAGATGAATGCGGTCAAGTACAGGGATATCCTGGACGAAAACCTTCTCCAGAGTGCTCAGGACCTCAGACTGGGCCGAAGGTTCACCTTCCAACAAGACAATGACCCTAAGCACACAGCTAAAATAACGAAGGAGTGGCTTCAGAACAACTCCGTGACTGTTCTTGAATGGCCCAGCCAGAGCCCTGACTTCAACCCAATTGAGCATCTCTGGAGAGACCTGAAAATGGCTGTCCACCAACGTTCACCATCCAACCTGACAGAACTGGAGAGGATCTGCAAGGAGGAATGGCAGAGGATCCCCAAATCCAGGTGTGAAAAACTTGTTGCATCATTCCCAAAAAGACTCATGGCTGTATTAGCTCAAAAGGGTGCTTCTAGTAAATACTGAGCAAAGGGTCTGAATACTTATGACCATGTGATATTTCAGTTTTTCTTACACAATTCTGTGTTTTTCTGTCAATATGGGGTGCTGTGTGTACATTAATGAGGAAAAGAAATGAACTTAAATGATTTTAGCAAATGGCTGCAATATAACAAAGAGTGAAAAATTTAAGGGGGTCTGAATACTTTCCGTACCCACTGTATATTATGATTCAGTTGAATCGATATACTTTTGCAGAGCCCAAGGAGCAGATAAACGGCAGAAGAAGAAAAGGAGCTGTTAAACAAACAGTTTATTAACAATAACCAAGAACACAAAAACACTACCAAAAACCTTGAATAATATTGAACACAAAATCAGCCCAAGAAAACAAAACATTCACTACACCGTGGTGAGCGGGTAGGAAGAAGAAAGCCCTCAAATATGATATAAACCAGACAAAAAAACTCTGAATTATAAAACTAAGGCTAGGACTAGATACGCACACAGGCAACAAAGACAACGAGGATACAAGAATGCTATGGCAACAAGGAAATGACTGGAAAATCTCGACAAAACATTGACAATCTGGCAGCGTGCCGACTCTGCCATGCTGCTTAAAGCATGAGGTGAATCAGGGGAGATCAGCCTCAGGTGCGTCGTCAGCTCACTGTACCGCCAGGCCACATCTCCACTGCAGACAAGGAGAGAGAGTTACAAACGCAAACAACCACACAGAAGGAAAAAACCCAAATCGTAATAACACAGACTACAACAGTATACCTCATCTGTTCACTTATACTTTTTACTTTTACTGTACTGCCACTTATTACCTATTGCACATCATCTGTTTACATACCGTGTTGCACATGTTTTTATGGCTTCATAGAAATTACTTTTACTTACTTTTGGATATTATGACTAGTTGAACTTCTGGTTAGATGCTAAACTGCATTTCGTTGTCTCTGTGTTGCACTTGGACAATTACAATAAAGTTGAATGTAATCTAATCTAATCTAATCTAATCTAATCTAATACAGTCAGTATTATGTATTTCTTTAGATTTTTTAAAAGTCATACATACTGAATAGTCTTGTTTTTTGATAAAGTTTAGTGTTTTCTTCTCTCTGACAATTGGCCATTGGTCAGTTAGCTCTTTGGTTATTTGAACTGCTTGTGTGTCATATGCAGGAAAAGGCCATTTGGCAGAGAGCAAAGGCTCTTGTATTCTTCATTATCTTCAGGTCTTCAATATCACCATTTTCCTGTGAGATGTTTTTTTTTTCAAGTTTATATCTTAGAAAATTATAAAAACTTTAACAACAACAATTTAACAAAAAAAAAAAAACCCATTAAGTTTTCCTCACAGAAATGACATAGGCCTCCTGTTGTCACTGTGTCATCAGGATGGACCCAAGTGCAAGACACGGACACAGGCTGTATGCAGCAGGTCTGTTGGGCAACCAAGAGGCAGAGCAGGAGGGTTGAGCAGTTGTGGAGGAGGACAAGGAGGCTGGACAGACCTCTTGGAGGACGAGCCAGAAGGTGAAATCCCTCTGGAGGCCGGTGACATAGGCAAAACACCTCTGGAGGCTGAAAATGTAGACAGAATCCTTCTGGAGACCGGAGACATTACTGAAATTCAGAATCTGAGTGTGGTGGCTTGAGTGTGGGACGAGAGACCAGCGACAGGAGACCTAAGGTGGAGGCCAGCAACAGGACAGCGACAGGGCAGCAGGGCTGGAAGCCAGTGACAGGGCAACAGGGCAGTAAGGCTGGAGAACAGTGACCAGTGACTGTGCTGCTGATGGGGAACCAAGTACACGCTTGGCTGTGGATGACCCAGAGACTGGAGAGATGTTGGCTGGGGTGTGGGACCTCCTTAGCTGGGTAGCAGGACTTCCATGGTGCTGGGCAGCTGGAACTCCATGGTGCTGGGCATTGATGATGACGTGCAGCTGGGCAGAGGTGAGGACCATGAGCTGAGCAGCTGAGAGGCACAAGAGCCATGCTTTTCACCTTCTCAGAACGTGGCTCCAGGGCAGGATCAGAAAGGATCCCCCAGAAAGGAGATTCCTGGGAAATGTTGGAGGTAGAATCAAGCAGGAAGCTAGCGAACTAAAGAACAGGAAATGGCTGGAGGGTAGCAGGCTGGTGGCCAGCCAACCCAGGAGATGGATTTGGCAGATGGCTAGCCAACTTGGCAGCTGGAGCAGGCAGGAGATTAGCTGGTTGACGGAGTTTGGCTGACTCAGGGAAGGGGGATACATAAGGAACCACAAGTGTGAACACTGGGACATGGCCACAGAGACCCCCAAGTTGGGAACCAGTGGTTTAAATGTGGGGATAATGGCAAATAATGGAAGATATTTATATTGTTCCACCCAATTGTACATGTGAAAATAGAGAGAAATAGTTGGGCAACAAATGAGAGAGAAGTTTACACTCTGGCATCTTTCTCAACTCCACAGAGCTGGCCAATCATGTTGTGAGGCGGGGGTGAATGTCAGAAAAATCTTGCTCATTGCCCTGCTGATTTTATACAGGAGGTAGCTCAGGAGGTAAAGTGGTTTGATCCGAGGCCTCAACAGTCTACATGTTAAAGTGGGCAAGATACTGAATCCGAACTTGCTCCCGATGCTCTGCAATCAGTGTGTGTGAATCGAGGTAGCTTAGCTGCCGTACGAATGTGTGTGTGAAAGGGTGAATGTAGACTTGTGTCGTAAAAGCGCTTTGAGTGGTCGTCAGACTAGAAAAGTAAAAAAAAATTAAAAAATACATTTACCATATATATTCTACTGCAAACAGTAATCCCAAATAAATATAACATATTTTATACTGTATATAACACTTCCGCAGTTCACAAGTTTGAGGTTAATTTTTACTTAATTTTTAAACAGGTAGAATGCCAACTTGACAAAATCATTAAATTATAATGCCATGGTGTTATCCAGCCATGCAAAATGAAGATAAAGCTGCCACATAGCATTATAGCATATAGCATTATTCAAAAATCACCCAACACCAAGGAGGCATACGAATCATCACCCCTCCCCCCTCTGGGAAGAGCTGATCACAACCTGGTTCATCTCCTGCCCGTATACAAGCCCCTTGTTAACAGGCAACCAGCTGTGTCCCGCACAGTGAAGAGGTGGTCTGACAAGGCTGAAGAGGCTCTGAAGGACTGCTTCAATACAACAGTGTGGGATATATTCAATGACTGTCATGAGGAGGACATTGACAGTTTGACAGACAGCATCACGGACTACATAAAATTCTGTGGAGAACACTGTACCCACCAGGACTGTACGGCATCACTCAAACAACAAACCCTGGATTAATCCTGACATTAAGGCTCTTTTAAAGGAGAACAAGAGGGCCTTCAAGTCAGGAAACAAAGAGGAGATCAAAACTGTTCAGAGGGAGCTAAGAAGGAAAATCAGCTGCAGGAGAACAACACCAGGGGAGTCTGGAGAGGCCTGAAAACCATCTCAGGCCACAAGGAGCCAAACTCCCAGGCAGCTGGGGATCCAAAGTGGGCAGATGAGATGAACACCTACTTCTGCAGGTTTGAGGAAGCATCTGCCCCTCCCCCAGCTGCATCAGCCCTGCAGCAGCCCTCCTTTGATCTCTGACAGCACCCTGCCCAGATGTGACGAAGACGTCCTGCGTGGTACCTGTGCCAAAGATCCCACACAACTGGTGGAGGAGGCGGGGGAGAGGAGGATGACAGCCAAGCCAAGCTGTCCTCCATGGCAGTCAATTATTCCCACCCCTCCAACACACACTCACTGCACTGAGGAGCTCTATCAGTGACAGGATGCTACATCCAAAGTGTGTGAAGGAGCGGTATTGCAGGTCATTCCTTCCTGCAGCTGTCAGACTACACAACAAAAACTGCTCCAAGTAATCAGTGCAATAAATTGTGCAATAATCTGTGCATAACAGTCTGTAAATACTATTTACAATTTGTTAGGATGACGTTCTTGTATATACCTGTTGTTTTTAATTTGCTTGCACTTGTTCACTCCTCTATCCGCTTTATTGATGCTGCTGTAAATTGGAATTTCCCCTCGCGGGACTAATAAAGGAATATTGAATTGAATTGAATTGAATTGAATTGAATTGAATTGAATTGAATTGAATTGAATTGAATTGAAGTCCCTAAAATAATTTAGTGGTATGCAGTACAAGATATACTTTAAGGCAGCGCGTACACGGTATATTCAGTTTTCTTATCTGCTGCCATTGTCTCCTCATCTGCTCACCTGTGCCCTCAACACCTGGGTCCTCCACAAGCCTGTTAAAGGTGTGCAGAATACTTAGAACTAGTACTTTCAGTGCACTCCAATGCTGTGCTTCCACACTTCTGGGTTGGCCCAGTTAAAATGTGCAGAGCAGCTCCAAGCCATGACCATGTGTGTGTGTCCTGAACTATTGGCAATGGAATTTAAAAAATGCACGAAGACACTCAACTGAGGGTCTGTGGACACCTAATGGTTCATGCCTACACTGCAAAGTCCATGGAAGATTTGTGGAAAAATAGGAGTCAGTGATTTATTTAACTTTATCATTAAAACCAATCAGACATATACATGTACATACATGGTTAGACAAACCTGCCACTGAGTCTCCACCTGCTGCATAGTGAAAGCAGCATGTCAGCAGCACATCAGCACTGTCCAGTGTTCAATACACATGCATTGTAGTCATGTGCACAAGTCCTGCAAGGATGCCTTGTGTTTTAATTATGCATGTAAAGCAGGAACCGTTAGGTTGGCAGAGTAGACAGCTGAAGTGAATGTTACCGAAGCGTTTCTGTTAATCAGACATAAATGAGATGCATGACTGAAAAACAGAGCTGAAACATATCTGGTGTTTGTTCACTGAATGCAGCTCCCAATTGACGTCTCCACTGTGCAGTGTTCACGCTTTCACATTATATGCAATCACTAACCTAGGTGAGAACTCTCTGGAAAAATTCTTTGTCAAGGAACAAAGCTTACAAATCCTATCTAAAAGTAAAGGACTACAAATGTCTCCACTCAGCACACTACACTGGTTTAGGGCCTGTACTTTCAATGTTCACGCAGAGTCACAAATGTGCAGCTGGGGATGTCAGTTCACTCTGGGGGTATGTAGCCTGTCAGCTTACCACAAGGGGTACAGTGCTCAAAAATGCTTGCCCTAATATGCCATAATAGACTCAAGAGGATAAGGTGTTTTATATCAAGACTAGAGACTAAAGCCCTTTATGGTAAATGTGGTTTCAAACCAGCTACTGGAGTGGAGCTATGTGACTGTGATAGTGTTTCCTCTTGTGTTAGGGTTGGCACCGACCTGTTTTTAGGTTTTAAATGCATAAAATAACCACATAAATTTGTGTAATGCATCAAGACTTTTTGACTTTGTCAGGCACCTCTATTTCAATAAAATAAAACAATTTTTTTTTCACTAAATTATAAAATGCTCTAGTTGAAATTATGACCTTTGTGTTGTTAGGGTTGCTTTCGACCCAGTTATAAAAATAATATTATAAAGCAATAATTAGAGCCAAAACTGAAATCATAACCAACACACTGACAGCCAGCTCCTCTCCCAATCATGTGAGCTTTACAGGATTGTCATTTTGTCTTGTTTTCCAGTATATCTGCACAAAAACAAAACAAAGAAAGACGGGCATGCCCAGACATGTGAGGTCAATTCAGTATGGACTTGGTGAGTTGCAGAGTGCACATCTCCAATTTGCAGCATGCTAAAATTAGATGAAGAGCTGACTGCCACCTACACTTGCCAGCAAATGACCAGGAGATGGCCAAAGGTTGTGTTTTACAACAAGATAAAGTTACAAAGTGTACATCATTGTAAACTAGGACTCAGCCTATAGTGCAGTTAAACCATGGCTTAAACTTTCATTTCGTAAGTTTCCTTTGAACATACAAGCAGTCAGACTATAATGCTCTTCTATTTATTCACCAGAGGCTTATCAACCCAGCCTCTTATTTCTCTCCAGAAAGAATGAACATTACTTGGCTATGGCTGCAGCTTGTTCTTAGTTGCGGTATCCATATGCCTCTGTCGAAAGCCATCCATTGTCGCCAGGCGACTATATATATATATATAGTGATCTGTAGGTTTTCATTTCTTCGCTGCAGCTATTCCACAGATATATATATATATATATATATATATATGTTCTGCTTTTCATTTTGTGTTAATACTAAATTCTCCCATACATCACCTACTGTGTGGAAGTGTGGGGGAACACATATAAAACAAATACGGAAACAATATACAAACTCCAAAAAAGAGCAATAAAAACTGTAAATAAAAGCACCTACAGAGAACCATCAAACCCACTCTTTATCAAACTGAAGGCACTAAAATTCAAGGTTTTGGTCGACCTCAAAACAATTGAGTTGTACAAAGCAAACCAGAATCAGTTACCACAGGGCATCCAAAAGTTGTTTCAAATAAGAGAAAACAAACATAATCTCAGAGGAATATGCATTTTTAAAAAACAACCTGTACGTACCAACACAAAAATGCACTGTATATCAGTCAAAGGAGTTAATCTGTGGAACAGCTGCAGCGAAGAAATGAAAACCTGCAGATCACTAAATAAGTTCAAACAAATCTTTATAAACCGCATTCTGAATGGATACAAGAGAGAAACAGAAACATGAATTTATAACAATGGGCAATGTGCCTTTTTTTCTGATGTATTTTCTTTTCTTCTGTGCTGTTCTCCTCCTTCTTTTAATCTGTTTGAATAAACAAATAAATAAGAATAAAGTTCTATTGCTGAAAAAAATACTTTTTTGACTTTTTCTTGAAGTAAATATGTGTGGGTCGAAATTATCCCGTAACACCATAGCTGTTACTATAGTTAGTAATATTAAAATGAAAAAAATAAATAAAACAAATTTAATTAAGCAATGTGTTCTAAATCCCCTCAGTAATAGGCAGGTAAGACAACAACCTTTTATTTATTTGTATGATTCTCTTGAGGTTCATTTTACCATTTTTTAAAATTGAAACTGAGGGGTATACTGAAAAAAAGGCCCAGAGGCCCACACCAAAAATATCAAAACCAATATTTTCATGGATAAGGAAGCCTAACAAGGTAACCAAGAGATGAGAAACAAATTGGATGATAGTTAATTGTTTTTAGTGTATTTTACAGCTGATTTAAGACACTGGTCAAAACCGACTCGTTAACACAAGAGATGGTAACAGAAAGCTAACACAAGAGGAAGTTTAATGGTTGATTTAGTTTTTTTTACTAATGAACATAACATCATTATTGGCAATTAGTGACAGTTATTATTGATAAGCACAAAGTTGTACCAGCCCAGGACATGTCATGATTCTTTTCCCCTCCTCTTCCTGGGCTAGGTGTAGCAAATTACCACTTCTTATCCAAAATGAAATGGAGTCACTTAGTGGATTGGTAGGATCTCAGTCTGAAACACGGTGAGTTGGAAAATGCTGATGAATGAGTCATTTGCTTGCTTATAGCTTTTCACAAGGGTTTATTTGCTCCACAGTTGATTTGCATTCATTTATTTGTGAGGGTGAATACTTAAAGGACCTTGCGGATGGGTTTGCATGTTGTAATGACAAACTGTGTACATGTCACATTAATGTGGATCATTTTAAAAGTGTCATATTATTGTTGAGTAGTAATGCAGTAATGCACTATTTTATAAGTTCTTCTTGATGCATTTCTGAATGCACCATCTGTCAAATCACTGGTTTCAGCAGGCTGATTTGAAAAATGAACTTACAGATGGTAAACCTGCTCCCAAGTCTTCTATTTTCAACATGAAATGGAGAGAAAATAATGGCTGCTAAAGCTAGACAACCTTTCTAAACAGCACTGTCTGTCATATCAAATGTACACGACTCATAATTATTTGGCTAAAACTACTACAACCACAAATCACTCATCTTTTTTGGTTGAGACCCAATAGGCAGTGTGCAAGCTGTGTAATCTTTACCTGTAAAGAATGGCTTCTCCGTGCAGCAGTGGACTGCTTGTGTTTGTGGCTGAGACAGAATGTAAAGGCTGTTCTGCTCTTTTTGCCTGTGGGAGGAGAAAGCAGGATGGATGTGATTTTTGATTTAAATGTGAGCGCCACCGAGGGGGAGAGGTGAAGCATTGATATTCAGTTTGAGGTCCGGTCAAGCCCCATTCTCCACACCTTGACGTTGACCTTCCCACCTCACAGTGAAAATCATTTGGCAGCTTCTCTGACCTCTAGCAGTGTGCACAATTGTAGACACACACACACACACACACACCAACGACGGAATTACAACTGAGGAATTTTTACCCCATGTGGCCACTGTTCAACTTTCTGCTGCCTCCATTTTCATCTAGAATCAGTGACTACAGACATAATCAGAAAATCCCTGAAAACATACATGTTTAAATTTGCATTGATTGATTTTCATAGCATTTACAAAACACTACCTACAACAACAGATATTTAGGAAAACATATAAGGAACTACTTTAAATGTCATTATTTCTTTTTCACAACAAAATGCAGTCTGCCAGCAGTAGTTGGCCAAACCTGACCAAATCCAGCCCCCAACACAAATATTTGGCCTTCTGACAAAAGCTAACATTGTCCCTTTTTTAGTTTAGATCTAAACTTTCAGTTTTTCACAATTTACAAATCTGCTGTACAAAGCTCATGTAAATCCCAATAAATATGAAGTTGTAATCTAAACAATGATTTGAATTTCAAATGCAGACAGTGGCTGTCTATTCAAAATGAATCAATGAATGAAGCTGGTAACTGTTTAATTAGTGTGGATAACAAATCAATAGCATCTCTCATCTCATAGCGCAACACAGAACATACAATTGCATATGCAGTATGAGTAATTTTTTGCCAAATGAGTGTTATCTTAAGCTGCAATAACTAATATTAGCCTTAAGATGCAGCCCTAAAACAATTTTAGAAATCGGTTTCAATTAAAAAAAAATAAATAAATAAAAAAATACTCATAAGTTAAGTAAACAATGAAAGCATGTAAACCATCGGTACTGAAAAAAACTGGCCACAGTTGAACCTAATTGCTGACACCTGACCTACAGTATGCTGCGAGTAGGTTTGGAGCACTTATTTTCTAACTTACACCAGTTTTTATTTGGCTTAGAAACTAGTTAACTTCCCAAATCCCACACCTTCAACACAAGCTTGCGGATATTTCACATTAAATAATTATTCAAAGTCTCATTGCACTGACAAAAACCCTTTGAATAAAATGTAATAACTGCTGCTGAAATGATGCTCATATGTTTGAATTCACTTTTTTTTTTTTTCATTATACATAGCTGACCTATAAAGTCAAATTTGTAGCAGTGTTTTGGTGGTAATTAAATATTAAACCTTCTCAGACATATCTGAACATCAAATCAAATATCTCAGTTATCAGTTAGATTCAAAGTGCAAAGTGTGTAAATGTGGATGACCTGGATCGAAAGACAGGACAGACAGGCTGCTGACAGCATGATTAACTCATGCGTGCCAGGGACAGAAATGACACACAACAATGCAGTAACACAATACTGTGTGTCTATACACAGGATTGGCGGGGAAAATATAGTGCATTGAGAGAATGGACACGGCTCTATTGAATTATACATGAAGCAGAAAGAACCAAATCAACTGTGCAAGGTATTGCTGTGGCATGAATAAATGGTGCATAATTGATACAGGCTCTCTTGCATTATGCATCCCTGTTTGCAAATCTCCATGTAGGGTTATGACGTAAAGCAGGTCAGGGGATCTGAGGTATAGGGTGTCACTGATTAAATAATCCAATGTTAATGCCTTACGTAAAAACATACTGCTGGATCCACCAGAATTACATGTATCAATGCTAATTATCATTGGTACAAACTACAAGAAAAGATGATGGAGGAGATTTTATTTCTTTTTCTCCCCACAGAAGTTGGATTAACCTTGCTGATGCTCAAGTCTACTCAACACGTTGAGATGTGGTGTGTTACCTTCCCTATAACCTAGAGTTACTTATAACACCCTTCCATGAGTGGGTTTTGCAGAGAGATTTACATACAACTCGACAGAGGCCTCATTCTATCCTTTCTCCCCCTGGCCACCATGACACACCCTGGAAATCAAAGTGCTAAGTCTTTTCCATTTACGATGGCAAAGAAGAGTATTTCCCTGCATTTCAGTCTGTTCCCTTTAATATCAGCAGCAAAAAATTACTTCTCAGCATTCATGAATCCATATCTGTCAGATCAGTAACATGCAATCACAGGAATGTTAGTAAGGCATTCAAATGTAAAGTAATGTAAAGTCTTTCAAAAATCAGATGTTTATTTTTACCTTACACATAGATGGCTGCCATTAGAGGGGGAGAATCAATAGAAATTGTTCAGAAAATGTATCATATCCAACTGGTGACTTCTACCTTCAGGGTTCTTTTATTCATCATTGCATAACACAACCACCTGCTACAGAGTCCTCCTAGACTTGGCTGTGCACAAACCATGTCAATTCGTCTTCAGTTAGGATGTGATTACTAATGCATAACATCTTCAGTTAGGATGCTTTTACTCCTCTGTAAAAGTTGACAAGAAGTTGGCATGCCATATCCAAGCTTTGTCAACCAGGATGCAATGTGAGATGACCATGTGTGATGCTGATTCTCAGGAACCAGGGGTGAGCACACAGCCCTAAGGGTATTCCACTGCCCAGCCTGCTTATTGCTAATGTCCAGTCCACCACAACATTCTGTATAAAGGTATTGCACTCCACGGCTGACCATGTTCTACATCTACTGAACACAAGACTCTGGTAAGATGGCTCTGTGTTTATGCTCAATCAAAGTTTCAAAGTGGATGGACAATGGTACTGCATGAGATTATCGGCAGTCACATGATAAAACAACTGGATTGTATTTATTTTTATTGTGGTTGGTGATTTTAATCACCTCAAACAGACCTCAGAGCTGTTTTACATAAATTCCACCAACATGTCCACACCCCCAAGATGGGAAGCAATACCTGGCACCATGTTAACACAAACTTTCTTGGCAGTTACAAAGCCCACCAACACTTTGATTAATCAGACCACATGCCTCTGCTTCTCCTTCCTGCTTACTCACAGCTGATACAAGGGGTCAAACCATCAGAAAAAACAAAAAACAAAAAACAGTTAAAGTGTTAAAGTGTGGACAGATAAGCTACAGCAACACTGTAGGACTGTTTAGAGTGCACAGGCTGGCATATGTTTAGCGATACTGCCACCTAGGAGAACCACATCAATCTTGAAGAATATACATCAATGGAGTAGACATCATGTGTTGATGATGTGCTGCCTTTTACTCAAGAGAGCAGGAGGCATACAACACTGCCAGAGCAAAGGAGGCAAAATGGAGACATCAGAAGATAGTGGAGAGAAGCCTCAACACCAACGATATGCAGCAGGTGACCCAGATTATTGCAGGGCAAGAAAGCAGGAGCACCCCCATCATCATGTGTGAGGGCACGGCAGATAAGGTTAACACAGTTTATTCTCACTTTGATCTCCTCAACAGTGTTAGCTGTCAAGTCTACTATGCTTCAAGAAGACTGGCCACTGTCAATATACACAGCAGATGTGAGTAAAACTGATGAGATTGAATGAGAGCAGAGTTGCTGGGCTTGATAATATCCCTACCTGGGTACTAAGAACAAGTGCTAACCAGCTAGCCATCACTAGATGCCATCACTGACATACATAACTGTCAGAGGAGTAGTGATGGGAATTCCAGCTCTTTTAAGAGAGCTGGTTCTCACAGCTCGGCTCTTATAAAAGAGCCGGCTCTTTTGGCTCCTAAGTGGCTCCTCAGATTTTTTGTTGCTTAAATTAATTTATTACCAAAATAATATAAAATTATGTTTAAAATTAATTACTAATGTAGAAAACATACTTTATATCAAATTTTACAGCATTTCTTGTGGTCACTCATTTTCTCACCTTTCCAGCAATTTGTCTGTCGCGGTTCTCTGTGCTTGTGCGTGTGTTGTGTGTGTGTGCGCATGCACTGTGTCTGTAACCCTCGCTCCTCCCCCTCCTGGTCAGTGCGTACACACTGAAGCCACCACACATCATGTGGTTAACCAATCATGTGTGGCTTGAACGGAAAAAAAGTCGAGAAAAAAACAAAAAAGATAAAAAACAAAGCAGCTCTCACTCTGGCTCCGATCGTTCACTTCAAAGAGCCGGCTCGAAGAGCCGTTTTGTTTGCGACCAACACATCACTACAGAGGAGACTGTTCCCACCTGCTTCAAGACAACCACTATTGTGTCCCTGTATCTAAAAAGTCTGCAGTGCCTAGTCTGAATGACTATCTCCCTGTAGTACTCACCGTCACTCTGTGCTTAGAGAAGTGGGTTCTTAAGCATATCAACGACAACATCCCAGCCAGCCTGGACCCTCCCATTTGAATTCAGAATAAATGGATCGACAGAGGATACCATCTCCACTGCCCTCAGTCCTCACACACTTTCAAAATAACTACACCTACATCAGAAAGCTGTTTGTTGATTTCAGCTCAGCTTCAACACAATCTCCCAGATGAGAGTGATTGGCAAACCAGAGTGGGCGACACAAGGATTTCACTGTTTTCTCAATCAACAGCGAAAGTCTAACAATGACAGGCATTATGAATAACATTATGAAGACCCTAGAGAGACTCGTCCTGGAGCAGCTCCGGCCCATGGTCAAGCCACTCTTGGACCCCCTCCAGTTCGCCTATAAGCCCCGACTTGGAGTTGAGGACGCCATCATCTACCTGCTCAACCGTGTCTACGCCCACCTGGACAAGTCAGCAAGCACTGTGAGGGTTATGTTTTTTTGACTTCTCCAGTGCATTCAACACCATTCGTCCTGCCAACTGACAACTATGGAGGTGGATGCCCCCCTAGTGTCCTGGATCGTGGACTACTTGACTGGCAGACCACAGTATGTGCGCCTGCAACACTGTGTGTGAGACAGAATGGTCAGCAACACTGGGGCTCCACAGGGGACTGCTCTCTCTCCCTTCCTCTTCACCCTCTACACCACGGACTTCAACTATTGCACAGAGACCTGCCAACTTCAGAAGTTTTCTGATGACTCTACGATAGTTGGACGTATCAGCAAGGGCGATGAGGATGAGTACAGGGCTGCTGTGGACAACTTTGTCACATGGTGTGAGCAGAACCATCTGCAACTAAATGTGGCAAAGACTAAGGAACTGGTAGTGGACCTGAGAAGAACCAAGGCACCGGTGACCCCTGTTTCCATTCAGGGGGTCAGTGTGGACATTGTGGAGGATTACAAGTACCAGGGGGTACATATTGACAATAAACTGGACTGGGCAAAGAACACTGATGCTCTCTACAGGAAGGGCCAGAGTCGTCTCTATTTTCTGAGGCGACTGAGGTCCTTCAACATCTGCCGGACTATGCTCAGGATCTTCTATGAGCCTGTGGTGGCAAGTGCTATTCTCTATGCTGTTGCGTACTGGGGCAGCAGGCTGAGGATGGCGGATGCCAACAGACTCAACAAACTGATCTGCGAGGCCAGTGACGTTGTGGGAATGAAGTGTGACTCTCTGATGGTGGTGTCAGAGAGGAGGATGCTGACTAAGCTACAGACTATCTTGGTAACGTCTCACACCCACTTCATGGTGTGCTGGTGGGCACAAGAGTGCTTTCAGTGAGAGACTCATCCCACCAAAATGCATGACTGAACGCCACAGGAAATCATTGCCTGCCTGTGGCCATCAACCTGTACAACTCCTCCCTCTGAATGGCCCTTGGACTTTCACTGACTTTTCATTTTTCACTGCCTGATATCATACAGATACATATTTCCAAATTTAGTTTTGTACATCTTTTGCACATCCTTCTGTATATATATTTTTTTCTCAGTATATATATTTTGTTTTATATTTTGTTGTATATTTTTTGTTACATATTTTTGTTGTATATATGTATATATGTATATGACTCTTTTATATGTCTACCAAGATCAATGAATCAATCAAACCTAACAAATACGAAAAAAATAATCAAAAATACATCACGTTTTTACTTGTGCAATGGTGTAGTGGTACCCACCACACTGCCAGCAACCATTAAATGCGTCCAACTTTAGGCTAGACTTACTATTTGCCATTTGATATAAAGCCCCCCTCCAGGTCAAGGGCGCCAGTAATACTGGAGTCTATGAGAGCTATCAAACTTTTTTATTGTTTACGAGTAGAGACAGCTTTTCATTGGCGCATGAAAATTCTCTTCCAGTTCGCAACTCTGTGTGCCCAGACCAATGGCATTGTTTTCCAATTTTTTAATCTTAGCGTGATTGGACAATTCATCGAATCAATCATGTCCATCAGCAAGCATTCGCGCCACAGCTGTAACTACTTCCAGAGAAGAGAAAAGATGGCTAGCGGAGACTGTGAAGGAAGGATGGCGACTGTGGTGAAGGGAAACTCGATTGTTTCTCTACGTGAAACTCCATTTTTTTTCGTCGGTCAGATGTGGACAAGAAAAGGGTGAAGGATTTGGGACCCGACTGTCCGGATTTAAACATTTCGCAGCAGACTACTCATACGCACTGACGCATGCTCGGACTATATGCACAGCTCATGGAAAACAGAAAAAAAAAAGATTCTTACAGCACGCACACGTGTCGGGACTTGGGATCATGCAAGATCGACATGGCTAGCAACTGCAACTCCATCATTTCATTAAGGGAATTGCTGTTCAGCCGTCGAGTGATGAGTGAGTGTGTTATTAAATGGTGAGTTGTGTTATGTTGTACTCTCTAAATGTTGAATTGTAAATAGATGTATTGATTGCATATTGCCAGCCAAATACTGTATATGAATATGTTCTGGAAAGATTTGCTTAATTACAGTTTTGATGATAGTATAATTTGATTTGATTTGATTATTGCTATGGCATCCATGGTGCCTATAAATTGTAGACTGTACTGACAGTGATTTCATGGGCAAACTAGTAGATGACAATGTATCTGCTGATGGCCACAGTGGAAGTGTTTTATTGTGGAACCTAATTTATTGTATTTGAGACATTTAACTTGATCTCGCTATACAAAAATACTGTACAGTATGTACAATTCATGTCTGGTGTTGCCATCCAGTGGTTGAACAGGAAAACCAAATTACAATACAATTTAACACTGTACAGCTAGCTATCTGACTTTTATTTATTATCATTTTACTCATTGAACAGGTCATCTTAGCCATCATCACAACAGTTGCCCCCCCTGAGAAATTTGTCAGGAGCCGCCACTGCCAAGGACACTTCCAATAGGCAGACTGGAGGAGCTGGGTGTCAAACCCTGGCCTGTTCGATGACTCGTTCTACCCTCCGAGTCACAGCCGCCCCAAGTATCTGCTGCATTACCACTACAGAGCAGCTTCTTTCCACAGGCTGTGAGACTCATCAATTCATCAGCACTCCACCATTTTTTTTTCTTTTTATAATGTGTGTAGCATAAATGGGCTAATGCTTACAGATTGACAAACAAATGAAACTTGAAAACTCCAAACATGACTAGATGACATTTGTTATGCCCGGCCTAGGAGTGCACAGGCACAACAGGAAAAGAGTTCCCATCTTCCCCAAGTCCCAAGTAGCCACAGGTCCAGAGCAAAGGTTTCATCATTGATTATTACGTTTATTTACAAAAGTAAGTGAATGAACAAAAAAATGTCAAGACCATAAGGGCTTCAGGGTGGACCAAGGCCAAAACAACAAACAAACCAATTCTACCTGGGGAGGATATATCTTACCTAGAGACAAACAAAGGAACCAAAAGACATCAGACTTACCTCCCTAACTAAGCAAAAACAGGAGAAAAGAATAAGTTTAACAAAACTGGCAGTCCACCCCTACTACAAGAACATCACACCAATCAAAGATAATGCAACGTGTGGCCGGTTGGGAGAAGAGGGAGATGAAGAACGCCTGCTGCTGTTCCCCACCAGCGCCGGACGCCATCTTGGACCTTTTTATAGCAGGTATCCTCTGGAAACAGCCAATCCGACAGCCAGGACCGAAAATATTTGACCAATCCCCTCTCCGCCATGACACACTCCAATCTGCATAAAGAAAACTACATAATACAGGCCAGAAACACAAGAGCTAACAGAAATTACAACGGTAGTTGTAACACATTTAATCAATATATTTTAGTTAAACAACTACACACCACACTCTCTGTGCAGATAAGGATTTTCTTTCTCAATGCACATTCCTGCTTTACAAACATTAAGCAGTAGCCAGATCAGAGGTTAGCCTACAATGAATATTCTGTTGGTTGCATTAGTGGAGGCAGGTGAAATAAATAATTCAAAATATCATAATGTTTAAACTTATTCATTAAATATAAAAATGCACTACCAATAAGTCACATCATTCTCAATGTTCAGTTTAAACGAGCATAATTGTCGGTTTTGTTGCTGGACAATATGTAACTGAAAAGAAGTACAACCTGCAGGCCAGTCCCCCTCCTCTGTTACCACCAACTATGCACAGTTGGCAACATTTCAGGCATTTCAGTGGTTAGCAAAGGACAATTTGATTGACAAGCTGAACCCCATGGACTTGGTATTGCCACTGTGCCATTTACATCAACCAACACTGCACCTATATGCTATCAGTAATCTAGTAACAAAGAATGAAGGACTAATGGTGGAACAAGTGGATTATTTGTGCCACTGTCAATATAGACAGGACAAGAAATGCAGAAGGGGAATCACATAAGCCTTCTATTATGAGCCTGGTAGCAGCTGAGCTTCATATTTAAAATATGTATTTTTGAGCTGCATTATCTGAATATTTAACAGCCTGTCTTCTTCATTAATGGTCTTCTATTTCCATCTACTGATAACAGTTGGTAATTTAGTGTTAGTCGTGGAAGGAGAATTTCTATATGGATTCATTCAACTATCAGTAACTGGCATCCAGTGATTTACATGTACATAAATAGTATAGTGAAAGTTTTTTTCTCCCAAATTTTCATTATCTGGCCCACAACAGAAGCACACAATGTCTTTTCACACTCATTGGATGCCTTTTGTAGACCCTGAAGAAGTTTTACAAATATCCAATATTTGAAAAATACTAGCAGTAATAACTGAACTTTCAAGCTGTTTGAGGTGTCCTTTCTACAGGTGAGCAGACATCTCTTTCATTGTGTTATATAGATTGCTCTCTTGTTAAGAAGAATGTGCAGCAGTAGGTGGAATATACATTACAAAACACAATGTCAGTGTCATGACAGCTTAATTATGGACATGGAAATGAAGCTCCTTGCTGGAAACCAGTTAAAATAAAGATGAAAAGTAAATGTGTATGTGTGTATTTGTTGACATAACACATTGCAGTGAGGCACAGCTACAGCAGAGTGTAATAATTACTATAGAATAGACTATAAACAAAGTTGGCTCTACAGTTTGAGAGGAATGAAAGAATGCCCCCACCACACACACACACACACACACACACACAGAAAAATGAAATTTGTTGGTGCACAGTTTAAAATGTAAATATTTAATATTTTAATATTAAACTGTGATATTAAGGATCAAATCCTGCTGTCCTCAAAATAAATAATAATAATAGAGTCTAGATATATGCCAGATGTGTTGCACTATTACAAACCAATGTAAGAAGACAAAACTTCATTGATAACAAATTCTGTCAATACAGGATTTAATAGGTACCATTTATCAGCCATACAACATCATGAAGAGAGACTTTGTATACCTGTTTGACTCTTTTTTTATGAAATATGAGCCCAATTTAGTGAAGTATTTTCCATTCCAAAGCCATTATGTCGCACCTCTATCAAGTGTCACAAAATCCCCAAATGAAATTTAAATACACAATATACAATATACAACTAATCACAAAACCACTGTTCATAGACCATGAGAAATGTTTGCACAATTCATCCATAAAGAGACCAGAAACATTGTGAGCTGTTTTACCTCAAAAGAAGAGGTTTTTTTTTTTTTTGTTTTTTGTTTTTTTTTTTTCCTCACCAGGTTCTGTACAAAACTATCCACCACCTTCCTGTACTTTCTACCATATAAAATCCATGTCTTTGACCAGACAGCGTGAGCTAATAGCTAGTTCTGCACTCTGTAACCTGCAATTAGCCATTACTTTTGTGAATTGTGCAGTTTAAGGCACAAAAAACAACTCTTTATATTGATCTACCCATACACTCTGAGTCATTTTGGATTGTTTTCTACCCCTCTAGTACACGCACATCTCAAAGATCATGTTTCTCGGCAACCCAGCTACAGGGAAAATGGGCCACAGAGGATTTTTTTGATACAGGATCATGGTTGACCACTGGGACAAACTAGAGACTGACTCCGAAATATTATAGACTGCTCTCTTAAAGCCCCTATACATTAATAGTCTACCCACAGATGGATTTCAGTTATTCTGTCGGACCTCCCTTGAGCTCTTCAATTATTCTGCAAGCACTGGCCAACTCAGTCTAATCATTCATATCATTACAAAGTTTTGTGAACTCACATACATCCCAGGATTACTTCTCCTAACCTGAGCAGGAGTGTAATCAGCCATATATCCATAATTTCGGTAAATAAACTGTGCAGTATTCACATCCTACCGATGCATAGCACATTAGTGCACACAGCTCTTGATCAAGAAACAAATTTAATGGTAGGCTAACTGCTTCTGGCACTACAATGCCTTACTTTTACATTTCTATTTCTATACCAATTCAATAAACACCACCACCACCTTCCACTGTGTTCTAGTACTATCTCTACTATTAATACTATTAGTTAATATCTGAATAGGTACTTGATTCAGTAGAGCATATGAAAAGAAGATACTAAATATATACAATATCTTCCTTGAGACCAAAAAGTAACCAGACCAGTAAAAAGATGTAAAAAGATGATTTACTGAATCTCACAATATCACGATAGAAATATGGCTCGATGCCATTGTGGGACTGTGATGTGATCTCCCATGACATTATACGTTTATTTATTATGTATCCTTGTCGAAAATTGTATTGTTTTTGTTTGAACAGCAGAGAGCACAATTACAGTGGTCAAGAAGGTGGAAAGTGGTCATCCTTTGCGTGCAAGCCAAGCGGTGCTAAAAATAAACTCAATGAGAAAATGATGGATGAACGATAACGAAAAAGAGATAGACGTTCCATCAACTTTTAGAAGTGCCAACTGCCATGTGTGGAGGCATATCATTTTCCTGTTTCAAGAACTGACAATGGTGAAAAGAAAACTGACAAACACAAAACAACTTCCAAATACTGCTGGACAAAAGTCAACTACACTATCAGACACACATCAAACAATTTGGCACATCACCATCCAGAAAAGCTCAAATCACAACAAAACACTATGAGAAAAAGCTTCAGTCAGGCCAAAGGAGCCTGAAAGGAGCATCTGGAGCCCCTCTTCTCCTTAACAGTCCCAGAGCTGAAGAAACAACAAGATTCATAGGTAAATGTACAGCCAAAGACTTAAGGCCGTTTTCTGTGGTCAACAACGATGGATTTCAGAGGTTAGTCAAGTCCCACAGTGATAGCCGCTCTGTACCAAAAGACAAAGGCTGAAGTGACACAGAATGTCAAAGAAGCCAAGTGCATCTCAATAACCACAGACAGGTGGACTTCTTGAGCTACTCAGAGCTATATTACAGTCACAGTTCATGTTATGACCAGCAAATGGGAGATGAAAAGTTTTATCTGACAGATGTGACCTCTTTTCAAAGCGCACACTGGACTCAACATAGCTGAGGTTTTGAAATATGTTGTTTCAGAGTCTGAGCTTGACATGAAGAATAGTAACAATTGTCACGGTATTGCTGTCATTACACAAAAAGCATGAAATATGGATGTAGTAGAGAGAGAGGCCAGACCGTCCCCACACATAAAGTGTTATACACACACTTTAAACCTCGCTTCACCAGTGGGTTTGAACGTAGGCTGTGCCAGCCGTCTGCTTGGTCGAGTGAGGCATGTAGTAGCATTTTTTGACCGAGGCTGAACTACCACAGCTGTGCTGTCCACCAAACAGAGACTGTTAAACCTGCCAGAACATAAATTGATTATGGATGTTGTCACCTGATGGAAGACCTCTTTAAATTATTTCATAAAAGGACTGCTACTGACTGCTGAGTTGTTTCTTTTTTGAAATTGTACATTGTTCAATCAATCATTCATTGCCAAAGACAGTTCATGCCAATTTTTTGCACATGCCTAGGTCAGAGCTTGCTACTTTCTTATTTTATGAAGGAAAGCAGAAGCACTTCAAACAAATTTGATATTTAAATAAAATAAAAAATGCTGTACACTCTAATTTAATCTAATTTTTTCAAGCATTTTTTCTCTTTTTTTCTAGTATCACAATAAATGGATTTTTTAAACAAGGTATTTAGGTACCATGAGTTTTTGGTATTGTTACATCCCTGGTAAAAAGCTTGAACACAGCTTCTCAACTAATGTTCTTTCTTTATTTTTGGTATTTTCAACATTTGAGATTAATACTGAAAACATAATGTACATAGTGAAGTATGAAAAAACCTGTGGAATTATGTTGTAAACAAAAATAGTGCTACACAAACCTAAATGTTTTTTTTATCAATTAGATTCTTGAAAATAGACACCATTTGCCTTGCCCTAGCAGCTTTGCTCACTGTTAACATTGTTTTAGCCAGCTTCTTGAGGTAGTCATCAAGAAGGGTTTTGAATTACACGGTGTAACTTGGGAAAAGCTAATTAGTGGAACTTCTTACCTTTTTAATGCATCTGAGACCATCAGCTGTGGTGTGCTGAGACAATGTTGTATAGAATAACAAGCCCTACTGCAAGAGAAACTCCTGAACTGAGATTCGCTTTGCACTGTTCAAAGTCTGTTAGTGATTTTGTACACCGAATGTATTCTCATTACAGCAAATCCACTCTCTGCTTAGTACAGTACACTGTCAGCTCCATTTCCTCATTGTCTGTCCTGTACAGTAAGTGGCTGGTACTGCTCCTGGGTCCTAAACACACCAACACACATTTGGCCTTCTGTCCAGGCACAAACTGCATTCTAGGTAAAAACTCATGCTGACTATGTTCAGAGACATGGTTTTCAATGTGCACATTTAGACGAGGAAAAGTTTTTGACTTGTGACAACAGAATGTATGCTGTTATTTCTTTTGTTAACAGAAGACGAGATTTTGTGAAATAGTAAATGTGGCCAAACTAGTGCTGGCTTTAACCTTGCTAACAGGATTTTTTTTATGTTTACACATAAATGTATTGACTTTTCCACTACACTGAGAAACATCAGTGTAGTGGGGCATCAGAATGCTATATGAAGGTCTATATAATCCAACACTCACACAGACAATGGTAATAGCTTTTCAGGCTTCTGATTGGCCAGCAATCTGTGATCAGAGTCCACACAAATGCTTCACAGAGTTGAAATAGCAGACATATCTCAACATTAACTGCTCCTAACAAGAAGAACCAACAAGAAGAATAAGAAATAAGAAAAGTAATAAAAATTACACCAGTGGAAATCTGTACTTTCATCTGATGAATTCAAATTTGAGATTTTTGGCTACACTGTGAAGAATGTAGGAGGAGATGTGATGGTGTCGAATACTTTGCCAGTGACAATGTTGGCAATTTATTCAAAAAAAAAAATTCAAAGCACACTTGACCAGTATGGTTATCACAGCATTCTGCAGCAACATGCCATCCCATCTGGTTTGTGCTTTATGGGACCATCATTCATTTTCAATAGGAGAAGATCAATAAAGAGAGTGATGGGGTAGGAGACTGATGGGGTGTTGCATCGGATGATCTGGCCTCCACAGTCACCTGACCTAAACCCAGTTGAGATGCTTTGGAATGAGTTGGGCTGCAGAGTGAAAGAAAAGCAGCCAACAAGCACACAACATACACAGATCAAGCAAACAACATTATGACCACCTGCCTAATATTGTGTTGGTCCTCCTTTTACTGCCAAAACAGCCCTGACCCGCCGAGGCATGGACTCCACTAGACCCCTGAAGGTGTGCTGTGATATCTGGCACCAAGATGTTAGCAGCAGATCAATCAAGTCCTGTAAGTTTCGAGGTCAGGCCTCCATGGATTGGACTTGTTTGTCCTGCACATCCCACAGATGCTTGATTGGATTGAGATCTATGGAATATGGAGGCCAAGTCAACGCCTCAAACTTGCTGTTGTGCTCCTCCAACCATTCCTGAACCATATTTGCTTCTTGGCACGGTGCATTATCCTTCTGAAAGGCCACAGCCATCAGGGAATACTGTTATCATGAAAGGGTGTACATGGTCTACAACAATACTTAGGTAGGTGGTATGTGTCAAAGTAACATCCATATGGATCACAGGACCCAAGGTTTCCCAGCAGAACATTGCCCAAAGCACCACCCTGCCTCTGCCAGCTTGTCTTCTTCACATAGTGCATCCTGGTGCCATGTGGACCTGGCCATCCACGTGATGTAAAAGAAAATGTGACTCATCAAACCAGGCCACCTTCTTCCATTGCTCTGTGGTCTAGTTCTGATGCTCACGTCCCCATTGTTGGCTTTATCAGGAGTGGACAGGGGTCAGCATGGGCACCCTGACTGGTGTGCGGCTATGTAGTCCCATACGCAATAAAATGCAATGCACTGTGTATTCTGACACCTTTATATCACAACAAGCATTAATGTTTTTGGCAATTTGAGCATTAGTAGCTCGTCTGTTGGATCAGACCACACGGGTCAGCCTGTCAACCTTGTTGCTGGCTCACCACGGTTCCTTCCTTGGACCAATTTTAATAGATACTGACCACTGCAGATTGGGAGCACACCACAAGAGCTGAAGTTTTGAAGATGCTCTGACTCAGTCGTCTAGCCATCACAATTTGGCCCTTGTCAAACCCGCTCAAATCCTTATGCTTGCCCATTTTCCTGCTTCACACATCAGTTTTGAGGACAAAATGTTCACTTGCTACCTAATATATGCCACCCACTACCAGGTGCCATGATGAAACAATAATCGGTGTTATTCACTTCACCTGTTAGTGATCATAATGTTATGCTTGATCAGTGTATGTTAATGAAAAACTGTTACGACCCCCAAAGAAATGGCTCACAAAAGAGGTCTAACATAATTAAATAAGAGTTTTTCAGCAGAAAAAGTTTTTAAGTTTATTAGTACAAATGAACCAATCAACCAAAAGGAAGGAAAGAGCTCCAGACTAGTCCACATAGGGCCGTTGGATCTGGGATCTTTCCTCTACCCTGAAAACATCACTACTAAACCCTAAAGGAAATAAAGCCATGAAAACAAGACTACTGGACCCATCACACAAGACAATGGACATTGAAAGACTTTAAATGTAGTCAAAATCTAAGCAAATGTTTGACAATGGCCTGCATGATTTTTTTTTTAATTGAAATGCTTGTTAAATGTTAAAGGTGCTAAGGTCGAAATAATCTTGAAATCAATGGTATTTAATAGTGAATTTCTCTGAGCGTGAATTTTACAAAGGTTTTACTGTGACATGGTTTATTAGCTTTTTATAAAACAGAAAGGTGAAATCCGGCAATCTGATTGGCTGTTAACTGTGATATAATGAGCGTATACCACAGCTACTATTCTAAAAAGCCTTATCACAGCATATCACTCCGCTTCCGGGAAGCAACAATGTTTCCATGACAACAACCAACTGTTACAGTATGCAGCAAAAAGTAGCCAGTTTTGATGTAATTAATTAGGAGTAATTAGGAGTCAAATAGCGGATCAGCACCTTGACAGCGACTATGACACTTAGGGCTCTATAGGGTGATCTGTCACTGTCTGATTGAACAGCCTCATGGAAATGATATTTTACAATTCTTCACATTATTTACTAACAGAATTCGTTAAGGCAAGTAATTTGGTGCTTTTAAAGTCATAATATTCAGATGCCGCTGCTGCGTCTCCAGGTGCCTGCCGCGATGTCACATATAGTCGGCTTAATAAAGTCAGTGATCACTCAAAGCTAAAACTATTTAAAAAACTCTTATTCATTGAGGTTTTGGGTGGATTCTTCCGGACCACTCACTCATAGTTAACTGTGGGGGGGCCTCGCATGTTTACGTTACGGGGCTGATTGTCAGAGAAGCAACAATGTATCCATGACAACAAACTGTTACAGTAGGTAGCAAAAAGTTGCGATGTTTTGACAATGTTAATAAATAGACTAAATTAGTTGAATTCACATGTTTAAGGTTAACTTTCACCTCCAGATAGGGTTAACAATGGTAGAGTTGATTGAGCAGTGACTTTCTCCCAAAGAACGCCCCTTAGCTGTGGTATAATGAGCGTATATCACAGCCTGTCGTGATGTATTGCTTAAATAGCTAAAAGGTGTAAATGTCTGATATGAGCGGTGGTTTAAAATATTTGAAAGTAAGTTAAAGGCCACAACTCATCAAATTTGAGCTCAGGCAAAATACTGTAAAGCTATTTTTCATAAACAGTCATAAAGTAACAAAATGTTAGTACCCCCTGAAGAGATAAAGAATCACACCGAGATTCAACAAGTAAGGTCTAGCTCTCGTGAGCGAACCTTAACAGAAAAGGGTCAAGCGCTTCAAAAAGAGGAACTAAAGAAAAAGAAGAAAGCATTTAACAAGGCATATGAGACTTGGAAATTGGCTGCTAAAGAAATAAGAGCTAAAGACTTTCTGCTCACCTGAGGAACTTGAGGAAATCCAAAGAACCATAAAGGCTAAACATGACAAGGTGTGCCAACGTTATGAGCCTATTCGACTTAAACACACAAGTACTCCAGATGTTGTCAAGAAAATGGATGCATGTAGCACCTTATCATCTGAGATTTGTGACATTGTTAATAAACAAATGGAGAATAAGGATAAAACTTTCAATGACTGTCTAGAAAGGGAGAGAGTAAGGATGCAGCTGGATAAAAAGGAATACGGGTCTGTCTTTGGGAGGACCAACACAGAAACAGTAGTTTCACAGTCTCTTGAAGAACCTGATGACCAAGTAAGCAGCATTTCTATGTCTTCGAGCAGGCGAGCTGATGCAGACGCAGAGCTGGCAGCCAAGATAGAGCAAGCAAAGGCTGTTCAAACGCTACATGCTTAACAAGGAAGCTTGAGAAACTAGAGACTGAAATGAAATCAAAGCTGGAGGAGGAAAAATCTAAGTTACAACAGCTGAAGGCAGAGAGTGAAGTGAAGGTTGCAGAGGCTCGTGTGAGAGCATACAACAATTTTGTGGAGACTAACAAAACTCCTCTGGACAGCCCAAACACTGAATATCAACCTTTCCTCAATCCGCAAGCCTCACCCTTTGAGCCGCGACATACAGCATCTCTAAAGTTAATTCCTGAGAATGCCAGTGTTGCTCAGGAAACTATGTTGACTCAGGCAATAGCTGAGTTCATTTGCTTTGAGTCGCTTACCTGTCCCAGAGCTAACAACCTTTACAGGTGACCCTCTGATGTTCACAGATTGGAAAGTATACTTTATGGCCCCGATAGACCAAAAGCCCCTCCCAGTAAGTGAAAAAATGCTTTACTTGAAGAGTTATTTAGCAGGGGAGGCACGCAGGGCAGTGGAAGGTTTCTTTTACCGGAACTCAGAGGATGCATATAAAGGTGCTTGGGCTGTTCTAGAAGACAGATATGGCGGTCCATTAATTGTTCAAAGTGCTAAGACCTACAGAATTGACAAGTAATGTTGCCACAGGAGACCATGTAAACAATGAAGTCCACAAAGTTATGTCTCATGCCTTGACTCAACATGATTCTGCTACTTCTAGCATTGCTCCTGTCCTAGTGTCTTCAACAACAGACCCTCAGAGAGAAATACTCACCTATGCTCTTCTTGACACTCAGAGTGACTCCACTTTTATGCTAGAAGATTTGGCTGTAGAATTAAATGTGAACACTCAGCCAGTGCAGTTTAAATTAAGCATCATGACAGCTGTGAATACAGTCATAGCCAGTAAAACTGCCAGTAGTCTGAAGGTTCGTGGGTTTAACTCTGAAGCACATATTCAAATACGGCAGGCTTACACACGTGACTTTATACCAGTTGATAAGTCCCACATCCCAACAAATAGCACAGCTCTTAAGTGGCCTCACCTCAGCCATCTAGCCAACAAGTTATCACCACTTCAAGACTGTGAAGTTGGACTTCATTGGTTATGACTGCCCTTTAGCTTTGACCCGCCTAGAGGTCATCATGGGAAGTGAAAATGAACCTTTTGTTCAATGAACTGTGCTGGGCTGGAGCATCATAGGGTCAGCCAACCCTCACTTGGACAGACAGGGCAGCCACAGTTTTGAGCATCGTGTTGCAGTTAAAGAATTGCCTGTATCTGCTGTATCAGATATGTCGAAGGCTTTGGAGTCAGATTTCAACGAAAGGAACTACGAAGACAAATATGTGTCTCAGGATGATGTCCACTTCATACAGTTTCTGAGTGATAATATTAAACAGGAAGAGGATGGACACTATCAGATGCCCCTCCTCTTCAAACATGACAACCCACCAGCATTGCCAAACAACAGGAGGCTAGCTACTGTTTGGCTATAACACCTGAAAAGGAAGTTAGCTGCCAATAAACAATATCATGACCAGTATACTGCCTTTATGGAAGAAATGGTCAGCAAAGGTGATGCAGAGCCAGTTCTTTCAGCTTCTGAGGGAGAAGGTGTGTGGTATATTCCTCGTCATGGCATTTATCACCCAAGGAAACCAAATAAGCTAAGAGTTGTTTTTGATTGTTTGTCAAGGTTTAATGGCATTTCACTAAATGACACCTTACTTAGTGGTCCTGATTTGATTAATCCACTGGTGGATGTTTTGTGTTGTTTCAGAAGGGAGGAGTTTGCTGTGATCTGCGACATTGAAAAAATGTTCCATCTATTCAGAGTTTTGCCAGAAGCTTTCTTTGGTGAGAGGGCGGTAATTTAGAAAACGAACCACGAGAATATCAAATGACAGTTCATCTTTTCGGTGCGGGCCTCCTCACAAGGATGTGCTAACTTTGGCCTGAAGTATCTGGCTCAGCAATACAAAGCTATCCATCCTACAGCATCTGCCTTTATGTTGATGATGGGTTAATCAGTGTTCCAACTGTTCAAGAGGCCAAAGAATTAATTGTTGAGGCACAGGAGCTGTGTAACCGTGCGGGTCTAAGATTACATAAGTTCGACTCAAACCACAAAGATGTTCTCTCCTGTGTAGCTCCCTCAGAAAGAGCAGAGTCAACAGATCCTTTAAAACTGAATCCAGACGTAACATCAGAAGGACATGTACTTGGCATTCAGTGGTCAATGGTGAGCGAATCCTTTAGCTTCAACATTAATGCAAGAGATCACCCTCCAACTCGACGTGGTCTCCTCTCTGTCATAGCTTCTCTGTATGATCCGCTTAGGTTCATGGCCCCCTTTACTCTGAGTGGAAAGTGCATCCTACAGGAGTAGTACCATAAAGATGTTGGATGGGATGATCCAATCCCTGAGCACTTGAGTTCATGGTGGGATGAGTGGAAGAATGGCCTTAAAACTCTAAAGGATATTACCATACCCAGATGTTATCATCCTCCAAACTTTGGTAACATTGTAAGGTCCCCCGGTTTGAATCCCGCTGGTGGCGTGGTGTGTCCTCCACCATGCCTTCGGTGCCTGCTGCTCAAGGAGTTTGCATGTTCTCTCCGTGTTCACCCGGGGTTTCCTCCTCAAATAACCCCGACTAAAAACACGCAAAGAAGATCACCACCTGAGCAATGGTGACGACAAGGATGGGTCCCCGGGCGTCGCTGTCGGCTGGCAACTGGCAGCCCACCTCTCCTGGTCTGCCGAGGAGGATCAACAGATCGAGGATGGGTCAAACACAGAATTAATTTCACAAAAAGCAAGGCGTGTGCATGTAATGTGTGTGGTGCATGTATATGTAATGCTGTGATAATAAAAAGTACGTTCTTCCTCTTTTCAGACGCCAGTAGTACAGGATATGGCTCATGCTCCTATCTGAGATTCAAAAATGACAGGAATGAGACTCATTGTAGCCTAGTCATGGCTAAGACAAGGGTCGCTCCCTCAAGGATCATGAACATCCCAAGATTAGAACTCTCAGCTGCAGTAACATCAGCCAGGATGAGCACCATGTTAAAAGAGCTCTCTCAAGTTGTGCTGGCATACGTAAATAATGAGGCACGAAGGTTCCATGTGTTTGTGGCAAATAGAGTTCAACTTCAACGTCAACTCAGAAACAAAACGGATCCAAATAACTGCCATTATGTTGACACAAAACCCTGCAGACCTTTCTTCTAGGGGTCTCTGTGCTGTGGACATCCCTTCAGCTGGCTGGTTATCGGGCCCTAAATTTCTATGGGAGCCAGAAGTGTTCTCAGGGACCTAACCCTCTACTGAGTTGCTTGTCGGCGACCCTGAGATAAAGTCAGTTCATGTGTCTGCAATTGAAGTCAGTAAACATGCAGACATTCTGAGCCGACTGGAGAGTTTCTCTACCTGGCCCACACTCATTCAGGTGGTCGCAAGAATAAAGAGACTTGGGTCAAAGCTTAAGTATGTCGACCTTGTGAGTGCAGCAGAATGTAATAGAGCTGCTGAAGAAGTTTTTAAGCTACTGCAGCAGCAAGCCTTTCTGAGTGAGCTAAAGGTGCTTCAAAGGAAGTCTCAGGGAGCCAGTCTTCCAAAATCTAGCCCTCTTTTTAGTCTTGATCCCATCCTGGAGGAAGGGCTCCTTCATGTTGGTCGGAGACTTAAAGGATCAACCATCAGTAAAGCACAAAAGCATCCTATTGTTCTTCCTAAAGACAGTCAAATCACCAAGTTGATCTTGTCCCACTTTCACAGCCAGGTCTGCCACCAAGGTAGAAATCAAACATTGATGGAGCTCAGAGTCAATGGGTTTTGGGTAATAGGTGGGAGCAAAGCAGTTGCCAAGTTGATTTATAAATGTGTGCAGTGCCATAAGCAAAGAAGACCAGTCGAAGAAAAAAAAAAATGTCTAGTCTCCCTGAGGAACGCTGCAAAATCTCAGCATTATTCACATTCTGTGGAATGGATTGTTTTGGTCCTTTTGCTGTAAAGAATGGTTGTAAGGAGATCAAGAGATACGGACTAATCATCACATGTCTATCTTCCCAAGCTGTCCATATTGAGATTGTGGCAACGTAGTGGGGGGTGTTTGTGTTATATTATCAAAGAGTTAACAAAATGACACCAATTGTAAGCCAGACAACGCCACCTAGGGACTTTCACCCAAGGAGTTTTACCCAATGCTAAGCAATAAGGCACACACAGGTTCAAACACTACAGGCAGAGACGTGGTTCCAAAGTAAATCAAGATTTATTTATTAATTGTATTAAAATTATCAAAAAGGGGGAGGGGGAGTGAGTGGAAGCTAGCAAG
>JBBMOE010000042.1:3743071-3789964 GCA_037975065.1 Chaetodon trifasciatus | reverse complement strand
AAGCCATAAAACCAGATGATAATTTCAGTGGCCTTTGTGAAACCGTCCAGGCAATCACACATCATTTTCATCTTTTTGCATGCTCACTGCATTTCCTGGCAGTGAATTGGCTTGGCTAATCTAACACACATCCATTTTTAACCATAATTTAAGGAATGAGCTGCACACACTGCACAACAATAATTTGTTTCACAAGCCACCAGGAGAGCTGGTACAGCTTCTTATTGAAAATGACCTATAGGGCACATTCTCCGAGGCCTACAAGCTATTCCAGTCTATGCTCAACTGGTCTGGCGTTGGGCCCCACCATCACACTCCGCTCATGAAAAAATCCCCAAAATAAAAGCACATGAGTTTTTTCTTTTTTGTTATCTTTTCTTTTGCCCAGGCGAAGACCTTTGACCCACTGAAAATGGATCTGTAGCAGGATGAAGGTTTTGGTTACCGTGGCTTCCGTTACGCATTGAGGTGCGCCAGTACAAAAGCGGTAGTACGCCCACTGTCTCTTCCTCTGCGCATCCCACCGGAATCCCCCCGACACTCTTCACACTCCACCTCTGCCTCATCTGTCACATTGACACTACCATAACTCTATGCGTTACATTAACGCTCAGCTTGGACTCCCTTCTGGAAAAAACAGTCTGTGCTTCTGTTTAAAAAAAAAAAAAAAAAAAAAAAAGACTTGTGTATATTTATATTGTTATATCTTTTACTTATATTTTCTAATATTGTTATTTTTTTTACTTATTGTTATATTTTTCACTTACTATTCTATTTTTAATTTTTTAATTGCTTTTTTTAATAGATGTGTCATGCACTAACCTCACCAAAGCAAATTCCTCGTATGTGTAAAATCATACCTGGCAATAAAGCTTTCTGACTCTGATTCTGATTCTTTAGGGCAGATAGGAATAATTTGACGGTATTGATAGATTTTTATTTATGTTATGAATTACATCAGTGAAATGTTATTTCATTCAACCATTTATTTAAATATGTAGTGTGAATGACAGCAAAATCTCTATATCTATAGATAGATATAGATATAGATATAGATAGATATATAGATATGTGTGTGTGTGTGTGTGTGTGTGTGTGTGTGTGTGTGTGTGTATACAGTGCTTTAATGTGGACTCTTTCATATTTATATATCTTTTCCTGTCCCTCTCTGAGCTTCCACAACCCCAGCAGACCACTGCTTAGAAAACTACAGATGCCACCACAGAAAATAACCACATAAAATTTTGACATACTCCAAAGGACCTATTCTTAGCAGGTGTAGACGACTTTGGCCCCTCCTGTACAGGACATCTGTGTTTGTCCAGTCCAGTTTGTTGTTGAGGTGAACACCCAGGTATTTGTAATCTCCCACGATCTCAATGTCCGTGCCCTGGATGTTCACCGGTGTAGTCTATAGTACCTTCCTTCAGAAATCAATCACTATCTCCTTCGTCTTGCTGGTGTTTATGTGCAGGTGGTTCAATCCACACCAGTCGACAAAGTTCGTTATGACCTCCCTGTATTCCACTTCGTTCCCCTGTGATACATGTCCAACGATGGCTGTATCATTGGAGGACGTCTGGATGTGGCAGCTGTCAGTGTTTTGTCTGTGTAGAGGGTGAGGAGCAAAGTGAATAGCACTGTCCTCTGTGGAACCCCTGTGCTGCAAACTACCACATTGGACACGCAGTCCAAAGCCTCACATATTCTATATACTGTATATGTATGTATATGAATTCTTCTAAAATGAAACTTTTGTATAATTTTCATAAAAGCCACTTTAGGGCATGTACTGGCTTCATGATGTTTTGTGTTCAACTCTTGGTAGTTAAAATGAATAGATAGATATTAGTTTAAAAGCTTGTTGTCATTCAAAAAAAAAATATTGGACAAATATTTGTTTGTTTGCTTACTTGTATGTTTGTCTTAGCTTATCTTTTTGGTGGCACAGTAGAATGGTGGTAACACTGTTGCCTCACAGCTAGAAGGTCCCGGGTTCGATTCCCGTTGGGGGCGTGTCCTCCACCATGCCTTCGGTGCCTGCTGCTCGAGGAAAAAGGGGGCCTTTCTGTGTGGAATTTGTATGTTCTCCCCATGTTCACCTGGGGGATTCTCCATAAAATGAAACCCCCTAAAAAAATGCATGAAGATCACCACCTGACTAATGGTGACGACGAAGAAAACTGGGTCCCCGGGCCCCAATCAAATGGTAGCCCACCGCTCCTGGTCTGCTGCGGAGGAAGGACTTACCAGGATGGGTTAAAGGTGGAGGAAAAATTTCACCAGTGCATGTGCATGTGTTGTGTGACAAATAAAGGGGATTGTCCCTCTGAATCATCTATTCTTCTTCATCTTACTTAATTCTACTACTTCTACTAATTCTACTGGAAGGAATAGACACGTTATAATGTGTTGTACAAAAGGTTCACTTAATCGGTACATAATAACATACGTGGTGTCATGGTCAGCAGATTATGACACATGCACACTTTAAGACAGTGAATGCTTACGATTGAGAAGAATGAATAATAAGAATTCCTATTGCATTTGTTTGTTTGTTTCTGTCAGAGCTTTAGTCTCAACTGCTCCTCACTCGGCCTTCCACACAAATCATGACTCATGCTTTCATTCCTTTTCATCAACTGACACTGAACTTGAAATAAGGCCAATGCACAAGAGACAGCTGCTCATTTCTTTCTCAAATCTTTCAAATTCACGCATCTATTTTAAAGGAGGGCCGGTAATGTATTCTTTCTGTTGTTGTTGTTGTTGTTGTTGTTGCATTGGTAGCGTTTTTGTCAAACAATCAGATGACTGCATATCTAAATTTTGACTCCTCCATTAACTCCTCCATGGCCACTTCCTGCTCTCCTACAGAGTAGACACTTCTTCTGCTTGCTCCCTGCTTTACTTATATTCTTTTGCTGATATCCTTGTTTTTCTCTACCAAAAGTTTTAGAAAGTGGATCCTGGATATTTATGCATGACAGAGACAGAGTGTGATCTCCAAACAGCACAAGCCTTTTTTGCTGTCCCTGTGACTCGAAAGCTGCGATCAGGATGGAGAGAGGATGGCAAAGACTGTGAGCGACTGACTTGACTGATGGAGAGAATAACACAGCTTGAAAAGGAGATTGAAACACTGCATCAAGGAGCAGCCTCTATAACTGTCGCTGAAAATGGACAGACTTCTTTACACGGGATCACTTCAGCTATGGTGCATTCTGCCACAGATTTGGCTGACACACTGCCCTGGACGTATCCTTCTGAGTGTACCTTACCTTGTACCTTGTTTATTTGTTTATTTTGTTTGACTTTACTTTGTCTGTGGTCTGCATACTTGAGTCCTAAAGAAAAACATACTTCAAGGTTTTACTAAACCTTAAAGGTGACATATTATGAAGCTTTTTCAATAAGTTACGTAGGTCTATGATTTCCATAAAACATGTTTCTGAAGCTGTATGCAGGAAATAGCTTTCAGGAAAAGATTCTCGCCCCCCTCTGTTTCCCTCTGTTTCAGTCCCTTTCAGAATGTCCTGTCTCTGTTGTCTGTAGCTTTAAATGCAAATGAGCTGCTGCTGTCCCACCCATGTTACCGTGGTAACGGGGAGAGCATAGACTCACGTAGCACTATGTGTGTGAAAGTAGCGGACATGGCGGCAGTTAACAGACCAAGTTCTTCAGTAGTTCAACCGCACATGTTCAAACCTGAATCGGATCCTGAAGGAGGGGAGGCTCCTACAGAACCTCAGTCTCAGAGAATTTAGCAGGATGCGTCTTTCTATTTTTTTCCTCTTCAGTACGAGCACCATACAGGAGGCAGCGTGAGAGGCACGCAGTTCAGGTGATCAATGCTCACGTTAGGAAGTACTGATCCTAACTTGTAGCATACCAGAATGAAAGGGAGCAACTCGGCTAAAAGCCTCTAACAAGCATTGGCACCCAAACGAAACATATTTCATACCCCAAGAAATTATATGGGCATGTGACGAAAACATGGAAATAGCGTATGTCCACTTTAGAGCGTCTGCTGATTTCACCACATCATGCAACCACACAAGCCTGGTATCATATGAAAACAGAGAGTCCGAAGGTCCTTGTTGTTTACATAAAGGGGAGGGGGTTTCTAGCAATCACTGGGTTGCTGAGACATTGATCGGTCTAACTGCGCTGAAACTAGCGCTCGGTCTCATTTACACATGAATGGGCAGAACACGCAGATGACACTGCTGAGCAGCACTACTGACCATTCACCTGAGGCTGAGAAAAAATAGCTAGCTAGAGCACACACATTCAAATGTAAAAAAGGGGTGCTGTTACCCACATAGCAAAATTGGTCTGGCCCAGTTCTGGCCCACACAATGCACTTACACACGGCCCACATACCACAAAGAATGACGGCCCTTTGGTGGCCCAGATGTGGTTTGCCAGAGGTGGCCCACACATGGGCCAGCACGAGGCCAGCTGCAGACACACTGGTGGCCCTGTGCTGGCCCAGAACAGTTTCAGCACTAGCACCAGATGTCAGCCTAATGTATACCTTAATCAAGCCATGTAATAACGACATGTGCCGTATTCAACCCAGATTAAAAATTCCTCAACAATGGTGATTCATTTATACCAATAACATTTATTTTGAATTGAATAACTTATTCTAAATAACAATATATATTAAATTAAAATCAATCAATCAAAATCAATTAACAAACAAAAATCAAATAAAAAAATATTTAACCATAAACTGAAACATGACTGGAACATACATAGTGCAAAAGTATTTTGCATTGGCACACTATCAGTCCTTAACAGTTGCATTGAATTTAAGAGTGCAAAAAGGCATTGGAACAGTCTTTTCTTCAAACAGCAGCAACATTTGTTCAAACAGCAGCAACATCAGTAAACAGTTTGGCATAACCTTTCAGCATTCTTAAATGCATCATTGCTCCCTTCTTCTCATTCATTCACTTCGCCCACCATTCCTATCTGGTGCATTTTGAAGCCATTTGGTAATCCTGGTCTCAATTTCTTGGTCCGTAGCAGCAGAAGTCAGACAATTACGTCACACAGCCGCTAAAACACACAAACATGCAATATTTCAAAAAATTGGATACAGGCAAAAATTCAGAATATGGCATCAAGACCAAATCCAGCCATACAAAATGCATAGTCAAAGTGAGTCTGTGAGGGAGTCAGTAAGTCTCAAGATAAACCTACCAATCACAGCTTCTTGTATCTGCAGGTGCTGGAAGCCAATCTTCCCATTTATTCCTCGCATGTTGGTATTCTTGGCCAGAGAGTGTGTTAAAGTTGCACCCATGACTCACTTCACACTCTCTTTAACATCTCCACCACCTTTAAGAGCCAGTGCGTCTCTCTGTGAATTGATATTTCTTTGTTAGTTGATCAGCAGTATGAAGGTAGATTTGTGTCCTTATTATTCAATTCACTCAAACAGGTCTGAACAATGGGGAAGCATCCGCGCACTGCTGGATGTTTGTGTCAAAATGATTTAATCAAAAAAAAAAAAACTTCAAAACTTTTTCACTTCAATCAAAGAAAAGAAGTGTTCAAATGCAAAAATTGAAAAAAAGCTGAAACCCCCCAAAATTCATCTGAACACGTTTTTTTTTTTTTTTTGATTGAATTTTTTTCTTTTTTTTGGAGAGAAGTGAAGTTTTTTTAATTGAAAATATTTTGTGATTTTTTGGGGAATTAATAATAAAGACACAAATGTCCTACCCATAATATGGCCCAAATGCAAAAAAAGATCACTTCAATCAAAACAAAACAAAAAAATTATTTTCAATCAAATAATAACTCACTTCAATCAAAAAATTTGGTTCAACACCTATCTCTTCAGCTGCAGATTTCAATCCCTGGACAGTTGTGAAGATGATCTTCTTCGCAGGAGTGCTAGAAAGAAAAAAGGTTTCGTGGATAATTAATTAAACAACTGATCTTATAAAAATGTATTCAGTCAACAGCAGATCACAGCCTATGAATACAATAAATTACTTACATGTATGAAGACTGGTTTGTGGTCTCCTTATGTGTGGTCCAGAGGAAACAGTCTTTCTCTGGTGCAGGCTAGGGGATGCACGGCCTCTCTGGTGCAGGCTAGGGGACGCACAGCCTCTCTGGTGCAGGCCAGGGGATGTATGGCCCCTCTGTTGCAGGTTAGGGGACGCACAGCTTCTCTGGTCCAGCTCAGGAGTATGGTGCACTCTGCAAGTGGCATGATTAGCGTTAGATTTTTTTTGGTTTTGAATTGCAAGGATGTCCTTCCTTTGTTGGTGTTTTTCTAAGTGGAATAAGTTCTTCAGGAATTAGGAATAAATAAAGATTTCTGGTGCATTAGACAGTCCATCTTATATGCAAAGAAACAGAGCAAAGTAGTCCAGAAATGTTTCAGATAAATTAATAGCTTTTCAAATTCAAATTAACAGTAGGGGTTTACTGTGGTTTTCCCTGTTGGTAAGACAGCTTCCTCTCCAGAATCATTCCCTTGGGGATCGGGGCCAAATGCATGAAGAGTCTTTGGTGCGCTAGGCAGTTCAGCTGGTCTCAAATGACATAGCAAATCAAATATTGTATCAACATTTTACATACCAATAGCAGAAGAAACATGGGAGCAATATGAGAAGAGACTAAAACACTTTACTCACTCTCTCTCAGTGGGGGGAGAAAGTACTTCACATTCATCTGAAAGTATTTCACATTCATGGACAGGTTAGAAACTTTGTATATTCCTAACTCTCTGGAAGTGTTCAACAAATAAAACCATTTAAGACTTTGCAATTCATTCATTCTCAAACAATATTCCGAGCTCACTAAAATGTACACACCAACAGACAAAAGCATAAAATTGTCATAGATTTGAGACTTCAACACATCCTTCAGTACAACAGGACCAGTATACAACAAAAAATGGCGCAGTTCAGTTGCCTTCCATCTGTTTCTCTCAGCCAGTGTACGTGGCCTTCTGGCAAATTCTGATGGAATATAATCCTTCAAAGCAAGTAGTCTCTCTGAAAGCAAAGAGGCCTGACTAAATGACATACGACAACACAGTAGTAGTAGTAGTAGTAGTAGTAGTAGATGCCTCATTACCCCTAAGCACACCAAGTGCATGTAATCATGAGGGAAGGTGGCAACCTTGTCCATATCAAGGTTGAAGAAAGAGGTGAGCGTGCATGGTGGTGGTCCTCATCAGTGGCTTGTCTAAAACATTTGTCAGTTCTCCACCTTGCACTGACCTCAGGGAATGTCATGCGGCTACCTATTCGAACACCACTTTGATGGCAGTTGTCGCATCCATGGTATGCAGTATGTGATTTAACAGCTTTGATAAAAGGCTTGGGCTGGGGCGTCACACACAACGGAGCTGACATTCAAAACGACTGTCTTTCCCTTAAAAACAAACCTACTGCTCAGTGTTTTTAATTCCTTAACCAGATGCTGCAAATATTCCAACAAAGACAGGTTTAGAATTGCCACAAAAAAGGCCAATCACCACTGGGTTCTTAATGTACCCCTGCAACATGCCAAGTATTGGACAAAACTAAATACTTGTGCTCTTAAAAAGTGGAAGACCGTCAAAATTCAGATGTAGTCTAAAGGTGTGTCTATCTGGGAGAACAGACCACACATTATCCAGAATCCTAGGAAATGCATTCAGTATTCCAAAATAGTGAAATATTCCACCTGCTAAAGTCCCAATTTTGTATGTTGTTTTTGTTCTGAGCAATGTTCTTCCATCTTTGGGCAGAAAGAGATGGTGATGTTTCAGGATGGAGAGCAGGGCTGATAAAGCCATCAGGGAAATGCCAAACTCAATGGCCCAGTCTGCCAGAGAAGCCCTTAAATCAGAGGTGCTCTCACTGCATGCATCTGTGTGACCCATGTCCATCTCATCAGAATCATCAAACCTATGTTCTGCCTCCATAGTTAGACTAAGCTCACTCTCTTCTTCACTATTAGTGATGGGAATTGCAGCTCTTTTAAGAGAGCCGGATCTTATGGCTCGGCTCTCATAAAAGAGCCGGCTCTTTTGGCTCCCAAGTGGCTCCTCAGATTTTTTGTTGCTTAAATTAATTTCTTACCAAAATAATGTAAAATTATGTGTAAAATTAATTACTAATGCACAAAACATACTTTATATCAAATTTTACTGTATTTCCTGCGGTCACTCATTTTCTCACCTTTCCAGCGTTTTGTCTGTCGTGGCTCTGTGTGTGTGTGTGTGTGCGTGTGTGTGTGTGCACGCGCCCCTCCCCCTCCTGCTCAGTGCGTACACACTGAAGCCACCACACATCATGTAGGTGACCAATCATGTGCGACTTGAACGGAAAAAAAAGTCGAAAAAAACCAAAAAAAACCCCAAAGCGGCTCCCACTCCGGCTCTCAGGCAGGAGCCGGCTCCGATCGTTCACTTCAAAGAGCCGTTTTGTTCGCGACCGACACACTATTCACTATCAGTGTGCATCTCTTCACACCCACCTGATGCCTCAATATTTAAACCTACCTCCATGTTTCTATCATATTTTACATTTTCCTGCTCATTTTCTAATGATTCCATAAGTTTTTGTACCTTTTTCATTGCTCGTCTTCTCATATTGCTCCGCTCATTGTAAGCCCAGTTCCCTTCCATATCACTTACACACCTGTTCTGCTTAAAATGACAAGCCCAAACAAAGCCCTGCAAGAAAGGAAAATTTAAGATTAATTGTAATAAAGAAACAACCAATAAATATTGTGATAAATATTGATTCTGCTTACAGTTGACATATTTTATTTTTTTTAAAAAAGTCTATATAGCTCAGTGGTTCTCAAACATTTTCATGTCAACAACCCCCACATTGATATGCATGTGGCAGTAGACCCACATTTGAAAAGGTTTTGTGCCAGGAACCCTGTCATGGCTTTCCTTCGTGGTGTCAAAGCCACGTGAGAGGCATGAAAGGCAGGGTTTCGTACAAGAATAAATGACGAGATGTATCCATTTCAAAAACAAAAGTTTACTTAAGGAAAAATCAATTTACATACATACTCCTTCACTCCTTCACCGCTCTCACGTCCAACTGCGGCCGTAGGTGACGTAATCTCCCTCAAATTCTACACTATAGATATACAACACATAGATCAAAAATACAAACTATGAAATAATGAAATTCTATCTAAATTATCTAAATCTGAATATGAGTCATCAAACATCAATAAAGTATTGTCTCAAACTCTCATGTATCAGCCCTTTTTTCTTCACATTTTTTTTTTGTTTATGTGATCCTCTTCACACTGCTTCTTGCAGCAAACAGAGTTTATTTACTGGTCTCTCCAGAGTGGTGTTCTTGGTCTGCGCTTTTACTTGGCGAACTGTTCCACTGGTGTCGGGTATGGTTTGGAGTATCCTTCCCATTATCCATGTGTTACGTGGAGCTGAACTGTCGATGAGTAACACCACATCTCCAGGTTGGAAGTTTCTCCTCAACTGTGACTACTTCTGGCACTCTTGGAGGACGGGCAGGCATTCACGAGTCCATCTTGTCTAAAACAGGTCTGCAAGATATTGCACCTGCCTCCACCATCTTCTAGCATACTGATCATCTTTGTTGAAAGTTCCCAGTGGCATACTGGGCTGTACTTTCATCAGCAGCAAATGATTAGGTGTTAAGGGCTCGATATCGTTTGGATCATCAGATGTGCTTCTGATCGGGTGATGATTTATGATGTTTTCAACCTCACACATGACGGTTTAATGACTATCGTCTGTGAGAGTCTGTTCTTTCACCAAGGCACCAAGAATCTTCCGTACAGTGTGGATTTGCTGGATTTGTCTGGCAAAAGATGATTCCTTGGGAGATTTGTCATCTTTTGCTCTCCAACTTGACCTCGTAGTCTCCTACAGACTGTACACTCTGGTATGAGGTTACTTGAGGTATCCAAAATTTTTGCCTTAGCTGGGACATCATGTAACTATGCCCACAATGACCAATTTTTCTGTGAACATCTTGCAGGATCAGAGTGGCAGCTCTGGAGTGTTTTGAGAGAATAGCTGGATGTTTAGCATCCTGTGGCATGGCGGACCTGCTCAGCCGTCCTCCTACTCTCAAAATACCCTCTTGCAAAACAGGATCAAGCTTGTACAGCTGACTATTTCTCTTAACAGACAACTTATTTTGAAGAGCCTTCACTTCTTCAGGAAACCTTTGGTTTTGACTGTGTCTGATGAGTTCTGATTCTGCAGCCATCAGCTCATCCAAGGTCAATGTTTTCTTTTCCATGACGGATTTGTAATTGTCCATGGATTGATGCACAAACACTCTGGTGTTTGCTGCTTTTGTTTGGATTCCTCTTGTCTCTTGTCCTTGGGAGTGGGAACAGTGTGACGCAGGAAGAAAGATAGGTTGGAGTCAAAAAGTTTTACTCCTGACTTGTTTAGGGAAAGTCCGTCTCCTTTGAAAAAATGTCTGCGGTCCCAGAAAAAGTTGAACTTGTCGATAAAATGTGGACATCACATGCAGTTGAAAGCCATCTGTTTACTGCCAACAATCTGCTGAATCTCTCTCCTCCTCCTCTGACTGGTGGTAAAGGCCCACTGAAGAAGACTTCAGCATTCAGAGAGCTCACTGCATTTAGCAGTTTACCTAAAACCTGTTTGAGCACTTCAGATTGTTGTTTTGCAATATCATTTCCCCCTGTGTGCAGTCCAAGGTATTTCAAAGTTGGAATTTCTGCAACAATACTGAGGATTCTGTCGGTTATGTTGGAGACTGTATCATCAGGAAAGCACAACACTTTTGTGTTTCTGCTGTACATCCTTCCCACATCTTTAATAGCAGAATCACCAACAACCAGAGTCTCAGGACCAGTCAGTAGCTTTCCTTGTAGCTTTCTAGCTTCTGACTTCCTGTCAGGCCTTACCCTTCTCTGTGAGTCCGAGAAGTTATCCAGGTTTTCAGTTGGAGATCCAGGGTCCTGCAGTAGTGGAGCAAACCGATTTTGTAACTGCACACTAGCTGGTTTGGGAGCTTTGTTGCTCATCTTCCCTTTAGCTTTTATCCACGGCTGAGTCTAACTCTGCACAGGTGTTGAGGAGGATGACAGGCCACCCTGTCGCATCACAGATCTCTGGGCGCTGGGTTCTACCTGTTGGACGTCTCCCCATATCAGCAGATTTACTCTTGGGCTTTGCCCCGAGAGCATTCCAGGGAGGACTAATACTGGTAGATTTATTACCCGGTACACAGCCCTTTAGTTTCGTGGGAGCTGTATCAGAACTAATTAGCTGGATGTTAGCATTCTCCAGTCCGCTGTTTTGAGTCAGTGGCAAAGTGCTGTCATTTCCACAAGGTCCGTTCACTTCTGCATTTATTTCTAGACGCTGAACTTTAGTTTCCAACACTGCAACCTTCTGCAGAAGTTTGTAGAGGTCATCTGTGGAGAAAGGAGGCATCTTGGTGCTAGTTAGCTTTAGCTGCCAGCAGACTTTTTTGGTTATTTTTGCACTGTCCTGTCTGTAACACAAACCATAACCAAGAACGTGAAGAGCGCCATATTTAAATAATTACTGACCATATTTTTGTGAAACTTGGTGTGGAAATTCATGGTCTCTGAGTGATCTTGAGGATGATTTTGGTGAACCTTTGACCATTCATCTAGCACCGCCATATGGCCAAAATAGAAATAGAAACAAAAAGAACATCTTTGAGTAGATGATATACACATGTATTATTCTTTCCCATGATGCTGTACCAAACCTCCTGCCACCACTGAATGAGCAAAGAAAATAACTTCTGACTGGGATGGGTAGAGATGATACCAAGAGGAAAACAAACAAATAACAAACTGACTAACTTCTAACAGGACAAAAAGGAAAAAAGGACCCACTGCTTACTAATATATATGGCTATATATGTGCAGATCCTTCCAAAGCATTAATCCACACAAGGTATTGGGCCCCATCCCTGGCAGAGTGCTGAAGTTGTGTGCACATCAAGTTACCTCCACAGTAATTTTCAAACTCTGAATGCTCCATTGTACATGTCCCCAAATTGACAAAAGCCCTCTGCTTGAACAGCTACTGCCCAGTAACACATACCTATACCCTAATTCAGGATCCAGGATTCAGGATTCCTTTATTGATCCCTGAGCGGAAATTGTTTTTGTAGCAGTGCTCCATACAGATAGAATTATAGAATTAGAATGAAAGATAAAAAAAAATAAAATAAAATATATATATATATAAAACATATAAAATATACAACAATAAAACAAAATATTAATACTGATCATTGGATGTGCAAAATTGAAATTGGAAAATATATATCAGAACAAAAAAGCCCCTATGAAGGACAGTAAATCAAGGACGCGTACGTCGCCCGGATCGGCGTTACCGGGGCCCCACCCTGGAGCCAGGCCTGGGGTTGGGGCTCGCAGGCGAGCGCCTGGTGGCCGGGTCTTTGCCCACGGGACCCGGCTGGGTGCAGCCCGAACGAGCGACGTGGGCCCGCCTTCCTGTAGGCCCACCACCCACAGGAAGGTTCAGAAGGGGCCGGTGCCTTGTGGTATGGGTGGCAGTCGTGGGCGGGGGCCCTGACGACCCAAACCCTGGATGACGACCCTGGCTATGGGGACATGGAATGTCACCTCGCTGGGGGGGAAAGAGCCTGAGCTAGTGCTGCGGCCGTAAAGTCGCCGGTGCCTGTCGTGGCGGCAACCCCCGAACCCGGTGGTGGACACCGGAAGTAAGGGATGCTGCCAAGCTGAAGAAGGAGTCCTATCGGGCCTTGTTGGCCCATGGGACTCCTGAGGCAGCTGACGGGTACCGGCGGGCCAAGCGTGCGGCAGCCCGGGCAGTTGTAGAAGCAAAAACTCGGGTCTGGGAGGAGTTCGGGGAGGCCATGGAGGAGGACTACCGGTTGGCCTCGAAGAAATTCTGGCAAACTGTTTGGCGCCTCAGGAAGGGGAAGCAGCTTTCTGTCAACACTGTTTACAGTGAGGGCAGGGAGCTGTTGACCTCGACTGGGGATATTGTCGGGCGGTGGAAGGAATACTTCGAGGATCTCCTCAATCCCACTGTCATGTCTTCCGTAGAGGAAGCAGAGACTGGAGACCCGGGGGTCGGTGCATCCATCACCGGGACTGAAGTCACTGTGGCAGTTTGCAAGCTCCTCGGTGGCAGAGCACCGGGGGTGGATGAGATCCGCCCTGAGTACCTTAAGTCTCTGGATGTTGTAGGACTGTCTTGGTTGACACGCCTCTGCAACATCGCGTGGCAGTCGGGGACGGTGCCTCTGGACTGGCAGACTAGGGTGGTGGTCCCTCTTTTTAAAAAGGGGGACCGGAGGGTGTGTTCCAACTATTGGGGGGATCACACTCCTCAGCCTCCCGGGGAAAGTCTATTCCAGGGTACTGGAGAGGAGAATCCGGCCGATAGTCGAACCTCGGATTCAGGAGGAGGAACAATGCAGTTTTCGTCCCGGCCGTGGAACACTGGACCAGCTCTATACCCTCCACAGGGTGCTTGAGGGTTCATGGGAGTTTGCCCAACCAGTCCACATGTGTTTTGTGGACTTGGAGAAGGCTTTCGACTGTGTCCCTCGAGTCATTATGTGGGAGGTGCTCCGGGAGTATGGGGTTGGAGGGTCTCTGTTGAAGGCTGTACAGTCCCTGTACAACCGGAGCAGGAGCTTGGTCCGCATTGCCGGCAGTAAGTCGGTCCTGTTCCCGGTGCACGTTGGACTCCGGCAGGGCTGCCCTTTGTCACCGGTTCTGTTCATTATTTTTATGGACAGAATTTCTAGGCGCAGCCAGGGGCCGGAGGGGGTTCGGTTCGGGAGTCGGCAGATTTCGTCTCTGCTTTTTGCGGATGATGTTGTCTCGTTGGCTCCATCGAGCCAGGACCTTCAGCATGCACTGGGGCGGTTCGCAGCCGAGTGTGAAGCAGCTGGGATGAGAGTCAGCACCTCCAAGTCCGAGGCCATGGTTCTCGACCGGAAAAAGGTGGCTTGCTCCCTCCAGGTTGGGGGAGAGTTCCTGCCTCAAGTGGAGGAGTTTAAGTATCTCGGGATCCTGTTCACGAGTGAGGGAAGGATGGAGCGTGAGATTGACAGGCGGATTGGTGCAGCGGCAGCAGTAATGCGGTCGCTGTACCGGTCTGTCGTGGTGAAGAAGGAGCTGAGCCAAAAGGCAAAGCTCTCGATTTACCGGTCAATCTACGTTCCTACCCTCACCTATGGTCATGAACTTTGGGTCATGACCGAAAGAACGAGGTCCCGGATACAAGCGGCTGAAATGAGTTTCCTCCGCAGGGTGGCAGGGCGCTCCCTTAGAGATAGGGTGAGGAGCTCTGTCACCCGGGAGGAGCTCAGAGTAGAGTCGCTGCTCCTCCACATCGAGAGGAGTCAGCTGAGGTGGCTCGGGCATCTATATCGGATGCCCCCTGGACGCCTCCCAAGGGAGGTGTTCCAGGCATGTCCCACCGGGAGGAGGCCCCGGGGAAGACCCAGGACACGCTGGCACGACTATGTCGCTCAGCTGGCCTGGGAACGCCTCGGGATCCCCCCGGAAGAGCTGGGGGAAGTGTCCAGGGAGAGGGAAGTTTGGGCGTCCCTGCTCGGGCTGCTACCCCCGCGACCCAACCCCGGATGAAGCGGGAGAAGACGGACGGACGGATATCAGAACAGGCAGTGAAAAGTCCAAGTGCCAGGGAGGAGTTGTACAGGTTGATGGCCACAGGCAGGAATGATTTCCTGTGGCGTTCAGTCCTGAGTTTTGGTGGGATGAGTCTCTCACTGAATGTACTCCTATGCCTGGCCAGCACGTCATGAAGTGGGTGGGAGACGTTGTCCAAGATAGTTCACAACTTATTCAGCATCCTCCTCTCTGACACCACTGTCAGAGAGTCACACTCCATCCCCACAACGTCACTGGCCTCACAGATCAGTTTGTTGAGTCTGTTGGCATCTGCCATCCTCAGCCTGCTGCCCCAGCACGCAACAGCATAGAGAATAGCACCACAGACTCATAGAAAATCCTGAGCATAGTCCGGCAGATGTTGAAGGACCTCAGTCGCCTCAGAAAATAGAGACAACTCTGGCCCTTCCTGTAGAGAATGTCAGTGTTCTTTGCCCAGTCCAGTTTATTGTCAATATGTACTCACAGGTACTTGTAATCCTCCACAATGTCCACACTGACCCCCTGGATGGAAACAGGGGTCACCGGTGCCTTGGTTCTCCTCAGGTCCACTACCAGTTCCTTGGTCTTTGCCACATTTAGTTGCAGATGGTTCTGCTCACACCATGTGACAAAGTTGTCCACAGCAGCCCTGTACTCATCCTCATCGCCCTTGCTGATACATCCAACTATCACAGAGTCATAAGAAAACTTCTGAAGGTGGCAAGTCTCTGTGCAATAGTTGAAGTCTGTGGTGTAGAGGGTGAAGAGGAAGGGAGAGAGGACAGTCCCCTGCGGGGCCCCAGTGTTGCTGACCACTCTGTCTGACACAGAGTGTTGCAGGCGCACATACTGTGGTCTGCCAGTCAAGTAGTCCACAATCCAGGACACTAGGGGGGCGTCCACCTGCATCACTGTCAGCTCGTCACCCAGTAGAGCGGGACGAATGGTGTTAAATGCACTGGAGAAGTCAAAAAACATAACCTTCACAGTGCTCACCGGCTTGTCCAGGTGGGCGTAGACACAGTTGAGCAGGTAGATGATGGCGTCCTCAACTCCGTCGGGGCTGATAGGCGAACTGGAGGGGGTCCAAGAGTGGCTTGACCAAGGGCCAGAGCTGCTCCGGGACGAGTCTCTCTAGGGTCTTCATAATGTGGGAGGTCAGTGCCACAGGTCTGTAGTCCTTTGAGGCTCTGGGCCGCGATGTTTTTGGCACAGGAACGAGGCACGACGTCTTCCACAGTATGGGGACCCTCTGGAGACTTAGGCTCATGAAGTGATTTGAGTAGTTAGTCCAAATCTTCATCACCCCCTCTCTTCTTGACTCACTGGACCCGCTACAATTGGCATACAGGCCAAACAGTTCAATGGCCAACACCTCTCCTTAGCCCTCCACAATGCTCACTCCCACCTGGACCAGAGGGACACGTATGTGAGAATGCTAGTCATTGACCTTAGTTCAGTAACAATACCATTGTTCCCTCATGCTTGTCATCAAGCTCAGAGACCTAGCTTTCAACACCACTCTGTGTGACTTGATCCTGAACTTTTTGATGGGCTTTGCAGATAGGCATCACCACATCCTCCCCCCGACTCTCAAAATAGGCACCCTGCAGGGCTGCATGATGAGTCCTCTCCTGTACTCCCTGTTCACCATCATCAAGTTTGCTGACAACATGACTGTCACCTTTCTAATTACTGATGATGATGAGACGACCTACAGAAAGGAGGTCAGAACCCTATCATCTTGGTGCCAGGACAACAATCAGGCAGTGGTCTATGAATGTTGAAATGTTGACATTACAGACACATTATGTGTTCACCAGGTTATTAGGAAATTTGGTTTAATGGTCCCCAGAGGATGGAAATTTGAACTTGTCAAAAACAAACAAACAAACAAACAAAAACATCATTATGTATAGATTTTCATGATACTTTCCAGAGGACAAACCCATTGATTTCAGTGACTCAATTAAAATCAATGGATCCCATAGCACTACCCTCAGCATTTAAAACAAAAATTCTTATTTTTTATTTTTACTTTTTGTTCCAGAACTTTCTTCATCATAGGGTATAATGAACTAAAGCCTGGAGATGCAGCCGTAATTGTCACAGCTACGGCTGCGTCCCAGTTGTGTTCCTGTCTGTCTGTCTTGTTTTCCCTCGCTGCCTGTGTGTCTGTGTATTAATGGAGACAGGTGTGCTGAATCCAGAACAGGACACCACCTATAGCTCCTTTCCCTGCAATTCTGCCTGCTCTGTTGTGGTCCCTGTCTCCCATCTCATTGTCTAATCTGTGCTGTTACCCTGCCTTGGATCCCATCTCAGCCCTGCAGATCCCTGGACTCTGTGGATCTGCGGAGCTCTGCTACCCATTCTATTGCACTATACCTCAAATCTCATACTGGACTCAGTGTCTATTTTTCCACATTTTGTTTTCAGTATATTAACTGATGTGTTACTTGCTTTATCTCCAGCTGCATCCACACAAAGGCCTTCATAGGCAACATTATTATTTGTGTCATGAAAAGGGTTCATTTCAAATGTGCTAATATTTAGTATGCATCTTCATTTTGTCTTGACCCAAAGCAGATCCACCCACAGTCCAGCATTAAGCCTCTGTGCAAAATGCTGAAAATCATATTGCAATGGAAAATTACCATGTCAGGAGAAAAAAAAACTCCATGCAGAGTTGCACATGACAGCATCATGAGACAAATTAAAACCCCTGTTAATTTAAAAAGAATTAAACGGACAAGTGTGATTTTGCATCTAGCTAAATGGCTGAAAGATAGAACTATACATGAACAGCTGCAAAGTTTATGAAGCTTTTTCTATCAGCTGTAAAATAATTGCCATGAAAGCAAAAAATAGCCTTTCATTGTCAGACAACCCCCAATAAGAGACTTCAGCTCTATAAAAGTAATGATTTGTCAGCCTTTGCATGAGAACTTGATAGCAGTAGATCGATATATTGATGAATTGTCATCCAGATGTGTGAGAGGACAAGTCAGACAGGAATGATCCATCATCTGCGCCACAATGTCTCCATGCTTAAAAGAATCGTGCTCCTCCCAGTCAAATCTCTGCCTCACAGCACTCTCTCACTCTCTCAGAAGAAGGATCATTGTTCTGATATAACAAAAGATTTTACCACATCTAAAGTGGTGGCCTTTTTTTTCTTATTTTCCACAATTTTAAAATATTACTTTGAAATCCTGCTTGTGGTGAGATGTATCCGTGGTGATGTCCATCTGTCAGTTGGTCAAGAACAGGATCTCTGGACTACTGAACTACTGACCAGATTGGAGAAATTTTGTATGGCTATTTATAGTCTGTGGAATATTTCTTTTGACCAGGTTGACCAGTCAGCCACTTCTAGTGCCACTAATCATTTTTTTTTCTTGTTTTCCCTGATATTCCATCTCTGAGATCTCTTTCTCTACCCCAATACCATGGAGGTGAATATAAGTTTATTTTGGCACTCCCAGTATCAAAAGTTTTAAAAAATTCAGAAACATTCCATCAACAGTGTCCCAGTTACCCACAGCCCTCACTGTGAATAGTTTTCATTGTTTTCATTGTATACACACGTGTGTGTGTGTGTGTGTGTGTGTGTGTGTATATATGTATATATATGTGTGTGTGTGTGTGTGTGTATATACAGGTGCTGGTCATAAAATTAGAATATCATGGAAAAGTTGATTTTTTTCAGTAATTCCATTCAAAAAGTGAAACTTGTATAATGTATACATTCATTTCACACAGACCGACATATTTCAAGTATTTACTTCTTTTAATATTGATGATTATACCTGACAACTAATGAAAACCCCCAATTGAGTATCTCAGAAAATTAGAATATTGTGGAAAAGGTCAATATTGAAGATATCTGGTGCCACACTCTAATCAGCTAATTAACTCCAAACACCTGCAAAGGCCTTTAAATGGTCTCTCAGTCTAGTTCTGTAAGCTACACAATCATGGGGAAGACTGCTGACATGACAGTTGTCCAAAAGACGATCATTGACACCTTGCACAAGGAGGGCAAGTCCCAAAAGGTCATTGCGAAAGAGGCTGGGTGTTCAACGAGCTCTGTGTCCAAGCACATTAGTAGAAAGGCAAAGGGAAGGAAAAGATGTGGTAGAAAAAAGTGTACAAGCAATAGGGATAACCGCACCCTGGAGAGGATAGTGAGACAAAACCCATTCAAAACTGCGGGGGAGACTCACAAAGAGTGGACTGCAGCTGGAGTCAGTGCTTCAAGAACCACCACTCACAGACGTATGCAAGACATGGGTTTCAACTGTCGCATTCCTTGTGTCAAGCCACTCTTGAACAAGAGATAGCGTCAGAAGCGTCTCACCTGGGCTAAAGACAAAAAGGACTGGACTGCTGCTGAGTGGTCCAAAGTCATGTTCTCGGATGAAAGTAAATTTTGCATGTCCTTTGGTAATCAAGGTCCCAGAGTCTGGAGGAAGAGAGGAGAGGCACAGAATCCACGTTGCCTGAGGTCGAGTGTCAAGTTTCCACAGTCAGTGATGGTTTGGGGTGCCATGTCATCTGCTGGTGTTGGTCCACTGTGTTTCCTTAGGTCCAAGGTCAATGCAGCTGTCTATCAGGAAGTTTTGGAGCACTTCATGCTTCCTGCTGCCGACCAACTTTATGGAGATGCAGATTTCATTTTTCAACAGGACTTGGCACCTGCTCACAGTGCCAAAGCTACCAGTACCTGGTTTAAGGACCATGGTATCCCTGTTCTTGATTGGCCAGCAAACTCCCCTGACCTTAACCCCATAGAAAATCTATGGGGTATTGTGAAGAGGAAGATGCGAGATGCCAGACTCAACAATGCAGAAGAGTTGAAGGCCACCATCAAAGCAACCTGGGCTCTCATAACACCTGAGCAGTGCCACAGCCTGATCGACTCCATGCCACGCCGCATTGCTGCAGTAATTCAGGCAAAAGGAGCCCTAGCTAAGTATTGAGCGCTGTACATGCTCATACTTTTCATGTTTATACTTTTCAGTTGGACAACATTTTTAGAAATCCTTTTTTGTATCAGTCTTAAGTGATATTCTAGTTTTCTGAGATACTGAAATTCGAATTTTCATTAGTTGTTAGTTTAAAATCATCAAAATTAAAGAACTAAACATTTGAAATATATCAGTCTGTGTGTAATGAATGAATATAATATACAAGTTTCACTTTTTGAATGGAATTACTGAAATAAATCAACTTTTCCATGATATTCTAATTTTATGTTATATTATATGCTTGTGTGTGTGTTGCCCTGCAGTCGGCTGGCGACCGGCTCAGGGTGTACCCCGCCTCTCGCCCGTTGACAGCTGGGATAGGCTCCAGCCCCCCCCCCAACCCCGAAAGGGATAATCAGGGGTATAGAAGATGAATGAATGAATGAATATATACACACACGTGTGAGTGTGTGTATATACATGTGCACACACACACACGTATATATATATATATACAAGATATATATATATATATCCAATCCTATCCATTTTATTTATAAAGCACAATTTTAAATAAACACAAAGGTTTCCAAAGTGCTGTACAGTAAAATAAACACAATAAAACATAATAAATGAAAAGATTAAAAAAAGATAAGAAGATAAAATAATAAAATATCTGTGCACATAAAATCAACAACCTAAGTGGTGTGAAAAGCCAAAGAAAAAAGGTGCATTTTAAGAAGAGTTTTAAAATTAGACAGTGAAGAGGCCTGTCTGATGTGCAGCGGCAATTCATTTCACAGTTTTGGAGCTGCAACAGAAAACGCTCGATCCCCTCTGAGCTTCAGCCTAGTTTTGGGAACCCTCAGGAGCAGCTGGTCTCCTGACCTGAGAGATCGGCTGGGCGTGTAGGGGTGCAGAAGCTCAGAGAGGTACGATGGGGCGAGACCATTTAGAGATTTAAAGCAAATAAAAGAATTTTAAAATGAATTCTAAAATGGACAGGTAGCCAGTGGAGTGAAGCTAAAATTGGTGAAATGTGCTCAAACTTCCTTCCTTTTAACTTCCAGTTAAAAGACGTGCAGCTGTGTTCTGTACCAGTTGAAGACATGTGATGGAGGACCCACTAACCCCCAAATAAAGTGCATTACAGTAATCCAATCGTGTGGTCACAAAGGCGTGGATTACTGTTTCAAAGTGCTGTCTCTGGAGAAAAGGTTTTATTTTTCGCCAGCTGCCTTAACTGGAAGAAGCTCGTTCTCACCACAGCTTTAATCTGGCTGTCAAACGTAAGATCCGCATCCACTTTTACCCCCAGATCATTAACAATAGGTTTGGCATACTGTGCCAAGGGACCCATATCGACTGGGGGGTCACCGAGGTGCCACCAAAGACCATCACTTCAGTCTTGTTTTCGTTAAAATTTAAAAAGTTTAGAGCCATCCAGGGCTTGACATCATCTAAACAATTTAACAGTGGCTTAAGGGAGAATGAATCAGCCTTTTTAAGAGGGACATAGTTCTGGCTGTCATCAGCATAACAGTGGAATAAAATGCCGTGCTTCCTGAGAATGAAACCAAGTGGGAGAAGATATAAAGAAAATAAAAGAGGGCCCAGCACTGAGCTCTGTGGGACCCCACATGAGAGAGGAGCAGTGGAGGACACAGAGTCACCCAGGCTGGCACTGAATGTCCGATGAGACAGGTAGGACCTGAACCATTCCAGCGCTGAGGCCCTGATGCCCACCCACTGCTCCAAATGAGCAATCAGGATGTCATGGTCCACTGTATCAAATGCTGCAGTTAAATCTAAAAGCACAAGTGTAGCAGAGAGAATCTCAGGCCAGAGGCTGCAGACTGCAGCCTCTCCAAAAGTAGGTCAACTCCTCCCCTTTCCTAACCCCCCTAATTGGGCAAGGCTATTTAACACACCTGTGGCATGAAGGCTGCCTTTCTCCCTTGGTCTGTGCCTGGTGGCTGCCACATGGTCATGTCTCTGAGGTAGGTAATGTGGCTTGGAGGTCATTTTAGTCGTTTTAGCCTGTTTTTAACTTGTAGTGGCCTTTATTTTAACAGAGCTACATTGTGTCTGTCAATTAGTTCCCTGCTTGTCCTGCATTGATGGCTTGGTCGTCTTGGTGTCCATGAACATTGATTTGAGTGGTGAATTGTGCAGAACTGGTTGAAGGACATCAGGGCAATTGTTGTACCTGCCAAGGTATGAGTTATCACAGGTTAGCCAGAAAATGTTGGTTATAGCAATCGAACTATGTGATGACTCCTTTTCCTTGTGTTGCAGACACAATCAGCTGCTGTTTTGTTTTGGTTTAGTTTTGTCTTTAGTTGACTCTGTTTTGTTTTGTTTTGGTTTAGTTTTGTCTTTAGTTGACTCTGTTTTGTTTTGTTTTGGTTTAGTTTTGTCTTTAGTTGACTCTGTTTTGTTTTACTCTTTTAGCTGAACCAACTGGTTTAATACAGTTTTACCTGTTTTCTTTGTTTAACATTTTCTTTCTTTGCAGTGTAGTGGTTGCTGGCTAGCGGTGGAGGCTAGGCACTCTGGGTGGTTCCCTGCACCTTTATTTTGTTGTGGTGATAAGGGCACTGGGACACAATTTTCTGCACCTGTTTGCCGTGTGGTTGCTGTGAGTTCATGAGTGGTGGGTAAGTGCACTCATGGGACACATCCTATGGTAGTTTGCCTCCCCCTTGCTAGCTTCCACTCACTCCCCCTCCCCCTTTTTGATAATTTTAATACAATTAATAAATAAATCTTGATTTACTTTGGAACCACGTCTCTGCCTGTAGTGTTTGAACCTGTGTGTGCCTTATTGCTTGGCATTGGGTAAAACTCCTTGGGTGAAAGTCCCTAGGTGGCGTTGTCTGGCTTACAATTGGTGTCATTTTGTTAACTCTTTGATAATATAACACAAACACCCCCCCACTACGTTGCCACATTCTGGCGTTGTCGGCAGGATCTACTGTAAATGCAGAGACGTGTGTTCATTTTTTTTTTTCTTTTGTATGCCACTTGGTTCATTTTAAAATATTAAGCATTGTTAGGTTTTACTAGTATTTTAGAAACAGACAAAACAGCAGCTGATTCCACAGGCATTCCAAGCTTCAAGCAACTCCTCCCTGCCAGCCTCACCAGCCTTGGGTCTCCTCCCCATCATGGCAGAAGAACTGAACCAGTTAAAGGAACTGGTGGCTCAACTTCAAGTAGAAAACCGGCTGCTGCGAGAACGAGAAGCGGCACCCAGTCCTAGTGCTGCATCAGTCAATGACTCTTCTAATCAGCCCCCCTCTTCCAATGCCCCACTAGTTGAGTGACTGGTTTATGTCCCTAGGGACAGGAAATGTCCCATGTTCAGAGGTAGAACTGGTCTTAGCATTTCAGAATGGTTAGAGGAGGTTAAAGCTTGCATCATTTGTCTAGTGCTGACAAGGCTCTTTTCATTTATGATCATTTGGATGGTGAGGCTCGAGAAGAAATTAAATATAGACCTAGAGAGGAGAGGGAGGATCCAGATAAAGTCCTTGACATTTTGCAGGAGTTGTATGGATGTTCTAAATCCTATGTTTCTCTGCAGGAAGACTTTTTCTCGAAAGCAACAGGAGGGAGACACACTCCAGGAATTTTCACACGCTTTAATGTGTTTGATGGACAAAGTTGTAACTAATGCTCCTATTGGCCTTCTGAATTCTGGTGTTTTACTGCGTGACCAGTTTGTTGAGCATGTTCTTGATTGTACCCTTCGCAGGGAATTAAAGCAGCTAATCCGGTGTCAACCTAATGCCACTTTGCTTGATGTCCGTAGTGAGGCCATCAGGTGGGAGCAGGAGGGAACACCAGGGGGTGCCAGAGGCCGGACCCACTCTGTCCCATCTGATGCAGGCTTCCAGTGTTCTCAGACAGGGTCAGGTAACCCAGACTCCAGTTCAGAGTTAAACGAATTGAAACAAATGTTAAAAATGCAGCAAGAACAGCTAAACCAACTAAGCAGTTGTTTAAATGCACTTCAGCATGCCTCCAGGCCCACTTTTAATAAAAATAAACTGTTATTTGCCGCAGGTGTCAGAAACCTGGTCACTTTGCAAGGGAGTGTGATGGGGAGAGAGTTAGGCCACCAGCTAATCCAGCCCCGCCTGTTACTACTACCTCCAACCACAGACAGTCTTACCAAAACCAGCAATCGGGAAACTTTCACCCCCTGAACTGCTGAGCCAAAGTTCAGGTGGGGGCCCTGTTGGCTCAGAGCTAGGTGCAGAGAAGCCAGTCACTATGCCAGAGTTGATGTCAGCTTGCCCTCACATAACTGCTATAATGGGGGGGATTCCAGTGCCATGTTTCATTGACACAGGTTCCATGGTGTCCACCATAACTGAGTCCTTCTTTGTGCAGCACCTTGCCCCTTGGGGGGAAGAGAAGCTAAAGTCATGCCACTGGCTACAACTGAAGGCTGCAAATGGACTACAGATACCGTATGTAGGTTACCTTGAGCTTGATGTTGAGCTTTGTGACAAGGTAATGACAAAGTGTGGTGTGTTGGTTGTTAGGGACCCCCCAGGTCACTCCTCCTCTGCACCAGGTATCCTTGGTATGAACATTTTCAAATCATGTTATAAAGAGTTGTTTGTACACCATGGTCCTGCTCTTTTTGATTTGCCCTGTGTGTTACAGGCCCCCAGCCCACTCCAACAAGCCCTACAGCAGTGTCACCAAGCCCAGGCCACTGCACCCCCTGAACGCTCAGGCAGAGTTAGAGTGAAGGGTAGGCGAGTTCCTGGTGGTAGCATGAAGCTAGTGGCTGCCACCTGCTTCCAGCAGCAGTTGAGTGATGATGTTCTGTTCAAACCTGAGTGATGGGTTACCTGCAGGTTTACTGGCCTCTCCGGCTCTCATTCGACCAACAGGAGGTACAGTTTACATTCCTATTGTCAATGTAGGAGTAAACGATGTTGTGCTTTATCCCAGGACTGTGATAGGCACAATAAGTCATGCCAGGGTAGTGTGTCTGCCCACTGGGGTCACAGAGATTGAGGGACTTACCTCAGCTAGAGTGTTTTCTCAAACCATCTCCAGCTCAGTGCAGGAGAAGATTAATTCTGTTGATTTGTCAACCCTGTCAGAGCATGATCAGTGTCAGGTTAGAGCCCTTTTGCAGAAACACGGCAGTATATTTTCAGCCCAAGAGGGGGACTTAGGCTGTACTAACCTGATTTCTCATGACATTCCTTTACTGGATGAGACACCAATAAGACAGAGGTACAGGCGCATTCCTCCCTCAGAGTATGATGCTGTTAAAGCCCATATTCACCAGTTTCTTGAGTCACAGGTTATCAGGGAAAGTAGCAGCCCCTTCGCGTCTCCCATAGTCCTCTTCAGAAAGAAGGATGGCACTCTTCGGCTGTGTGTGGACTACAGGCGGCTCAACAGCCAGACACGGAAGGATGCATTCCCCCTGCCCAGGATTGAGGAGTCCCTGGATGCCCTCTTTGGAGCTCGCTGGTTCTCCACCCTAGACCTGGCTAGTGGGTACAATCAAGTGCCGGTGACTGAAAAGGACAAAATGAAAACTGCTTTTTGTACACCATTTGGCCTATTCGAGTGGAATAGAATGCCTTTTGGACTTTGCAATGCACCAAGTACATTTCAGAGACTCATGGAAAGGATTTTTGGAGCTCAAAATTACCAGTCCTTGTTGTTATACCTTGATGACATTGTTGTTTTCTCTTCCACTGTAGCCCAGCACATGGAGCGGCTCGATTCGGTGCTGGGACAGCTGAAGCAAGAGAATCTCAAGGCAAAGCTGGAGAAATGCTGCTTCTTCAAAGAGGAGGTTGGTTACCTGGGCCATGTGATCTCGAAAGAGGGTGTGGCCACTGATCCTCGTAAGATTGAAACGGTCTCCAACTGGAGAAGGCCTAATGTCACTGAGTTGCAGTCGTTTTTGGGGTTTGCCAGCTACTACAGACGTTTCGTCGGTGGCTTCGCTAAACTGGCAGCCCCTCTTCACCGGCTGGTCGCTGAGCTGAGAGGTACCAAAAACCACAGAAAATCTGAGCAGTCTCTGGTGGCTGCATGGACTGAGGAGTGTGAACAGAGCTTTGAAGGTTTGAAGCGCCACCTTGTGGGAGCACCAGTGATGGCCTATGCTGATTTCTCGCTGCCCTTTATCCAGGAAGTGGATGCCAGCCACAGCGGTTTGGGAGCCGTTCTTTCCCAGGAGCAGGATGGTAAGATCCGGCCAATAGCATATGCCAGCCGTGGCCTTAGGCCAACAGAACGTAATATGAACAATTACACTTCTATGAAGCTTGAGTTTTTGGCCCTTAAATGGGCCATGACTGAAAAATTCAGAGAATATCTGTTGGGTCAGAAATGCATCGTCTATACTGACAATAATCCTCTAAGCCACCTTTCAACAGCAAAGTTGGGTGCTGTGGAACAACGTTGGGCATCAGAACTCGCCAACTTTGATTATGTCATCAAGTACAGACCTGGAAAAAGCAATGGAAATGCTGATGCCCTTTCACGACAGTACCTACCTGCGTCCATTACAGCTGACAATCTGGCACCTGGCACCCGTCTTCCACCGGCCCTGCAGGGAGTATCAAATCCAGTACCCAAGGTAATGCAAAATAGCATTTCTGTGTTTCCAAGTCATTCGGTCACTGATCTCCATGCTCTGCAGGCAGCTGATTCTGTAATCCATGACTTCTTGGTGTTTTGGACTTGCAAGAGGGCCCCAGATGCAGCAGAGCGACGTGCACTGTCCAAACAGGCCCTAGCACTGACAAAGCAGTGGGATCGAATCGTGGAGCAAGATGGAGTGTTATTCCGTAAGGTCTTCCAACCAGATGGGGATGAGGTACTTCAGCTGGTCCTGCCCTCCTCACTGAAAAACCAGGTCTTGCATCAGCTACACAACAAGCATGGCCACCAGGGGGTGGATCGGACCACCAGTTTAGTGTGGCAGAGGTGCTACTGGCCCGGTATGCACCAGGATGTCAAGCGCTGGTGTCAAGAGTGCGAAAGATATCAGGTCGCCAAGGACACTCAAACAACTCGCACGTTCATGGGTCACCTCCTCGCTGCTCGCCCAAACCAGATCCTGGCAGTGGACTTCACCTTGTTGGAGCCTTCTAAAAATGGTATGGAAAATGTGCTGGTAATGACAGATGTCTTTTCCAAATACACCTTGGCGATCCCCACCAAGGACCAACGTGCAATGACTGGCTAAAACATTAGTAAATGAGTGGTTCTGCAAGTTCGGCGTGCCCAGCCGCATTCCCTCCGACCAGGGTCGAAATTTTGAGAGTGACCTAATTCAACAGTTGTGCACCTTGTATGGCATCAAAAAGACTCATACTACACCTTACCATCCTGAAGGAAATGGCCAGTGTGAGAGATTTAACAGGACCCTGCACGACCTTCTTCGCACATTGCCTACAACGAAAAAGAGAGACTGGTCATCTTATCTGCCTCAAGTGGTGTTTTCGTACAACACAACAGTTCATCAATCCACTGGTGAGTCCCCATTCTTCTTAATGTTTGGTCAAGATCCCCTGCTACCTGTCGACTTTCTTCTAGGAAGAGCCCCAGTCCCAGTGGCAGGAAGTACACAAGACTGGATTGTGGAGCATCAAGCAAGGCTCAGGCTGGCTTTTGAAGGAGCCACCGAGCACCTGCAAGCTGCTGCAAATCGCCGCAAAACACGTCATGATGAAAAGGTGAAGGATTCCTCCCTGCAGGTTGGACAGCTGGTGTACCTCAAAGATGTGGGTATCAGGGGCCGCCATAAGATCCAGGATGTGTGGAGCTCTGTACTGTATGAAGTGGTAAAGGCCCCCCAGAGAGATGGATCTGTATACACCATTGCTCCATTAGATGACTCCAGTAGGGTAAAGCATGTTCACCGCACCTTACTGAAAAGTTGCCCTCAAGGTACCGCAGGGGACAAAGGCACTGATACCTGCCCACCTGAGGATGTGGTATCCCATCCCTTGGCAGAAGACTCATTGGATGGGGACTTGTGTGTAATCCTGCCAGAATCCACTCCAACTCATGTGCCTGTGAATTCTTTATGCCCACAGACTGATGTTGCTCCAGCCCCTATGCCACAACCTGATCCTTCAGTGCCCTCTACATCTTCAGGTGGACAGTCACGGGTTTGGCCTCCACATCACCTGGCAGAGAACCAGCAGGAAGCTCAGTCCGAAGCAGTAAGGAGGTCCAACAGGTCGACAGCTGGAAGGCACACAAACATTCACCACCTCCCCCAAGCTGTGGGGAGCAGGGCGATTGAGGCTGTGAACTCCCAGGTACCGGTCTCTAATGTTTTTAGACCTTGGCAATAAGTAAACAATCGCCGAGACGGCGATTCAAAAAGCAGGGGGAGATTGTAGCAGAGAGAATCTCAGGCCAGAGGCTGCAGACTGCAGCCTCTCCAAAAGTAGGTCAACTCCCCTCCCCTTTCCTAACCCCCCTAATTGGGCAAGGCTATTTAACACACCTGTGGCATGAAGGCTGCCTTTCTTCCTTGGTCTGTGCCTGGTGGCTGCCACATGGTCATGTCTCTGAGGTAGGTAATGTGGCTTGGAGGTCATTTTAGTTGTTTTAGCCTGTTTTTAACTTGTAGTGGCCTTTATTTTAACAGAGCTACATTGTCAATTAGTTCCCTGCTTGTCCTGCATTGATGGCTTGGTCGTCTTGGTGTCCATGAACATTGATTTGAGTGGTGAATTGTGCAGAACTGGTTGGAGGACATCAGGGCAATTGTTGTACCTGCCAAGGTATGAGTTATCACAGGTTAGCTAGAAAATGTTGGTTATAGCAATTGAACTATGTGATGACTCCTTTTCCTTGTGTTGCAGACACAATCGGCTGCTGTTTTGTTTTGGTTTAGTTTTGTCTTTAGTTGACTCTGTTTTGTTTGGTTTTGGTTTAGTTTTGTCTTTAGTTGACTCTGTTTTATTTTAGCTTTGTTTTGTCTATTGTTTTGTTTATTTCTAGATTACTTTGAGTTAGTCAACTTTTAATCCTTGCATTTTATTGAACCTGTTATTAAAAAAAAATACTCTTTTAGCTGAACCAACTGGTTTAATACAGTTTTACCTGTTTTCTTTGTTTAACATTTTCTCTCTTTACAGTGTAGTGGTTGCTGGCTAGCGGTGGAGGCTAGGCACTCTGGGTGGTTCCCTGCACCTTTTTTTTTTTGTTGTAGTGATAAGGGCACTGGTAAGTGCACTCATGGGACACATCCTATGGTAGTTTGCCTCCCCCTTGCTAGCTTCCACTCACTCCCCCTCCCCCTTTTTGATAATTTTAATACAATTAATAAATAAATCTTGACTTACTTTGGAACCACGTCTCTGCCTGTAGTGTTTGAACCTGTGTGTGCCTTATTGCTTAGCATTGGGTAAAACTCCTTGGGTGAAAGTCCCTAGGTGGCATTGTCTGGCTTACAATTGGTGTCATTTTGTTAACTCTTTGATAATATAACACAAACACCCCCCCCCCCCCCCCTTGCCACACAAGCATTACACAGCTACCAGAGTCAGTAGCTAAAAAGATGTTGTTAAAAACTCTTAAAAGCGCAGATTCTGTGCTGTGCAATGTTTTAAAACCAGATTGGAAAATTTCAAGAACATTTTGTTCATTGAAAAGGTCCATGAGCTGAGAGTAGACAATCATCTCTAAGATTTTGGAGAAGGACAATTTAGAAATGGGCCTAAAATTAGCCATAACATCAGGATCCAGTCCAGGTTTTTTAATCAGTGGCTGCACAACTGCATGTTTAAAATTTGCAGGAACCACTCCTGAAGACAGACTGCTGTTAATAATGCTCTGTAGCTATGGCAGTGGGAAAAACCTCCTTAAAAAGTTGAGGAGGAACAGGGTTGTTGGGTGAGCCTGATGGCTGCGCGGGGCATCCCACAGTCTCCTGTACAAAGGGCAGGGTCACAGGCTCAAATGAGTCAAAAACAGCAGAACAAGGGACAAACACTGAGGGGTCATAAGCAGGAGGTGAAATAAGTGCTCTGGTAGAAGTGACTTCAGCAGTGAAGAATTGCAGAAAGTTTTCACACACAGTCTGTGGTGCGTTCAGAGCAGAATTGATCACTTTAAGCAACACACGAGGTTTGTGACAGTTTAAAACAATATCAGAAGTATTTTCTTTTGGCCTCTTTCACAGAGGATTGGTAACGACACCAACAATCTCTCAATATTTGAAAAAACACTTCCAGTTTATCCTTTTTCCACCTGCACTCAGCTCTATGACATTCCTGCCTGGCAGTGCGGGTTGTTTCATTCAACCAAGGCTCTGATTTAACTTTATGCTGCCTGCTCTTCAGTGGGGCAGCAGAGTCAATGGCAGTTTGACAAGCGTCAAGAAACTGAGCGCTAAGCGCCTCTGTATCATCGCACACAGGATCGGGAGAGACGCAGTTCTGACTGAAGGCGGCTGAGAAGCGAGCAGCAGTGGAAGGGTTAATAACCCGGCATCTGCGAGCAGCAGCGGGAGGTTTAACTGAGTTACAGCACACAGCAGCTTCAAAAAATACAGACATATGATCGGAGAAAAACGCTTCACAGACCTCCAAGTTAACAACAGGCAAACCATATGATAAAACAAGATCAAGTGTGTGTCCCTGTACATGTGTTGAAAAAGAGTCGATTATGTTTAAGAAATCCCTCGCCAGGGGGTTTTCTGGACAACACACATAAATATTACAATCACCGACAGTCATATTTCGGCATGATATCAGATAAGAACACAGAAAAGTCGGTTAAAAAGTCTCTGTTATATTTGGGAGGCCGATAAACCACAGCACACAGCACTGTTCAAGGACTTCCCAGTTCAAACAAACTTGATTCAAAGCTGGGGAAAGCTGATGACAGCGATATCTGTTTACATTTAAAATCACTTTTAAAAATAGTTGCAATTCCTCCTCCTCCACCAGATGTCTGTGGAGAATTAAAATAGCAACACTCAGCAGGTAAAAGTTCTGTAAAAGCACTGGACTCACCAGGATGAATGTTTTATTTGCAAGCGATCTTGCGTTAACCAGGCCAAACCTGGCTGGAGCTGGTGGGTCTAGGCGAGCAGCTGACAGTGGGTCCCGGTGGAGAGGCCGCAGGTTCCCCGGATCCACTCCGCGGCAGCGGGGACGAGGAGGGACCGTGGGGCAGAAACACGTCATCCACACACACACACACACACACACATATATATATATATATATATATATATATATACACACACACACGTATATACATATATATGAAACATTCATACGAAACACACACGCACACACACACACACATATATATACGAAACATTCCATCAACAGTGTCCCAGTTACCTACATATATATGTATGTGTATATATATATATATATATATGTGTGTGTGTGTGTGTGTGTGTGTGTGTGTGTGTGTGTGTGTGTGAGTGAGAGAGGGAGCAAAGTGTGTTTTATGTGCATTTGTCACCTGTCTGTATGTGTGTGTGTGTGTGTGTGTGTGTGTGTTTCTCATGTCTGTCTGTGTTTATGTTGCTGAAAGGCAGGTGGTCGAGGGACTCGTCCTTATACTGCCTCTCCTCTTGTTTTATATATGTGTGTGTGTGTGTGTGTATACGTATCCCTATATACATATGCACACTGACTGTGACAGATGCAGTTAAGTAATACATTTGCTCTAGAAGGATGTTTTCATGTATTTTTTTTTCTCCTTTTGTTCGAATGTCCACATGAATGACTCATATTCTACCAAGTGTCATTTTCTTTAAAAATTTCAGACCCATAGTAATATTATGACTAATTATTAAGATAGGAGCTGTTGATTAAGTAATTATTAAGACAGATTTAATGTGATGAGATCATGCAGCTAAAACCTAAATGTAGAACATGGGCTATAATCTACTGACTTCACAACTTGCACTCCCATTGCTTGCCAAGTGTTTTTTTTTTTTAATCATGGTATATTTAAGGCTGCTGTTTCCTTGACTGGAAGTTTCTTTGCCTGTGGGTGTGGGGAAACCTGTCTGTTATTCATATTCTTCTGATGCTCCAACACCTGCAGACAATCTGGACTGAGCGGGTAAGGGTCTTTATAGGGGACTGGTCTTTTTGTCTTTTACCAGGGACTTTGAGCCCAAATCCATGGGAAAACTGTGCTGTTAGTGTAGGGTGTACACTAATGAAGTGCATAAACTCCCTCAGGAGATAATATGGCCAAATGCTAACAGCTAGCAGCTCTATGTCTCTCATGCAGTGCTGCTTCTTAATACTGATGTGGCCTGGGTTACACCATCTGTTGTTCACATACATCACAATGCTCCCACCTTTCCTCTCACTGCTGTCCGTGTCACAGTCCAGCCCAGCACTTACCTGTTGCTGCAGCTCTTAAGCCATACCCCTCACTTGCTCATCAGCTCACCTAGCCTATTTGACTCAGGATGGTATTTAAGCAGCGTTGGCAGTCTTTCCTGTTCCCAGATTGTCTATGCGTCATGCCAGACTTTCCAGCATTCCTTGCCTACTTGATCTCCGGTATTCGACCTCGCCTGTTCCTGACTACTCCGTCTGTCAAGTCCCGGTGTCTGTGGGTGTGCAGATCTCAAACGTGTACATATCCTAAACATTTATTTGCCAGAGATCTTATTTTCTGCAGTAAACCAAAATAATAATGGAAAAATTACATTGGCTTTTTTTTAAGGGAACCAGGTCAACACTAACTTCCCAGATGGCCAACAAAAGTACGTCATCCCTGCAGCACTCTATAGTTTAAGGCTACTACTCCCTGTGCTGTGATTAAAAATGGATGAGAAATTAACTATCAGTGTTTCTGAATGAAAATTTACAAGGAGAAATCATCATCATATCAAGAGCAAGGTGAAAAGTCAACAAAACATGAGTCTTCAAATTCTGGTGTGAAGAGTCTACAGCCATGTGGCTTTGTGAGATTGCATTTGGGTGCAGCAGTGCCTTGAACTACATGTAATTGTTAATGATGGCATACAGTCCTGCTTACCATTATTGGCAAATGAAACATTTGTTTTCTATAGAGAACTTGTGTTTGATACAAAAGAGCAGATGATAAACAACAATTTAAAACAATAAACAATAGGAGGAAAAAATAGAAAAACTTTAAGCTTGCTGTGTCACTGGTATTGGCACCCTTTGCTGTAAATCAGTATGGAAACACAGTGTGACTCACCTTTGGTAAATCACAAATGAGAATCACCTGTGATAAATTGTCTGTGCCCATGTGACATGAATTAGCCAATGAATGATTACCTCTGTGTTTAACAAAGCCATCTGTATCCCCTATTCCTTTGTCACAATGGTGAAAACAAAGGAGCTGTCTGAGGACATCAGAAGTGCAATAATTAGCTAACACAAGACCTCCAAAGGGTATAAGGCCATCTCCAAACAGAAGTTGGACTTACACGACTGAATGTAATTGGCCAGTTACCAGGACGTGGACAGGCCAACCACTGTCCACATCTTGTCCTTGGAATGTGATGAGCAACCTGTGTGTGAGTGTTGTTTTGGGAGTGTATCTAATGCAACAGACCTATCTTACAGTTCTGAACAGTACAAGGACATACATTAGTTTACACAAGTGCAGTAGAAAAGTACAGAATAAGAACACATGATATCTCTAGAAAAAGCCAATTATAATACTGCAGCAGGATAATAGAATGAATGAGTTTGGCAATAGTGAGCAGTTTTGAAGAGAATGAAGACATAAATGTAGTGTTAATTTCCTGAATTAATGACAGGTCTTATGAGAATTGAGATTGTTATAGTCTATGACACCAACTCTTATCAAACGCAGCATGGAAGATGCCTACTTCTGTGCCAGCAGGGTTCCAATGACGGACTGTCCCGAACTGACCCAAATGGACCCCGGCTGTCGCGCGTCACTCTGATCTGCTCTTCAGTCCAACTGGAAGAACCAGTCGAGCCGCGGTGTTCAGAGCCAGTATTGGACAGAGATGTTTCAGGGGCTGGTCCTTTGGTGTCGGTAACAGAGAAGCGGCTCTTCAGTGGCTATTTGACCGAGACAGATGGGTTGAGGCTGGCTGCAGGATTTTGGTCCAAAGAGGTTAGTAATAAAGTTGAAAATATTTTGGATGGCTGGTCGAAAATATCTACAAAAATATTATTATGTGATTGCCTTAACAGTTAAAGGAAAGAAGAATTCAGCTTTAACTTTGAAAAAGTTATGTGGTTTAACATGGTGAGTAAAAGTTGACAAAAAAGTACAATAACGTACCAATAGGCGGGAAGAAGACAAACAAACAAAAAATGAAGTTACAAGAAGACTGCAAGAAGAACGAAAAAGGAACAAAGACAATACGGAAAATAAAAAGAGAGTGAAAAATCCTCCGGCGCTCCAGGGCATGTCTGTGACACACAGACACACAAAACAGTTTGCTCTAGAAATGTCTGATTTACACCTTGTCAGTGTTATCCAGTTCTTGAGACCTCTTAAACGTCAATCCTGACGGTTTTAACGCCTTTATCTGGTGTGGAGCTGGAAGAAAGGATTAGCATCTCCATGAAAAATAGTTTAACTGATAGGTAACCCTTTGTAGTTGAAATGTCTTTTCTCCCCAGCTCTCCTAAATGAATGTGGTGGTGGGTTAGACAAATGTCTCTTGCTCTCCTACATGTTGTAACAGTAAACCACTCATATTCAGGTTTGATCATTGTGAAGCGTTTACCAATGTGACTCCTCTCTTGCCTCGCTGTCTCCATGGCATATTTTCAGCAGTATCAGTGGAAACCATACAGTCAGTGTGCGTGTTTGATGTTGGCCACTAGTTCTAAAAGTGGCGCTGCTGAGCCAAATACACACGGTATTAGATAGTGCCGAAGAAGAGAGAGCTTTGCGTGTGAATCCACAAATTGTCCCAAAGGTAATTCAAGCTTGTCCTTCAATCCACAAACATAGATCCATCTAGTTCGCAGGCAAAGCTTTTGATTTGAAATTGTAAATACTGGAAAGATATCTGAAAATTCATTCATTCATTCATCTTCTATACCCCCGACTTCTACAATCCTTTTCGGGGTTGGGGGGGGGGCTGGAGCCTATCCCAGCTGTCAACGGGCGACAGGCGGGGTACACCCTGAGCCGGTCGCCAGCCGACTGCAGGGCAACATACATACGACCATTCATTCTCACATTCACACCTAGGGACAATTTAGAGTCACCAATCAACCTAATGAGCATGTTTTTGGTCTGTGGGAGGAAGCTGGAGTGCCTGGAGAGAACCCACATGGGAAGAACATGCAAACTTCGCACAGAAAGGCCCCGCCCGACCCGGGGATCGAACTGGCGACCTTTTTGCTGTGAGGCACGCGCACTACCTGCTGCGCAACCGTGCCGCCCATATCTGAAATTGTTGTTTACATTTGTGACCCACCATGAGAAAACCAGCAACAAGTTGGCCCGGCGGAAGTTGTGTAAACAAAGAAAATTTGATTTTTTTTAAAAAATTAGTGATTTTCGTTTTTTTGCAGAATATGTAAGTTGAAATCATGAAGAAGCCACTCCATGTTTCAAGTAACAGTAATGGGGGCCTTAAAACCATAAACTTTGTATTTGACTTTGGGTTGTTTTAGAGGAAATTCTCAGTCCTAGTTGGGTGTGTGGTGATTCAACAGTAAATTAGCATACTGGCTTTCTTTGGCAATTCACGTGCTTCTGTTCTTTTTTCAGCCAATCAGCTGCACGTTAAAAGGGAACCACATGGCTACTTATGCAGCTTCTGGTTATGCTGACAACGATCTCACTTCTGATTCTGAAACTGAACTAAAAGATGAAACGAGAATCTCGAATTGACAAGAGCAACTGCATTACACTGGAGAACATCCCTAATCTACAGTTGATGTTAGCTGAAGATGAAGACGGTGAAGAATACGACGAAGAGTAGTCGTAGTGATGGCGGCGCGTACGGACACAGCGGCTCCTCTCTGTCCCGATAATGTGGTGTCTACATGTTTGTCTTCGTCGGTGTGTTTGAGTGATTTTATGTTTTCGTTGTGCTTGTTTGTCCCAATGCGCACTTACAGCCATGGGACTCTTTTTGACATCAGCAGCACAGCACTCTGCAAATTAAACCTGGCACACGCTAAGGAGTTACTCGACTCGGCCTACTCCGGCAGCCCGTTTCGACACTGACCCCCACTATTGCAGCGCACCCACAGATGAAGCGCCGCAGGTGGTGCAAGAGGAGGTGGAAGCAGGGAAAGTGCGGGGGTATCCGGGCTAGACTAGCGGCGAATCCACACAAGCCAGCTATATCATCTATCGTACTCGCCAATGTACGCTCCTTGGACAATAAACTCGACTATATACACCTTCTGAGCTCAACCCAGCAGATCGTGAGAGAGTTCTGTGTTGTTTCGTTTTTACGGAAACATGGCTCAATAACAACATACCGTACTCCGCCATCCAGCTGGACCGGCTAACATGCTACTGAGCAGACAGAGCCCTCATTGAAGGAGGTAAGACCCACGGCGTCAGGATCTGTGTTTATATCAGGGATGCTTGGCGTCAAGACGCTGTGGTGATTTGTTGACACTGTTCAGCCTTCGTGGAGTTTATAATCACCAAGTGCTGGCCTCTGTTAATGTCCTGTACATATAGCAGCATTGACAATAAAGTTGGCTTGACTTCACTTAACTTGACTTATGTAAATGTATGTAAATGAGATGCAATGAGCAGCACTGGTAGGTAAGAATCTTTTAGGCTGGATTTCTCGCTTAACTAGTTTGAGGAGTGCCTACATTCAAATGGCCACATCTTCTTCAAATATTTTCAGATTTCCATGTGTTAGACATTGTTGGAAAGCTTAGAAACTACACTTTCAGAATCTGTAAATAACTCAAAATGCCACCCCGGAGACTTGTTGCTAGAATTTTTGTATTAAATCAAATGATGATTTATAAAACATAAATTAAGGGTTTGCGTGTTACAACATATTTGTGACTTTGATAGAAATCTATCTCCATAGAAACTTACATATAAGTTAGAGTGCATGTTTGTTGTTGCACTTTATCAATTGCCCATAGTTTCTCTCAGTTTCACTCCAAACTACACAGATGTCACTGAATTGCTGCTTTTAGATACTTCACTGTTTTGAAATGACCTGCCATATTTGACACCATCAGAATTTTCTTAAACACATTTTGTAACTAGATTGCAGATAAATCCAATGTTGTAAAGTAATCTATCATAAGTCTTGAATGCAACTACACATCATGTTAATGTTTTTTTGTTTTTGTTTTTTGTATTTTCAAATAGACCTGGGTGAAATCAAAAGACATACAAGTGAAAGAAGCACCACACAAGTTTGGCTCGGATTAACATCCTGTTTAGTGTAATTTAGTCTCTTATTTTGATGCCACAATTCAATGTTACTGGAAAGCTTTGTTTTACGTAAAATCTGCAGTACCTATGTGGGAAAGAAGTAATTTTTAAATAATTGTTACTGCCATTTGTGACAGAGATATGCTCTGTCAATAATGGAAAATATGAGGGAACCCTAGCCCAGAAGTGCCAATGATGGTGGGTTTTATTAGCAGCAGCAAATACATTTTGAAGAGAATGTTTTTGTAACATGAGGAAATGTTGTAAATTACAGATCTTGCCCATTGCTTGAACACTATTGACACATGCTTAGACCAAACAAAACTTGAAGTTTTTGTTACTTTACCTTAAACAGTGTAACCATACCCTAAACAAAAGTGCTGCTTTGCACTGCAACATACTTCCTCCTTCATACAACACACTTGCTCCTGCACACTACACACTATTTCATACATAAGACATTTCATTCATGAATGAAATCTCGAGGTTCCACTGGGAAAATAACATCAATTCAAAACACAGAACACACTGGGTAATTGGACATACTTAGACACACACCTGAGAATACTTACTTACAAAACTGAGCACCAACCAGCCACAGATAGCTAAGTAATAGTTGGCTAACGCTCCTTTTGCAACAAAAATTGGAAGTTCTGTGAAACATACAGTACAATATAGTACATAATACTGTACCATTGACAAGTTACAGTACTGTGTACAGTATACAGTAGAGTACTGTAAATACAATAAAGTTTTGTGAAACACGCAGTGATTATATTGAGATGTTTCAGTACTGTGTATGGTATATACAGTAAAGTACAGTATATACATTACTGTAAAAAATAACCAATCCAATAACAATTTGTGGTTGCATTTTCATACAGAATGGCTGGAAGACCTACTGGGGGTGGACACAAAGCCTGTTCACCCAACAGCAGGAACTTGCCATTGTAGAAATAGTCAGAGCAAACAATGCAATCTGTCTCCACCAGCTATGACAACAAATACTTGCAGATAGGCAAGTATTCATCAGCATAAATTAAGCAAGCATTACACTATCAGACGCATCTTGGTAAAGCCCAACATCACCATAAAGCAATTGTATAGGGTGCCATTTGAGAGGAACAGTATCAGGGTCAAAAGACGTCGGCATGAATATGTACAGGTAAGTGCCACAGTCCTTTACATTTACAATACTGTATTGGTGAAATCCAGTAATAGCTGTAATAGTAATGTAGTAGTAATAACAGTTGGGGGGAGGGGTTATTTTCTCTTTACTGCATGTACTGTACTGTAAAGTATACTACTGTAATATACGGTATTGAGTATTAATGTAATTGTAATTGTAATTGTAATTTGTAACCTTACAGTAATTCTATTATTTTTGGTTGTTGTGAAAACCTTTGTTGGAAAAAACATAACAGAAACTGTGTAACAAACAGTGTTGCATTGAGCTTCACAGAATGCACCTGAAAAACTGAATAAAAACAGTGAAAGTGAAAGACTGCAGTATTTTATATAAAGTACACTAGTGTGTTGCTGCTAATCTGAAAGTGTATTCATGTGATGGAAGTGTGTATCATTTTGTCATCAGAGTGACATTTTGACAAAGGATTGTTAGGTTTTGATAGCAGAGTTTCAGTTTGACATAGATGTGAATGTTTTATTTCCCAGTGTTGTGTCTTATTTGCTTATGTGTAGAGTTTTGCCACAGTGAGCCAAGTTTTGCAAAAAGTGTTCAAGCAACGGGCAAAAACTGTAATGTATCTTGTAAGTGGCAAAAATTATGACTAAATATATGTTCACTGATAATGTATTTCTTTTGTTTTTTTTTTTTTTTTTTTTTTTTTTGCCAAAGTAGTTAATCTTGCAATGCACCTCCACTCACACTGACAACAGCATCAACGTTTTTATAGTTCTGTTTAGGCAATGACAGGACTTGGTTAATTTTCAGGAAAGATCATGGTCTGTTTTAATACAGGGAAAGGCAGCAGCAACCACGATCTTTCCTGAACTAAACCAAAGTGCTTTTGTTACCTAAACCTGACCACAGTGTGGATGCAAATCCTGGATTCTGAATTATTGTGTCACAGTCCTGCACTTTGTATGTATGCCATCCACAGCAATTCCAGCACGGTACATAAAATGTAGTGTTTCATCCACTCAAACAGACCTTGACTCTGAACGTAATACAGACAGCAATTATGTTTGTTAGCACAACAGTGCAAATTAACGATATACAAATGTATTTTCTAATAGACAGAAATTACCAGCGCCTTTAAAAAAAAATCTGGGATATCCTTTACCCAACAAGTGACTCGAATGCCACTTTCATACCAGAATTAATGTGTATATATGTGGGTTTTTTAAACCTTTTATAGGCGATTGACTCCTTTCCTATTGCGAATAGACAAGTTTACCTTTCTACCTTCTTTTTTTTTCTTTTTTTTTCAGATTCAATATCACAAACCTGCTGGAAAGAAAGCAGCATGGAGGCAAGGGACAATATTATAGTGGGTACTTCTTTTATCTTTGTGAGATGATAATGATGATGATAAGATGGAAACAGAGTGTAGTGGGTTGACAGTTCTGTTCAATATCAGGCAATATTTACAGCGAACATCCAGAACCTTTACGTGTCATCATCACAGCAGAAAAGGAGCGATACTTAGCGTGCTCATCCTGGTGACATGTCCCCATCACTGCTGATTGGACACTGAGCAGATAAATACCCATGACTACTGCACAGTCATTTTACCTGGGAATTAATGTAGATTGTACCCTTTCCCATCAAAGACAAAAGTAAGTTGTTAGCAGGTGTCAGTGGGATTTTTGTTTGTAAAAGGGTAGTACACACACTTTCAGCTTACTTAATGACAGACTAGACTTTGTGATTGGCAGCTGATAACAGCCATAGCCAGTTGTAAAGGATTTGGCCCTGTTGTAATGCTCTCTTGTCTTGCCTCTGTTTATGAGCCATAGTGCAGTAGTGCCAGAGTTCCAGAGGTGGGGCCTGTGGACAGGCAAGCCAGGCAGTTGCTTGGAGCCCCCGGCCACTTCTTTACAACACCGATTATTGATAGGCCTGGGCTTTCAGGGACCTCTGATGGTCCCTCGACCTCACTTTGAGAACCACTAATCTTTTTTTCAGTATTCATCTCAAATGTCCCAGAATTTGTGAATTTATGTGTGCAAAAACCAAATTTTTGCAGCGTGCACAGGTGGGTGGTGGGGGCCCCAGGGATTTCTTGCTTGGAGCCCCAAGAGACCCTAGCAACGCCACTGCAGCAAAACATCGCAGCTAAGCACCAGCTATGTCATAGACATGACCGAAATGTTAGGCTGGAGCAGAACTAGTTCGTACAAGCAGGTCGGAAATAAAATGCCTTTGTGGCTGCGCTCAACAGCTGCTGTGGAAGATGGAGTGCCACGCCAGTCGTCAAAACGAGGGGGTAGACGCAACGTCGTTTCACTATGGGAATAACTTTTATACATCTTTCCAGGAAGACATAGTGATGGATTTACCTGTTCGAATTACTTGTGTGAACAATGAAAAAGACACAACCATTTAAACAGACAGCCCATCATAATTTCTTTAGTCTTTGCTTTCTTTTATAGTGATAGAGATGCATAAACACAGTGTTACTTGGTGGAAAGTACACCTTGCATAAATTCATGGTCTTGATTAATTCAAAATCCCTCTAAATAAAAACTAAACACAGTCCTTCCAGACATGGCTCCGTCTAAAAATCCAAACAAAATCCAATGTAACAGTGAAACGGGGTGCTTAGTCCAATGTGGATCTATTCTGGGGTCATTAATATGAACAAAAAGCTCGAGGACCCCCTGGAGAGCACAGATCTATTATTACCTATTATTATGGGACATGTGCATACCATTACATTGACTGTGCATTCTGTAGCCGGCGCTAGGATCCAGAAGAATGCCCCCCCCCCAAAAAAAGACTGTTTTTAAAGTCTCTGTCGGACTTCCGCTCACACGTTACTTCCTGGACGGCCGCAGGAATGGAAAGCGTCCAGCGCATCTCCACCATCACCATCACCACCATTAACACCGACTCTCCCCTCTCTGTGTGCACGACGAGCGCTGCCTCCACCGCGGCAGCCACAGGAGCGACGACGCGCTGTGTGGACCATCGCTGGTAGTCCCCCCAATCCGCTTTTCTCTTGCTTCGTAGACACGGTCATCAACAACCATCAGTATTCAAGTGTTATGCTCGTATCCGGCAATATCAGGGATAATTTTGGACGGAAAGACTTTTAACTGGACCTATAAAAATTCTCCACCCTCCACCTCCACCGTGTCCAGTCTCCGTCTGCGCCGCGTCTCCGGTGCTGCTTTTTACGCAACGAGGGCGTCGCTGATTTGCCCGCAAAAGGGAGAAACTCAACAGTTGTTGCTGCTTATTGTTTGCATGTCGACGTGCATATTGCTACCATGTGGAGGCTACTGCAATCGTGTTGTTGCTGCGGGTGGATTTTCTCTCTCATTTTCCCAGCATTCGTGCTCCTCTGGGCCGACTGTCATCCCGGTAAGTTTCGTATCACTACAAGTCAAACACTGGCTTTTTTGGGTGCTCATGTCTATGAAGTAATTGTGGCATTGTTAGAATGAAACGCTTCTCAAATAGTCTAACTGAATGAAGTCATATCCCTTCATTAAATTTCTTGCAACGGGTCACTGGAATATTTCGTGCCTACCGGCTTGACGCGCCTTTCCGATAACCAGCATGTCATCTGTATTTTGTAGTGAAATGATTTTAATGCAACTGAGTGACCTGTTTGAATCCCCTTAAGTCCATTCAAAGCAAAACGTTATCAAAGGAGCGCATTTTACAATACTTTCTCCCCTGTGGTGGAAGTCCTTCCTCTTTGGCTCTTCAGTTCCACCTTTTTTCTCTTAAGCTTGTTATTCTTTTTAACCATATAAATAGCAATTTATCTAGGAAAGAAGATGCACTGGAGAGGGATGCCATTAAAGGAGCAGTTGGCACGGTATTTAGGTAGTTGGGTCAGATGGGTAGATAAAACGAGGAAGATGTGATGCCTTGTCAGCCAGCGGCGTGTACGCCAAAGCCGTTATCTCACTGCCTGAAGCAAGACAGCAAGGCTGTGAAGCTACTTCACACACTCAGACACACAACCCCAAAAATGCAGTTGAAGCTCAAATTTTTGCTGAAGGGAAAGCAGACCTCACGTCTGTTTTTGGGGTTGTCATGAAGACCCCTTAGAAGGGATCCATAATAAGATCTGACTGTAGCCATAGCCATAGTGCCACATAACGCTGTCCACTTGGGGAAAAAAAGACTGTCTTGCTTGCTTTCTATAATTGAACTAATCCATTGCCATTATTTAGTAGAACTGAACTATTTCACAGTTTGCAAAGGTAACCCTCTGCTTCAATTATAGCTAAATCAAAGACCCCTGAGTCTTGGACCATAGTTTGTGAGATCCAGCCCCCCCAGCAATTAAATCCTGAGAGCCATCACTTTCTTAGTTGCTTTTACTCTCAGACTGTATGGAGGAGAAATCTCTTGTATCAAACTGGAAAATAAATAATCAAATTTGACCTTGACAACAGTGACATACAACATTCCTCCAGCTGCGGAAGATCCTAGAAATGTCTCTTAGACACTATCACAGGCTACCCAAGGACTTTATGCATTACATTATGGAGTTAAGATCTTCTCGTATTCACCATTACCCACCCTGAACATACATTTAGATTATATCCATATGTGATCATATTTTACAAAAACACTCCATCTAGGGGCATCTTTGTCATCCAAAAGTAGAATTAGATAATATCCAATAGAGGTTGGACAATATGGACAATGGTTGATATCCCAATATTTCTGCCCAAATACCTCAATATCTGTATTGATGGGACTTTTTTTTAGATATGACTAATGGCACTTTCAGAACATATTTGCCCATAAGAAAAAATAAGTGAAAGAGATGTAATATAGATATGGAGTGACAGAGAGGGATTCAGAGCAGTCAGATAAGCTCAGAAATGAAATTCACCTTGTAAAATGACTAAATGACAAATTTAAAATGGATCCCTCTACATTATGTTAACAGGGAATCACTGACACTATGCATTGAGTCATGTGCAAATTTTAATAGTATATTAATATAATACCTGTTCTCAAATCAGTGTGTAACAGCGGCGTGAACAGCACAGGCTTCATTTAGTCTTCTTTGGATAAATCTGAGGAGTGAGAGGAGCTGCTCTGGTGTTAATATTCACAAAGCTTGTGTTGGAGCCCTGTAGCTGTCTATAGATGTGACATATTATCACAGAGCCAGTTAGTTGGATGGTCTGAGTCTACTTACCGTTGCCTAGATTATCTCTTATATTTCTTATGAGTCTTAAGAGAGGTCATGAAACACATGCAGAATAAGAGAGAGTCAGAGAGCAAAAAGATAACACACAATAAACACACAGTGCTTTAACAAATCCATACCAGTTTTGACTTATTGTTAGGATTGATAGACGGGCATTTCATTTTGGAAATAGTGCCCTTGTAAGACATTAGTGGTTTTTGTGGTGTGTCCATTCATCCCCTCTGTTTTCATCGGACATTCCATCTGATCACAAATTTGGAGAGAAATTAAAGTGAGTTGAGACGTGAAAGAGAGCTGCTGCTAAAGATGGCAGTACTGATGGATGGAAAGAATAGTTTGCCCCACAGGCTGAGAATTTATTTATTTATTTGTGGTGGTCCATGGAAAAATATGGATTATTTCTTATATTGAAAATTAAGACACTTAGTTTTTAAATATTGAAGATGATTAAAAAAATGTATAAATACATTTTTGTAAAGATGCAGCAGCTACTAATTAAAAATTGGCTCATTAGCAGATAAAACTATTGGTTTTCAGCATGTTTATTGAGAAAGGAAACATAACACATGTAAAAATAAACGTGATGCTTTATCAACATTGAAAACGAGTTAAAAATCTTCAACATTGTACAGAATAAAAAAGTGTTCAGATTGTACAGATTAAAAATATATGAAGAAATAAAATAAAGTAAAACACTGCCTTTTGTAGGGGAAATCAGAAAGGGGGGTTCAGGCTTCTTGCACAACAAAATGACACATGTTGAAATCAGCTATGTGTCACTGTTTTTTGAAAGATAACAAATCAATACAAAAATCCAAAAACATCTTTTTAGGTCGGTGAAAATGTAATTAAATGAAATATGAGCTATGAATAGGAAAACGGATACATGACGGATATTCAGTTGCCAATTTGTGATGCTATAGCATCATGACTAATTTCTGGAGAAGTATTGTCACCAAAGGCCAAATCCATGGGTCAGGATGTCAAACACTGATAATCTCTCTCTCTTTCTCTCCGGCCTCTTTCATTCTTCTCTCTTCCCTTGGCTCGACCACATGCTGTCATGATACTGGCTTCGAGTGAGCTCACGGTGTCTTGTTCATGTTAATGGCTGGTAGATGATGTAGAAACAGATATGAGTGTACTTGCTGGGTATCATCATCTGCAGGCTCTCAGTGCTACTCTCCTTACCTCTAGCCCACTCGTCTTTTCTATTACTAAGGCTCTTAGTCAGGAGATTGGGTTGGAAAAGCACAGGGAAAGGCAAGTTCGACTTTCCATAAAAAATATGTCACCTGTGTCTGACATGCAAATGTGGATTGATTAAGTGTCTGATGATGTATAATTAGCATTAAAAAAAGAAAGAAAAAAGAGAGAGAGGCACCCCAATAATTTTTTTTAGCATTTCTGGTTTACTTTAATGTCAAGTGAAAACAATAGTGGGAGAGGTCCTGAAAAGATTCACGTGGGCAATCTGTGAAAATACATCCATGCATCCAATTACATGTATTTTTTACATATAGTTTGATTCATTTTGTTGTCCATTAAAAATATTAATATTTATACTTAATTTTTTTGATTATTGGATCTATTTGTATTATTTAGTCTTGTTTTTTTTTCTCATAACAAAAACAAATAAAAAATTTGCTAGTAGGTTCAGTTATTTCCCCGTCTCCAACACATATCAGCTTGTGTCAGAAAATAACAACAATACTAAAAATAACAATCACCACATTAGAATTATGAAAAATGAGATAAGATAAAATTTCCATTTATAAATAAGATCACATAACATTACATTCACGAATCATTAAAGATTAAATAAATGCAGTCAATTAGACAAAACATCTTAAGATGGAGATCAGCGAAATGGCATTGCATGATGTGTTTTTCAGCTATGTTCATTGAATGTCTCTAGTATAAAGAGCATGGGTATGGTAAAGAGACAGTGGTTATGATCAGATTCACATGATTTCCGATGATATTGAGGTGCTCCTTCAGTTGCTTTAAATAGTGTGTCTGTAAAACATCATCTCTTTTTTGCTGTATGTATGTCATTTTCTGTCTTTGTGATGAAAGTATGCATGTAGTCTTATAAATAGCATCCTGTTCTTTGTAAGAATTTCACTTCATGTGTGTGCAGTTTTGTATTTGACTGCTGATATCCTAAAGCATACCACTCACCTTTGAAGTCCCTGGCCGTGAGTTCCTCAGCTGGAAGACCATGACTCCCACAATTACAGCCTCAGCTCCAACCTTAATTGTTGGGAGAGCATGGGTGACCTCTTTATCATCTGAGCTTTCAAAGAGTGGAGTGCATTGTTTACTCTGGAATCCACCTTAGTAATGTCATACCTCACTGCAAAGCAACACCCGCAATGATTCAGCCAAGTGTTGTTGGTAATGCAGGAAGTTTGTGCTGCCCTGTTGTGGCTGTCAAGAGTGACTTGACTGCTGCCAACACGCCCCCAGTTGCCCACATAATGGCCGGTTTGCAGGCTTACAAACATCTGTTTCTTTCTTTTTTTCTTTTTTTTTAAACATCTTGATGGGCGTCCGCTAGCTGACACAGGGCATCACTTTTCCTTTTCCGTCTATGGCGTGCGGTGTCAGCGTTGAGACATCATGCCCCTGTCACTGCGCTGCACTTCAGCCCTGGGTTAACCAAACACACGAGAGAGGGAGAAAGAAAGAAAGGGAAGAAGACAGAAGAGACAGGGAAAGAAAGAGATGTTTGGCCTTCAATCTGTCGCTTTCTGCTGCGAAAAATGAATGGGCCCTGTCGCTCCTGGCTCGGAGGAAAAACAGAACAGTCATTGTAATCTCACAACAAGTGCCTGAGCTAGCACATCTTTTCACCCCCACAAACACACTCCCCTCCTCCATTTATCTCTGTCTCTTTCCTTCATTTTTTATTCACCCTCCTTTTCTCTGTTGTTAGAGTGTGTATGGGCAAAAATGTGCATCTTTTCTGCTTCTTTTAAATCCAGAGACAAATGAGATAAGCCAGTTTATTAACCATTCAAAGCAGGCCTCTGTGTCATGAACCTTTTCTCTGAGCTGTTTTGTTGCAGCAATACAGGGGGAAGGTTGACATTTAGGGATGGGATTGGATATGCTTCATGGCCCTTGGTTGCAAACATTATCATCATCATCTCAGTGCTCACCGAGCTATTATCTGGCCTCCACTGTGGCCAGTAAAATGGTTGCACGTCGGCTCACAGGTCACTTTATCAGTCAGTGCAGGGCCTGTCAATGCCACCCCAGCTTTCCTTCATAGATTGATTAAAAGATACCGTGTCATGTTTGTGTGTGTATGTGTATATGAGATGCAGGGCTGGTGGGAGGACTTGCGTCAGGAACTTATCCATGCAGGATGCTGCTTTGGTATCTGTTGCCTTGTCATTAGGAGGTAGTTGCTTTAGAGACTAAGAGAGAGAGAGAGAGAGAGAGAGAGAGAGAGAGAGAGAGAGAGAGAGAGA
>JBBMOE010000042.1:3726275-3742673 GCA_037975065.1 Chaetodon trifasciatus | reverse complement strand
AGAGAGAGAGAGAGAGAGAGAGAGAGAGAGAGAGAGAGAGAGAGAGAGATAAGGAGCCAGATAAAAGGTGATAAAAGAAAACATCCCTTCTATTGTGCTATTGATTTTTAGCAGGAAATGAAGCTTTTTTGTTACACAAAGGGAGAAACTAAGGATAAATAGGTCTGATACTGATAACACTAGTAATGATGATATTAAGTGCAGAGGCGTTAATGATATCTCAAGAACATGAAGAGTGGAGCCAAGCATAGAGCATCATCTTATTTTGTTTTTCGATCAGTGTTTCTGCTCAGCTGAGTGTGCCTGTTTGCTTTTTAATCTGTTTCTCATCAGTCTTTTTTTGCCTTTACATCTCATACACTTGTGGCCCCTCAGTGCAGCTGGTAAATGGAGAATACCGGGAAAGATGGAGCAGTCTGGTCTTCCCCTCTTGGTGGGCCTGTTGCTTTCAGATTTAATGGGCTGCTGTAAATAAGGCACGTTTTTCAGCCCCCCCCCCCCCATTTGTTCCACTTCATTGTTTTAATCAAGTCCACTGCTAGATTATATTGGTGGTGTGGGGGGGTGTCCCCTTTCATTTTCTGGATGGTGCCTTCAGAATTTGAGCTCAGTCAGGCCTGTGAGAGCTGCTTTCCAAAAGCGTCATTGACCCCCCTCATCCCATTTCTCTCCATGTTTCTCATGCTGTTCATTCTGCCTTGCTAAGTCTTGTTTATATCCAGCAGAGTTTCATGTTAGCTGCCATATGTTCTGCTTCCCACTGCCATTATCACCATCATGCATGAGATGCAAGCATTTCATTCATGCATTTGACTAATGTTCTTGGAAAAAAGCTACTGTAGATCGACCATGAAACATACTTTGAGGCAGTCCACACAAGCAGAACACAGTGCTCTGCTTGCGTGAGGATTTCTACCTACCAGTGAGTTTCTCTTAGCTAGCAACAAAGGTTGGGTATTCATCCTGAGTACTATTTGTACCCACCAAAAATGTGTTCATAGCACAGAGTACTGAACAATGCGATGTACTGAACACTGGAAACATGACACACGCACATTGGTATTCTTGTTTCATTTCTCTGATCAGAAAGTTGCCTCAAATCTAATAATTTTCAGTTAGTAAAGTTCTTGTAGAACTACTTAAACTGTTGTTTAAATAAACAATTTCTGAGAAATTTGACTTTATTTCTTAAAGGTTCTTGAGGTTCTGGCTACTTGGGGGCAGAGTAAAACCACAGCAAAAAGAACAACATAACATTTGACTTAAGATTTAATACTTCGGCAAACAGTTGTTTATTTTCATATCCAACTGTCACAAGCAACATTATTATTCATTTGGCCACCAGAAGACTGTATGTTGACTAATTGAATTAGCTCTGTTTTGGTCTCCACCAACTACCTGTCTCTTAAGTTGCTAAATGTTCCACTATGTTCACCAGTTAGCTACTAACTTTGTTTAGCTAACTGGTTTGGTATGGGCCGCAAAACTCTAGTACCGTATTTGTACAAGCATCAAAAAAAAAAAAAAAAAAACATTTCAAGCGTTACCCAGCCCTACAGGCTACAGAGCAAGAAATTAGTTGAATATTCTTCTGGCAAAGAAAGCTTGTGCACTTCTCCTCTCTTTTGTCTCCATTCCCTCTTGGTAAACCAATAAATGCTGCAAGGTACCCTGGCAGGCTGTGGTTGCATGCAGGCAGAAACAAAAAGAGAGGGGAAAAACAAAGAGAAAAGAGAAAGACATAACAACAGCACGAGATGCTGATGAGACTTGAGAGGTGTATGCAGCCAAACCCTTTTTTCCATTTTGCTAAGCTCAATGCCAGGGGAGCTTCTGTGTCACTGTGCAGGGCTGCTGAGTGTTAAAAGGAGCTTAGACTGACAGGCTGTCGGCCGGCATGGAGGCTGACAAGCCTAACTGACAGCGACACTAAACAAACACTGGGAGGTGAGGGGAGAAGGAGATGAGGTGGGAAAACAAATGGCCATGATGAAAGCCAACGAGAGAGTTTGCATTCCATCTGCCCCATAGATTGAAACTTGTGAGACTGCCAGTCGTTTTGGAAGCTGCAAGACGCAATTTGACGGGATATTCTTGACAGAGAGGTACCTGACTGTTGTGGTGGTTCCTTTGGCCAAAGTCCCTCCTCTCCCTTCTGCCACCACCTTGGCACATGTCAGGACTTTCAGACACTTTGTGTTCTTATGTCAGGCTCGATAGGTGGCCATTCACTCTGGAGCTGTGACAGCTCTCCGATACACCAGTTGAAAGGTGTAGATGGGTGTTCCTGCAATTGCCCAGAACGCTTTCTCATTTTGAATGGTGAAATGCACTTCACTCGACTTCCATCAGTCATCCCTGCTGACAGTGGAATGGAAGCAGCTGCTTTCTCCCTGAGAAAGGTCACCATCATATTATGATGTTTGGTGTGTCAGTTAGACAGCTGTCTTCGTGTTTTACTTAATAGTTTAATGAGCTTTTCACTCAGTTCCTTTTTTTTAATTGTTCTTCTACTCTCAACTTTTTGACACTTTACCTCTTTATTATTTTCTTCCCTTACCTGCATTTTGTTTTTCATTTATTCAGTGTTTATTTTGTTGTACTGTTATACTTTTTACTATTCCAGCAATTTTCTTTTGTTCTTCCATTTTCTGCATTCTTCCTGTCCTTTATTTTTTGTCCTTCTTTCCATTCCTTGTTTCTCTTTTATCCATTATTTTTTTTTTTGTTTTGTGTAGTTTTTTCCTGCTTCCCCCCCAAATTTTATTATTTCATTCTCTTTACTTTCTTTGTCCTAATTTCTTTCTTCTTTCTCTCTTTTGTCATACAGCAGTTTTGATTGTGTTGCGGACCCCCTGGGTTTCTCCCATCTCTGGTCACATTAATACCCTTCTGTAACCACAGATTATTATCCTGAACACAGCCCAAACTAAAGGCCATAAAGTTATATCCCATTTCTCAACAGAATAGAAAAATGTTTGCACGCATGCATACACACACGCACACACACACAATAACTTACCTTACAGTTGTTAAGTGGCCACTAAGTAGCATTTGCAGTAAAAGTCTTTAATGAATTAACACCTTAAAGTCTCCTCCTTGGTTGTTAATGAAGAAATATATATGATATTATCTTTTTATGAAGATAAACAGCCAGCATTGGCTTAGACACAGATACTGAGAGGAAACCAACTGGCAATTTACAGCCTGGATCTTATTTTGTAGTTTTGGCCATCATTCCCATCAGTGATTATCATCTTTTACTCAGTGGGTTAATTGCTGAGATCTGGCTGCTAGAGCAGAGTGCAGTAAAACAGCACCACAAGCAATCAGATGTCCACGCAAGTTTTAAACAAATACAGGAGAACACAAATTTTAAACATTAATACCAGTTTACTCATTATTTATTACTCACTAAATTACTCTGTAAGGAAAATTGCTCGTGACATTGAAAAAGTCTCAGCTTGGGCTTAGAGACTACAATTTTGTAAACAAAGTTAGTGTTACAAACTGTGTGACATTTGACAGATGGGGGAATTTACCTGGCAGGTGGGATTCATTGAAGTAATGTTACCAGGTTACATTATCAGGGCCAAAGGATCCAATGTTTTTGGAGATGGATCCATAGTAAAGAGTAATCACAGCTTCTGATTCTTCAGTTTTTATTACTCTCTTGTATCCATAACAGAATGACTGAAGGGATTCAAAAATCAGTCACTCAGTCGGCCACTTTGGTCCAGACTGAAATAACTGAAAATGGGTGGATTGGAATGAAGATGGATTTTGATGCAATTTGATTCACATTAATGGTCCCCACAGAATAAATCCTACTGACTTTGGTGTTCCCCAGGCCAAAACTGAAACTTAATAGTGGACCATGGGCCAAAGCAAAAACCTATTAGTGTGTATACCTCTAACGGTATGTAGAAAATTAGGTCTTGGAGTTGAAAGATAGAAAAAGCAGAATGTGTTTTTGCTTACATAGCTCAGCTGTGGCCCTCATAGAGCTTACTATTGTTTATCACCATGCATTAGTTAATAAGGCTTGTTTTAGCACTCAGTCAGACCAGTCTTGGTAATGTTTATCCATCAACTTCTTCCCCTGCTTTTACCACAGACCGCCCTCCTCCCCTTGACTGCAAGCTCTCATGAATCCCACTTCTTAAATAAATATTTTGCCTTCAGTTTCTAATAGAATAGCATTAAGAGTAACTGTGCCCAGGCAAATAATTAAATATTGTACTGCAGTTAATGGTGACTCCATGCTCTTTCCACTCAAGTGAAAAAAATGTATAGTTAAGTATCCTTAAAATGTATTTAAATGTTGCAAAGTGTGTTTCCAGTACATTTCTATACATTTGTACTTATTTTAAGTAGATTGAAAGCATATGTTTAATAAATACACTAGAGTAAAATATATTTTTAATAGGGCTGGGCAACGATTAAAAAGCATTTACTGTGCAGGGGACTAGTCTATAAAGTCCATGTTTATACTGCATTTTCTTTGCAGAATCTCAGTCAAAAACACGAATCGGCCCGCAGTCTGTAGCTATCCACTTCGCTATGGCATTTGTTAGCTTGTCTTGCCTTGGTTTGTCTATACTTCTCCCACACGTTGCATTTAATGTAGTGTGCCGAAGCCTTGCTGTGCTGTTTGTTTTGTTGAGTGATTTGCTGGCATCAACTGTGTGTACCGCATTTAGGTGGTATTTCAGACTGGAAGTACTCCGGTGATACAAAAACTCATCTTGCAGTGGTTACAAGTAACTTTGGTTCTGTCGGCTCCACCGTCTGGAAAAACTTTAAAATAAAAATGTCCATGTAAAAGTTGCGCACCCTTCTCCATATTTGTTTAGCCACAAATTATTTCCTTTTCCAGTTCCTGTGAGCACGGCAGCAGTCCAAAACCTATGCATGTCTGCAACCGAATTTTCAGGAAATTTGTTGAAATGCTGTTTGCATAATGGTGCACTTGAAATAAACTTAAACAGAGTAAAAGTACATTAATGTAATGTTGTCATGACATACTCAGATGTATATTTTTATTATCGAATCTGTATATGTCTATTTGCCATTCAGTGTAGCACATACAGATACACAAAAGCATGTCCATACAAGACCTACTTCATACATAAACTTATTTCACACTTCTGTCACTTCTGTTTATCAAGGAAAAAATGTTGAGATTTAATAAATAATGCAAATAATCAGTAGTTGCAAACCTAGTTTGAAGATTTTTTGTGTTTTTATTTGATTTTTGATTGAGCTTGGGCAGCATTTGCCCTAGTCTCCAGTCTTTTTCCAAAGCTTTGCTTAACACATCCTGGATCTGTACCAGTGTCAACACATCCATCCATTATCTGTCTTTTAATTCAATGAAGGTAAACATAAATTGCCCACATATGAGAATATTAGTACGTTAAATGACATAACAGTAGCAGCCCAATAATAAGTGAATATTGATATTTCTTGTGTACAGTGGACCCGTGACTTTTGTGGTGTTTTACATGATTGGTGTGTAGAGGGTTGATAGAGTAATACTCAAAGCCAAGGGTAAGCATGGCATTCTTGCATCCTAACACTTGTGACTGAGTGGGCCTGGGCTGGTTTCAAGCCTGGATATCCACTCCATTTCTCTGGTGTAGGCAGTGGAAATAAAGACAGTGTATAAAGAAGAGAGAAAGAGAGAAAATCAGTACATGCCAAGAAGAGTTGTGTCACACACTGTGCGGAGAACAGCGCAGAGCCCTCCTCATTAAATTCTTGCACTGGCGTTGGTTTTTCCACTTTAATGCTTGGGAGATGCTGGCTTCCTCCTAGGAGAGAGATAGGGACTTGGGGGACATAGCAAGCATAGCCCAATTTGTCTTTGTTCCAGTGGGAGGTGGTTTAAGCAGCAATGCCCTCTCCTTTCTTAATCTCTAGTGACCTCTCCCTCTCTCTATCTTACATCTCAGTTGTGCTTTAAGCTCCTTTGCTCTTTGGTACTCTGTCCTCTTAGAGCTGTCTTATTTTACTTCATGTTATGCGTTTGTCTCTCAGTCTCCAAGCCAACTTCCCCTTATGTGAGATAAGGGTGGTGGAGGATTTCGCTACACTGTAACTGGGTTAATTTTCATATTAAAATTACTTATCCTTATTAGCACATACAAATTAGCACGGTAATGTGAAAAGGTGAATCACTGACAGGCTAATCTCTATAAACATCTTCATCTACATATGAATGTAGAATCTGTAGGCAAGTTATAAAATCTTGATACCGGAAGCAGTCTGGTTTCTGTTTGTAGTCTGAGTAGTATTGACCAATGTTTGGGTGGGATTTGGTTGCATGCTTGTAAACAGTCCGTGTGGAGAGAAAAAGAGAATCACTGTGAAGTAACATGACCTAGATGAATGAGAATCTTCACAGACATGTCTTAATTCATGGCAATCAGTCCAGCAGCTGAGATACTTCAGTTGAACCAGACTGACCAATAAACCAACACACTTATTTTCATTACCATCTAGCTACACGAACCTAGTTCATAAAATCTGGCTGTTTGACAGTGAACTGAACATGCAGTTGTAAAGAGAGGTACGAGAAGAGTTGATATTGTGACAAAGGAGAAAAGCTCCAGAGCGAGCCAGACAGCTGAGATGAAGTTGGGCATGAACCTTGTCAGTTGAATGGACATGCCACGGTTGTCGTAATGAACGGGTTTGGGGTTCCAATTGCAACTTTGACTTTTCCTATAATGCAGTCACACTCCAGTTATCAAGGACCTCTCACTCCCTGAAATCACTTCCACCTGTCCTTCCCCTAGATACATATGGACAGAAACTGTAGACTCTGACAGGTAATCCAAATCTTGGAGAAAAAAATAAAGCATAGAGTTCATGTTATAATAATTGACCAAAAATATTTCTTTGGGCAATTTGATCACATAATGTGCTTTACTGGAACAAAATAATTGTCTGTGACTGCTGCCAGGGAACAACTGGCTAAGAGGATTTATTACACTGTTAAGTCAAATTAACTGGTTTGTGCAAGACAAACCTTATGTCTGACTGTGATTGATTCTTGCAGATAAATCATCTAATGTGACAGTTATGTCTGAGTGGTGATAGACAAGCCCAGCTGAATTGTGAACCAAACATATTAATGAATTGAGCAGTGGAGATTTCAACAGGATAATATACAACACAAACAGTGTGGAGGGCAGTGCCATGGACTCTATCAAGAGTCTCAAATAGAGATTGTGAAAGACAAGAGTTGTCAAACGTGACTTGATACTGTACAGTTGTATCCATGACATCTGCCACTTGAGCAAAAGAGTAATTTTTTTTTTCCTTTTTTGATTCCGAAAATTTAAAACTGCATACTACTGTATTTTGGATTTTGAACTTGATTTTGATCAGTTGATTGACTGATATGAGAAATTCAGTTTGATATCATTATAAATTGTATATCTGGGGATTTGACTGTCATACTTACCTTCAAGAGGTCACTTTGGGCTCTAGCCTGTTGCTTGAGATTGATATTTGTTAGTATATTTGACTCTGTAAAGGTTACATAATAGATTGACTGATTTCTAGTAGTCAATAGATAGTTACGTAACCATGAATTGCAGATCTAGACATATTCTCTCATCGCATTGGTAAGGAGAACATGTTAAGAGGATGATGAATGGAGGGTTTATCTGGTTGTTATCATCAGTCTCAGCAGGACTGAAGCTTGTCTTGCCCTCTGTGAGTGCATGGCTGCTAAATTCAAGATTTCCTGAGCGCACTGCTCAGCATTTGGCTCCTCACGCCAGATGTTTAACAGATGGGGTTCACTAATATCTCCTCAGGGTGCATAGGTTTCCACTCTAGCTCTCTCAGCCTCTGTCACTCTTTTCTTTGTTTTATGTTCTTTGTTTTATCTATTGCATTACTTTCTAATTTGTGGTGTTGTAAAAAAAAATCTTCATTTTAACTTCCTCTCTCCATCTTCGCTTCCCCCTTTTTGTTGCGACTCTCCTCTGTTTTGAGACATTTGCTGAAACTGGAGTAAGGACAGAGAGGGGGAAAGGATTTCATAGCTGGATTGGTTGAAGTCTTCCCCCATTCCTCACTGCTAGACAAGCACCCGTGTTCCACCTGAAACGCCTTTGGATTTACGCTGTGAACTGCAGCCATCTTTCTTCCGTTAATCACCTCGGGGCTGGGCGCTCCAGCTCGCCATGTCCCCAAGCCGATGGATGACCCGCAGGGGAAATCGAATGGAAACCAGCCAAGCCTGACACTCTTGAGGTACTTTCTAGGTACCAGACTAAGAGAGGGAGAGAGTAGGACAGCAAAGTAATTCAGTGTGTGTGTACCGTAGGCAAGAAAGCTTTGCTTCTAATTCAATGCATGTTGTAATTTGCTTTTTCTTATTAGGTCCAGATATTTCTGTAATCTGCAGTCTGTTGGTCAACATATGTGAATCAATTGCATTTGGCTATTTAACACAAAGTATATCGACACTCAATTCAGTTTTCATTTAGAGTTGCAATTAATGCTTGTTTTCATTTTTAAGCAATTCATTGTTTAGTCAATAGAATTTCAAAAAACAGTGACTATACCAATCATAAGTTACAAGAGGCTGAAAGGGATATGAACAATCAGTTTTCTGAGTTTTACCAATAGTTCAAAGACCAAAAGGGATTCAACATTTAATTACATGAAACAGAGAAAAACAACATTTAAACAATGAACCAGACTGATAAATGACAATGAACTGATTGACTGTTTTATTAATTGTTTTAACCCTTAGCCCATTTCTTCTTTTTTTATCCATCTTACACCCATGGCCAGATAACCCCACTGTGGCGCTAAGGGGGAAAAAGGAATGTAAATATAGATAAATAAATGAAAAAAACTAACACTGTGTAATCTCATTTCCTTTGCATTGCGTGTGTGTGTTTCTTGCCTTCTCCTCACGTATAAACTGTAGATGTTACATGGCAAACAGCCACTTTGCTGTGTTAAAAAAAAAGCATTTATAAGGACAATATTGGACAAAAAAGTTGGGTGCCTAAAGGCAATCTCCACCAATTTCAAAATCTATGTACAGGTGTGAAAACAAAGTTGGATAAAGCTTTTGTGACTCCACAGGCATGTGCACAAAAACTGATAAGTGATGTCAGTGTTTGTTGTGTACTACAAGTTTGAAAATGAAAAAAAAAAAAAAATCTTGGGATTTGGAACTTAATAGACCTTTGGAACCCGTTCCTCATCTCTACTTGAGGGCAAGAGGCTACATCAACCACTACTACCATAACACACCTGAATCAGCAGTCAGGTTGGACTAAATCTAATGTAGGTGTAGTTGGTGCAATATGCTTTTAAAGATGGTGAGTCTGGGTCCTTCCACGGTTGATATTTTAATAGCATAAATTCAAAAAGTGAATTTTCTATAAACCAACTGATGAACTCGTGATGTTGCCGCATGTTCATGGCCTATAATGATGTCAGCAGAATTATTACAGGGTCTCTCTCCACTGCCAAATGCTAACAAACAGTGTTTGGATTAGGAGTTATCTATTGGAGACATTTGGGTCTGCTTCCACAACAGGGCATTACCGTTCATGTTTTGTTTTTTCAGCTTTCTGAATACTTATACTCATATGCAGTGATGATTATACAGGTAAAACAAAGTACATTTAATTGTAATCAGAAAACCAGTGCCAGTTTACTTTCTGACATCACACAACCAGTTCGTCTGTGTTAGCTGAAGTTCTTACCTTGCTGGAGTAATACAGAAGTATACTTAATATACCCTGTTATCACTTTCCTGTGTGGTACAACCCAACGTAGCCACAGGAAACTATGGTTTGTATCCTTTCTCTTGCCAATTGGGATACATTGGGTCATTTTAACCTTGACCTTTCCATACATACATCCATACTAAAACCTGTGGGAATGGCCAAACAAATCTGGAACAATGGCATTATTCAGCATAAGACTCATTATAGAACGTATACTATACTTCCTGAACTAGGCTTTTTCCACCACATACCAAAGTAGTAGGATGGTAGAAGGATCAGCTGATAGACTCTGCAGTATTTTGGTCGTAAAATGTTGTCAGGATGCATCATGACACACAGAGGGAGGGGCTGTTCAAGCAAGTGTCCTGAAGTACTGTCCCTGTTGTTCCATCTTGTGTTTGGAGTTCTTCCTAATGAGACAGAACTGTTTAGATGGGCAGGTGTATTTGCTAGAATCACAGTAATGTAACTAAATGTGTAATAACTATATTCACTCTTGCTAATTCTGTATTGTTCACATGAGGACATCAGTTTCCTCTGAGGAGAGACCTTTGTTGGATGTAGTGCAGACTGCTTGTCAATGTGTAGAATTCACTGCTCCGAAAGGGAAATTAGACTTTTAAATTACCCTTTGCACAGTATATTCTGAATATTTCTTTCCTTTCATCTTCCACTGACATAACTTGCTTTTTAATTTTTCCCCTCTCCTCACCCGAGTTGTGTGTCATGCCTGTGGCCCTGTTTTGGGCTGTGGCCAATAAAAAAAAGCCTCTCAGGCAGTGTCACTCCAAAGACCGCTGCAGTGACATGATGTTTACAGGAGCCGGGCGAGCCAACCAAAAGCAAAATCTAATTACCATTAAACCAGGGAGCCCTGCTTTAGCCAGCAACGTCATTCCCACGCCTATTTGCCAAAATTAGCACATACACTCACACTTTAAAAACACACATACACACACATATTTTGCCTTGCTCGCAGGCTCTTCACAGTCACACATTTCCCTGTCCTTGCCACGGGCCCACTTTTCACACTCCTCCTCACTTTGTTTCAACTTTTAGGGGATGGAAATAAGCAGGGAGTGCATGTTCTCATCTAGATGGGGTTTTCTTACATCCTTTTTGGTATTGCTGTCTGAGTCACACATTGAATCCAATAACCCTGTTGGAAGTGATACACAGTTTGTCCATTATGATTTGTGCCAGGCTTTGATCCCATCTTGTTTTAAACTGTATGGTTGGTGAGTTAAGATGATGCATTAAATGCTTTACTCAGAAGAGAATGCAGAACAAAGGTAGGAATGTGCACACTACTAGTGTCTTAAGCTGCACTGCAAATGGCTGGTAACACAATATCGTCATGTATGATAAAACAAGACTTTGAACTTTATTATCTGGGAAGACAATGCATTGCTCCACTCTACATGGAAAATAGTGTGTAGAAATGTGTCTACATCAATGCTTAAATATATCACAAACTTAATAGTGTTTCACAATTATCATAAATTGCTATAACCTGCCTCTTTTTTTAAATTTGTTGCAATATCTCATATTCATTATATTCAGGGAAAAAGCAGACAGGCATGAGGAGTCCAGGTGGATTTTCATAGAAATAGACAAAAATTAGCCAGTACATAAAGGTTTGGGGCCCATAAAAGAGGTCAACTAAACAGAACTTAACTCAGGCTATTATAACTTAAACAGAATGTAACTGAACAGACCAAACAAAGACAAAAACAAACTTAACAAAGACTAAACCTACTGTAGCATACCCTCCGAAAGATGGTTAGAGACTCGACTGATGGTTTTTAGTGTTTATTTGTTTCCACGAGCTCCACAATAAACCAACGTGAGAACTTGTAAGAAAAATAAAGAAAACAACAAATCACATCTCTGTTACCATTTCCCTGTATAATAACTGGTAAACAATCACAGTGCAAGCTTATCTGAATACTCAGCAATATGTCATAAGATCGCTAAACACATGAGCGACAAGCTAGCATAAATTTCCTGCACACACACATTGTCAAAAATATAGTTACAACCACACACTAACCTTGTGCCTCTTCGGGGGGGGGGGTTGCTAAAATACACTCTGTTTCCGTCGCCGTTTCTGTTTTGCTGCTTTACATGTATTTTTCTTTGTTTACCTTACAGCCAACTTTATCATTTTACTGTCTACTTGTTCATTCCGTGTTCATGGCTGAATTTTCCCGGCAACACGCTATTAAACCGGAAGTACGACATAGCGACCTTCAAAATAAAATCTTGCACTCTTAAGATGAACCCTTTTAGCTCTTAAATGAGCAAAATATACACATACATATAGATGAAATTACATTTTTTAACAAAACTCTAATCATGAAATATATTTATAAAGGAATCATGTCAAAATACTATTTGTTTCTCCCAAATGAACTCATAAACAGTGCAAGCTGCTCTCTGGTGGACAAAACGAGAAACAGCAAGCACAAAACACAAAGTGGATTTGCTACACCTACCCAACAAGCCGCACACAAAGGGGAACATATACACTAGGTGATCAGAGCATTTGACAGACAAAGGGGATAACTAAACAAAAAATACCAACTGGACTACAAATAAACCAAAACAAGAAACCTGTCTGTCAGATGGAATATTTAAATAACTAGCCTAAACCAAAACACCAAAAACCCTACTATAATTTAAAGAATAAAGAAAATCCTATACTAAACCTTCCTAATCCCCTCTGATGCTGCAGGCACATGGTACGGTCCAATTGGCCATTTCCTGTATTTATCAGATCTGTTCACTCAGCCGCATCCTAGCAGCAGACGATCTCTCAACACTGGTAACTAGTGATGGCGAGGTGAAGCTTCTTGAATCCTTGAAGCCTTGAAGCCTTCCAGCCAAATGATTCACAAAAAGGTTAATCTCGAGGCTTCATGTGCACACAAACTCCCCTGCTGGTCAAAGACTGTTAAACAGCCAGATATATTATAGGTAGTGATGGGTCGTACCGTGCCGACACTTCGGAGCGGAACCTATAAATTACAGGTAATTGTAATTTTATCAATTTGCAATACACTCAAGATGGTCCTGCAACAGTTCAGCCATGGGAATGACTGCAAAGTAAAATAACTCAATTCATCATAATAAATGCATTTCAGGTATCGTTCATGTATTCATTCATATAAATAAAATTAATATTTTTGTTTTGTGTATTATTGGTATATAACATGACAATACAATGGAATCTAATGTTACTTGTCAAGTGTTTATCAATAAATAATTTTGTCAACGTTTGAATAACTCAGGGGAACAATTTTTTTCAAACTGCTGCAGTGTTTAACAAGGTAAGGGGCTGTGGACGTGCTTGTTAACATGAAGAGGGCAGTGAATTTGATTGTGCAACTTAAGGACTTCATTCCTTTTTATTCAGAAACAAAATATGGGCTGGGTCCAGCCACATTCACCTCATTTTTTTCATGCAAAGCCCAAAAATGCCTGAGCAGGTGAGGATGAGGTGGTGTTGTTGTACCCCAATTCTTTAGCACACAACAAACACTTTATCTTGGATTAAAAGAAAAGACCGTGAAAAATATAGTATATTGCGTAATAAATGTAAAACACATGTAATAATGTTACTGAAAGTGTACTTATTTTATTGTGAGAGATCAGACTTTCCCTTTCTCACAGGCACCATCAAAATAAGCAGCAGTATAACAAAATGCACCTCTATGTCACACACAAACCAACAAATCGCCAACACTTACCCATGAAGTGTGTTCATAAATCGCGCCAGTAGTTGAACCAATGCCTGAACCAGCGAGGCTTTGAACGTCATCAGTGATATCACTCTTCCAAACGTCGATACGCGCTTCACTAAATACTTCCAGGATTTCTCGACACACACTCCGAGGTGTCGGCACGGTACGACCCATCACTACTGGTAACTCAAAAAACAAATTAGAACTGAAGACAAATTGCAGTTTGACTGTACAGAAGATAACTAAATGTGCGCTCTACAAATAGAAACTAATGTCCTGTCAACTTATACAAAATAAATGTGTATATGTTGAATGAAAACAAAAGCTATGTGCCATCCTTCATGTGTTTGCCATCTATATGTGCAATGTGGAGGTTATGAGATCAACTAAATGTATAATTAAAGGAAATGAAAACTAAGATCAGTGTAGGAGGGTAACTGACATTCATGCCAGCTATGTGGCAGCAGTGTCAGCCATCACAGACCCATTGGGAAGTTGGCATCTTCAGTAGGTATACTACAGACTGATGAAACAGTGTTACATTTCAAAACATCTGCAGTCAGTGAGGAAACTTTGATGTTTGGGTCACTATTTGGCACCCATTATCAGTTAGTCTGGAAATTATTGTATTGATTAATTGATGAATCATATAGTCTATTAATTGTCACACTTTAGACACTGGAACCAGAGAAAGAGATGACCAAAAATGCAAATGAAATAAATGTTACTGACGTGACAAATGTAAATGCATCACCTTTTTTATGATCACATTCTCATGAAATGATGTAGTGTGGTAAAACCAAGGCTATAGGAACAAAGAAAACAGTCTCTTTTATTAGCTGGGACCATTTTCCAACACTTTCATGTACCTAAAATCGTATAAAATAATTTGGACAATGGCAGAAATGCATGCATGTCATATGCATGCCTGCTGAAACAAGACGTTTTTCATAGTTACTGAAAAGGTTGAGCTGCATTATACAAGAGCATGTGCAACATAATGTGAAATTCCATGAATAACCCGTGTACAAAATTAAGGTACTGTAACTGTACAGCTATAGCCTTGACACTATGTACCAATGATTGTCACATTGTGTTGCTATGAAAACATTTTAACACAAATGTGAAAATTCTAACTAAAGCACCTTTATTCAGAGCCACCACTGTATCCCACATTAACAAGAGTCAAAGAGGGAACGGGTGGGTGGGGTCATCATTTGTCATCATCCCAGTTACTGTGGCTACCAAAATTATTTTCCTTTGTTAAAGCCCCCTCCATCCATTCCTTTGCCAGAAAAATCATTGTTCCTACAGTGGTAATTGTTGTGATTAAAGCAGTGAAATAAATGTCTTATGAGAGCTGCAGAGAACCACAGTTAAGATTGATCCTTGGTGACTTCATTTTATACCACTATACACTATAAAAAATTAAGAGAATGAAACACAAGGACAGATACAACACCATATATGGTTTTCACATATCCTTGCATCACAGTTCATATGCATCCTGAAAAATTCAAAATTTACTGCAAATGCTCAAAACAATGAATTGCTAGTCAGGTTGGATAGTCAGGTTATGATCAGCATGGTCACTGGCTGCACTGAGAAAATTCTGATTTTAGACATCGATAGACACTGCCTTTTTTGCTGCTGCCAGGATGGCTTTTTTTTTTTGTTTGTTTCCAATTTTCCCTTATCCTGAGCTACCCCAGCATAAGCTATCTGGAGCATTTGACATGCTTATTAATTGAAACACATAAATGTCATCCTTAAGCTGTGTGGACCCCGATTATGTCTTTATTTTTATGAGTCTTGGTTGAAACGCTCATCTGGACTGATGATTGTGAAGTGTGACAGATACTTCGGAGTTTGGGTTCATTTTTAAAACAGTGTCTTTGGATTTGTGTGTGCCTCAGAGTGCATGTACTTTACACTCACGGTTTCTCCGTGAAATCATCTATTTGATTGTATATGGACTGGATTTGAGCTTCTATCACAGATAGAGCTGGGCTATTGCAGCAAATCAAAGGAATGACATTCTCCACACTCCAGACTCTGGACTCACAGCTCAGCCAGGGAGTGAGTTTGAACGCCTTATCAGGTTGACCCAAACTCGGCCTGCCACTTCCGCCTGCCTGAGCACCCGGTTGCTACCAAGCACTTTGAAAGGGTCCTCTCTGATGTGGGACTGAAGCTATTCTGAGCTATTGATGATGGAGCCAGCTGGTGACTGCTGATACTCCATTTCCCTTCCATAAAAAGACCTTCACCTAAGAGAGAGTGAGACTCATATCGCAGCTTCACCCTGAACACTCTTATACATATTATTTTTGAAATGACTCCCCTGCACTATTTCAATTGTACTGGGCAATTAAAAATTTTAAATTTAAATTTTATATATTGTATATGCAAAATACCTTTTTATATATTTCATATTGATGTATGGATGGAAATGGAAATTCCAGGAGTCCACTATTCCTAGATACTGACAATGCCCTGATCATCACAAAATTGTTTGTTATCAAGAAGCTATTAAATTAATATTAAAGGTCCCATATTATGAAAAACTCACTTTTTCTGGGATTTGGGGTGTTATTTTGGGTCTCTGGTGCTGCCACACGCATACAAAGTGTGAAACAAGACTGTCCATGCTTTTTTGAGTGAGATACGGATTTCTGAAAGCACCCTGCCTTCAGCTTCCAAACGAGCCGATCAAATTCGGTGCCGACTGTAACATAAGAAGGCGGTACCTTTGCATATCCCCCCCCCCCCCCCCCCTTCAAGGCATAAGTACGGTGTCTTTCCACCCACCAGATACACTGCTACCTTCTCGAGGGATCCGCCATTTCGTTATCGAAAGCACCGTTTTTATATATATA
>JBBMOE010000042.1:3705298-3725956 GCA_037975065.1 Chaetodon trifasciatus | reverse complement strand
TATATATATATATATATATATATATATGTACACACACACACACACACACACACACATTTTTTGTTTTCACCATCCTTTATCACATCTGTACTGATTCTCCGACTCATTCAGAAAAAAAAAGGATGACATTCAGCAGTAAGTGACAGGATGGAGGGGGAGTGAGCACAAAGAGGCTAAAGATAATGGATGTGAATTAGATTAAATGGGCTGGTTGGAGAACATTAGCAGTTAGGTCAGAGTTGCTATTGTAGTGTGAGTCACTCCCTCCACTTCTAATCTCTCTAATTAGGCCTCATTGGTGTTTGCCAGCAAGTCCCCTCCTCTCCTCCCCTCTCCCTTCACATCCATCCCAGATCCAAGGAGGATGGACCTAGAATGGACAGCTCAGATGTGGACAAAAGTTCTGTGATTGTTCATTTGGCCTGAGTATGGTACCTGAATACTTTCTGAGCAAAGGCTGCACAATATCGAATATCGAATTATCAACAATGTGAATCTCTGGTGGACAGGAACCCAATGACCCTGCCAAATCCAGCTGACATTGGGTTATAGGCAGGGTACACCTCAGTCACAGAGTTTACAGAAAGAGACAGACCACTTACACTCAAATTCACACCTAATGGCAATTAGAGTCTACGGGAGGAAGTCAGACAACCCATTAAGGCACAGGAAGAACATATGAACTCTACACAGAATGTTATTATATTCATTAGTACATCAAATGATGGCAAATGTGACCAGCCACGAGAAAACCAGCAACAAGTCTCCCAGGGGGCATTTTGAGTTATATACAGATTCTGATAGTGTAGTTTCTAAGCTTTCCAACTTTGTCTAACACATGGAAATCTGAAACTATTTGAAGAAGATGTGGCCATTTGAATGTAGACACTTCTCAAAGTACTTTAGTGAGAAATCCAGCCTGAAAGATTCTTACCTAGGTGAGCCAGGTAACACAGTGCTGCTCATTGCATCTCATTTACATAAGTCCAACCCCCTACTGGTCTAGCTATCAGTGACATCTGGTATCTGTTAGCCCGCAGGACAGAATCTATTGTAGTAGTTTGAACAATGGTTATCAAATGGAAATGGAAATTCTTTTGTTTCAAAAATCCCCTGAATAAAAATGAAAATCAAGAAAGGTAATAGACTTAAGAGTTAGAAGGAGCAAATGTAGATATTTATTTCTTATATTAAATAAAATAAAATAAATTCTGTCACTCTGTGGTGCAGTGGGATGGATCAGTCTGTTGCTGAATGAGCTGAATGAGTTAAGTCAAGTCAAGTCAACTTTATTGTCAATGCTGCTGTATGTACAGGACATTAACAGAGGCCGGCACTTGATGATCATAAATTCCACGAGGGGTGAACAGTGTCTACAAATCCCCACAGCCTCTTGACACCAAGCATCCCTGATATACTGCCGCGGGTCTAACCTCCTTCAATGAGGGCTCTGTCTGCTCGGTAGCATGTTAGCCGGTCCAGCTGGATGGCGGAGTCCGGTATGCTGTTGTTGAACCATGTTTCCATAAAAACGAAAACACAGCACTCTCTCACGGTCTGCTGGGTCGATCTCAGAAGGTGTATATAGTTCAGTTTGTTGTCCAAGGAGCGTACATTGGCAAGTACGATAGATGGTATAGCTGGCTTGTGTGGATTCGCCGCAGGCCTTGCCCGGATACCCCCGCGCTTTCCCCGCTTCTGCCTGCTCTCGCAACTCCTGCGGCGCTTCCTCTGTGGGTGCACTGCAGTAGTGAGGGTCGGTGTCGAAACGGGCCAACAGAGTAGGCCGAGGTTGAGTAACTCAGCTTAATTTGGCATGTGCTGGGTTTAATTGCTGTGCTGTCGATGTCAAAAAGAGTCCCACGGCTGTATGTGCGCATTGGGACAAACAAGCGTGACGAATACATAAAATCACTCGAACACACCGATGAAGACATGCCACCATCACTACTACTACTCTTCATCGTATTCTTCATCGTCTTCGCCTACGTTTACACGTAGCAGGGTATTTTGGAAAACAGGTATTTTAGCCCCTCCGTTTTCAAAAATAACATTGTGCACACAACATCGTTTTCAAAAATGTTGTCGTTTACATGAACCCGGATAAATACGCCATCGAGCTCATCATAACTGTGCCATACCTATGGGCGTGAGTGTAAAGATAGGTCGCTGACATGATGTTAAGTATTTTCAGTCGCATATTGTGACGTTGCGGACCCTAAAACGCCGTTTAACCCTGTTTATATGCCAACACATAACCGGCATTTTCAGAAATCTCCACTTTGGCCAGAGTTTTTAAAAATGATTGTTTTCCGTGAAAAAAACTCTGTTTGTGTGTAAACGAGAGGCCAAACTGCGTGAAAATATATACGCTTTCCCTAAGTGTAAACATAGCCTTCATCTTCAGCTAAGGTCAACTGTAGATTAGGGATGTTCTCCAGTGTAATGCAGTCGCTCTCGTCGATTTCTTCAGTTTCATCTTCTAGTTTGGGTTCAGAATCAGAAGTGAGATCGTTGTCAGCATAACCAGAAGCTGCATAAGTGGCCATGTGGTCCCCTTTTAACATGCAGCTGAAAAAAGAACAGATGCATGTGAATAGCCAAAGAAAGCCAGTATGCTAATTTACTGTTGAATCGCCACACCCCCAACTAGGACCGAGAATTTCCGCTAAAACAACCCAAATTCAAATACAAAGTTTATGGTTTTAAGGCCCCCAATGCTATTATTTGAAACATAGAGCGGCTTCTTCATGATTTCAACTTACATATTGTGGAAAAAAAACGAAAATCACAAATTTAAAAAAAAAAAAAAATTGATTTTTCGTTGTTTACACAACTTGTGCCGGGCCAACTTGTTGCTGGTTTTCTCGTGGCGGGTCATAAATGTGAAAGCAAATTGATCATGATATATATTTTCGTACTGTTCTTTAGTCAGTTTTTGCTTTTGTTTGGCTGCTTTTTGTTCAGAAAGAGCTGTAGGCATCAGTGGTTCGATCCCTGGCCTCAGCAGTCTACATGTTGAAGTATCCTTGGGCAAGATTGCCCCCAATGCTGTGCCATTGGTGTGTGAGTGTGTGTGAATAGTTAAAAAAGCTTGCAATGAGCTGTTGGCCTAGCCATTGTATGAATGTGTATGTGAAAGGATAAATGCAGGCTAGTGTTGTAAAAGTGCTTTGAGCGGTTGTCAGACTAGAAAAGCACTATATAAATACAGTTCGTTTACCATTTTAAAATTAATCATTTATCAACAATTAAGATTTAAGTTGCAGAAAAAAGAGCTGCTGTTATATTTGACATCAGTGTTTATACAGTAAATTATTGGACCATTTATACTGTAATTGAACAATAAATTAAAATATTAATATTTATGGAATTAGTTTGGAAATTCTGACTCCAAACTATGTCTTTTGTATAGTAGAACAGTCAATAGGAAATCTACAGATGAGGTGAAGACAGGCAAGTTAAAGCATCAAGGTGTTTGTCTTTGACTCTGTGTATTAAGGCTGAGTGTGTTTAGGTTGACAAGCCTGGTGATGTCACTGCTGTCAGCCATGTTTGTGTATTTGTGTGTTTGTGTGCATGTGTAACGAATGCTAATGCAGAAGCTTGTGATCCCATGTGAACCAAGCAGGCTGTATTTATTATTCGACTGGCAAGCAGCAAGTCTGAGCTCTGTTTACAGAGCAGGAAAGACAGACAGAGAGGCAGAGAGATGGATGGATGGATGAAGAGCGAGAAAGAGACTTTGTTGCTTGTGTGTGTGTGTGTGTGCAGTTAGATTCTAACACTTTGCAACACTTTGCATTAGCAAATGCTTTTGTCAAAATATTATGCTGTCTAGTTATATTCATTCATTCATTCATTCATCTTCTATACCCCTGATTATCCCTTTGGGGGTTGGGGGGGGGCTGGAGCCTATCCTAGCTGAGGCGGGGTACACCCTGAGCCGGTCGCCAGCCGACTGCAGGGCAACATACATACGACCATTCACTCTCACACTCACACCTAGGGACAATTTAGAGTCACCAATTAACCTAGAGAGCATGTTTTTGGTTTGTGGGAGGAAGCCGGAGTGCCCGGAGAGAACCCGCGGGAAGAACATGCAAACTTCACACAGAAAGGCCCCCGCCTGACCTGGGGATCGAACCGGCAACCTTCTTGCTGTGAGGCACGCGCACTACCTGCTGCTCCACCGTGCCGCCCGTCTAGTTATATTTATTTATTTATTTATTTTTACAGAACTTTTATGTTGTATCAGTCTGCAAAATGTTGTCGACATTTTTCAACCAGTTATACTATGTGGCAACTAAACTGGCATGTATATTAAAGGTTAGGAAAAGAATGATAAAAATGTTACTGTTGACTTAGGGTTTGATGATGACGAATAAGTAAGCAATACAATGAAGTATGATAAGTGCTCTGGTACTGATCTGATCATATGCTCAGACATGGTTCAGTTCATGAGGTGTTAACTGAAATAAACAAACAATAATCAGACATAGGCCTTGGGATTTTCCAGATGTTTAGTGACCATGTATACCATATTATACAACATTGTACAACCAGGTGTCGTGATTTGCGGTTAATTGACATCATAAAGGAAAAATTTGATACATAAGGAACATGAATACAGAACATTCACATATGCCCATCATATGACCTTCACAGTCACTGGATCTCAACCCAAGTGAACAAAGTAGTTCACAAAACTTTGTTGATAATACCTGATACTGTAGCTCCGTCAATACACAGGAAGAATCTACAGACAGTCAAGCTTAGTTAAACACAGTAATTTTAAATTGCTTGTGAAGCATAACAGAATTGTGGTTCATTGGGGTTATATAGCAGTCTTGCGATCTCACACACGCAAGAAGTACAAAATTTCTTTGATTTTGAGGACATATTTTTTCCTGCAAACATTACAGAAGCGGGCGGCACGGTGGCGCAGCAGGTAGTAGCGTGCCTCACAGCAAGAAGGTTGCCGGTTCGATCCCCTGGTCAGGTGGGGGCCTGTGTGAAGTTTGCATGTTCTTCCCGTGCATGCGTGGGTTCTCTCCGGGCACTCTGGCTTCCTCCCACAGACCAAAAACATGCTCATTAGGTTAATTGGTGACTCTAAATTGTCCCTAGGTGTGAATGTGAGAGTGAATGTGTATGTGTGTTGCCCTGCATTCGGCTGGTGACCGGCTCAGGGTGTACCCCGCTCGCCCGTTGACAGCTGGGATAGGCTCCAGCCCCCCCAACCCCGAAAGGGATAATCAGGGGTATAGAAGATGAATGAATGAATGAACATTACAGAAGCCCTTAGAACGAAATAATAATAATAAGACAATACTTATGAAATGAATAAACATGGAAAACAATGGATAATTGAAGTATGCTGGACTGTACTAAAGGTCATTTATGCCTCCAGTAGAGTTCCACACAATTCAAGAACCTAATGTCACATTCATGTTGTGTGGGAGGGATGGTAGAGATGGTAAGTGGTAAGTTTACAACTTACATCTAATAGCCACCTCCACAACAGGAGGAGCACTTCCACAACAACGCCGACCCCGCCCAACCAGCAATGCCTCCCTCCCTGACAAGCTCAGCAACTTCTATGCTGGCTTCGACAGGGACAACAAACAACCAGCCATCAAAACTGCTCCCCACCCAGATGAACAGACCTTCACCTCCACCTCCACCTACGACGTGTGTTCTGCACTCAGCAGGGTGAACGTCCGTAAGGCTGCTGGCCCCGATGGCATACCCGGCTGCGTGCTCAAGGCCTGTGCTGAACAGCTGGCTGGCTTCTTCACTGACATCTTCAACCTGTCCCTGGCCGAGGCAGCCGAGGCAGCAGTGGCCTCAAGACCACCACCATCATGCTGGTACCGAAGCAGTCAGGTGCAGTGGGCCTAAATGACTTCCACCCCGTCGCACTCTCCCCCATCATCCCCAAGTGCTTCAAGAGACTGGTCTTGGCCCACCTGAAATGCTGTCTTCCCCCCAAACTGGACCCCCATCAGTTTGCATACCAGTCAAACGGGTCGATGCTGGATGCTATCTCCACAGCACTGCATTGCACCCTGATGCACCTAGACAACAGCAGCACCAGGATGCTGTTCATCGACTTCAGCTCAGCATTCAACGCACTCATTCCCTCCAAGCTGGTCAACAAACTTAGCGACCTCGGCATCAGCACCTCCCTCTGCAACTGGACCCTGGACTTCCTGACCAACAGAACCCAGTCTGTGAGGTTAGACAACCACACCTCCACCACCCTGACCCTGAACACTGGTGTCCCACAGGGCTGTGGGCTCCTCTTCACCCACGACTGCGTGCCTGTGCATGGCTCCAACTCCATCATCAAGTTCGCAGATGACACCACAGTGATAGGCCTGATCAACAACAATGATGAGTCAGCCTACAGGGATGAGATTCAGCAGCTGGTGATGTGGTGTGCCGACAACAACCTGGCCCTCAACACCAAGAAGACCAAGGAGCTCCTTGTGGACTACAGGAAAACCAAAGGCTGCAGTCACACCCCCATTCACATCGATGGGGCTGAGGTTGAATGTGTCTCCAGCTTCAAGTTCCTGGTTGTCCACATCTCTGAGGACCTCTCCTGGACCCTCAATTCCTCCACCTTGATAAAGAAAGCTCAACAACTCCTCTGCTTTCCTGAGGAAACTGAGAAAAGTTAACCTGGCTTGTCAGATCCTGGTCAACTTCTACTGCTGCACCATTGAGAGCATGCAAACTTCGCACAGAAAGGCCCCCGCCCGACCTGGGGATTGAGCCAGTGACCTTCTTGCTGTGAGGCACGCGCACTACCTTCTGCGCCACGTGCCGCCCTTGTCAAGTTCAGTGTGTCACAAATAGAAAGACTATGTTTTTAGACAATCAATGCTGATATCAAGATTAGACTTAGTATCACGATACTTGGTTTTGTCTTAATCCCTCACCACTCCGAATGGAAAAATAACTGACCTTGAGTTACTGTTACTATGTTACTCTCATAAAACATACATGTTGATTGTGTACATTCACTGGGTAAGGGGGTTCAGATTTGCAGTCACACCGTGGGTCAGCCAAGCTGTTAGTGAACAGTTCAAAAATGAGCAACAATCCGATAGAAATCAAGACATGATCATGGGATAAAGATAGTGTTATTGTACTTGCGCATAGTCAAGAAATGTCAAATCTACTCAAATTAATCTCTGGTTCAGTGTGCCATCTGTCGAGCAGGCCAAGTGACCCAAATCAAACACACACCAGCTGAATGCTGGCTCTGGCTAATATGCTAAATGCTAACATGCTTGTGATAGATCCTCCAGCGGTGACGTGTGTGTTCACTGAGGAACTTTTACCATCAGGGAGGTGTATGAGGCCTTCCTAATGATTTGCCAATGTCAGTCTGTCAGAGCTGTGACTACAGAGTCTTGTTCAGTTCAAAATCTTTGAAAACTTTGAGGAGTGCAGTGGCAGAGAGGCTGAGAGGACTGGTTATAATATGCTTGGGGAATGAATGAGCTAATTTGAACCTAGAGAACATTGCGTATAATTTTGCAGTGCACAAGTCTCCCAGAATGATGTTCAGACTGGTTAGCACAACAACAGACTCACTGAACTTACTCTCCAGATAAAAACGTAAACAGCCACTGCATTGCTCAGCAATGTGCTGTGAGTTTATGATGCAAAGTCTGTTAAAACTGTAGTCTCTCCTTTGCTTTAATGTGTGTGTCTACGGTTGATTCTATATGAAATGTCAGGATAATTATCTTATGTGGCTTTATAGTGCTTGTTGCACCTACCATGGTTCATAGCTTTTTTTATTTACTCTCTGTTTACTAATTTTTCATTTAATTGTCTGAGTTGTATGCATAGGCTGCAATATGTCATCTGTAGAAATTGGATTCATTGTTTGGTTTGCACTTCAGGGCTTGGTGGCATGGTGTTCCACTTGTGTATTCATTGACATTCAAGGTAATTTACGAGAATTATTATGTGGATTGTGGTACATTAATGATTGATGAGTGAAATATGAATGATGAAAGCACAAACTTGAGCAGGAACTACCTGAGCAAGTGTGGCAGCGTGTAGATCTGCAGTAGGCCCTTACTTGCTGGAACTGTTGAGATGATTTTCTTTTTGCCAGTAACAGATAATGTCGGTACGTGACAGAGTGAGGGGCAGAGGTGAAGCTTGTAGAAAGGGTGAAATGGGGTTTGGGGCCAGTGCCAGCTGACGATAACCCAATCCAAATGGATTGGTAATGGCTATTCATTGGGGTGGCAAGCAGCTTGGCTGCTTTGACATTAATATGGATGCAGATTAAATGTGGCCGAGGGACTTTGGCTTGAGGTAATAGCATGAGGGAGTGCGTGAGTGTGTGCGTGAGTGAGTGCATTAGTAAATGTGTGTTCTTGTAAGAACACACTGATGTGTTTGTTTTGTAGTTGTTAATAGACTTCAACCAACACCTCAACCCCTGAATGTGTTCAGCTGACAATTCTTTTATTTCACTGCTTGAAATTCAACTGACTACATGAAATGAACAACATACGCAAATACATACAAAGAACAATACCAACATTGTGCATGGTTTATATACATCATCTATTTGTATGAATATTCATATTTATGCATGCACACACCAAATGCATTTTCCTGCTGAGTGTCTATAGGTGTAGCCAAAACTACTTAACTACATTCATTGTACATAAACCTGCAATGTGCAACACATCACCTGAACATTTATCTGATGATTTATGGTTATGGTTTTTGTAGCTGGTTTTGTACTATGAGACATGGTGAGAAAGGGCATCAAACAGCTTGAAGTGCCCTGAGGAAAACAGAGATGCAATGCTTCCTCATACATGGTCGTTTGACAAAATCTGTTTCACGCTTCCTTCCCACCCTGCAGTAGCATGAGAGTGGCTCACTAGCTTCCAGAACATATTGATCCCAAAATAACATCAAAGAGGCCAGCTGACTTACTTAAGATGTGCTGGGAGTGGAAGGCAACAGCTGAAGGAATAGAAAGAGAATGAGGAAACCAGATCCAGCTAGAGGCAGGCTTGTTCCTGGACAGCAGCAAGGAGCCAGAGCTTGTACCTTTTCAGTTTTGGATTTGACTGCTTAGAGATTTGGGATGTTGTGGTGCTGACTTTAAAATATGGCTAAAAGGCGGAAATTCCTCTTTATTTATTTATTTGTTGACTATTCAGCACTATTAAGTTTTAGATATTGGACAGTTTGATTGTTCCATCAAATTTCTCTTTTTATTATTTCTGCCAAATGTTTTTAATACTGGTCTCAAAGGTGGCTTAAAGCTTTAACAAGCATTTGGGGGTGCAACAGAGAGGTCAATGATTTGACCTCCAAGCCCACAGGAATCATTTAGGTATGGACATTAAAGAATATCTCTTTCCCTTGCATTGTTTTCACTGTAGGGTTGCCCTCAAGCAAGGCACTTTAGCTAATCAGTGGTCTGACAGATCAGACTGTGGTTGTGCTGGGCAGCTTCCAGTTTGATTGTGGAGAAGAGCAGCAACAGAGAGTTCATGCTCAACAAAGCTTTAATGAATAAACAACAGATGTACAGAATGATGATGATAATTGATTATACACTGATCTACAACTGTGGTTTGCATTTAATCTCTGATTTTGTAGGAATTAAGGTTATGTGATACTAAAAATGTTATGTGGAATGTGAAGATTATAGACATTTAATCATTTGTTTTGCATGTACACAACACAATAAATTTCTAGCACCGAGCATCGTCAAGGAGTGGTGTAATGTGAAGATGGAGTTACAGCCACTGCTGTGTGGAGTGAACTTAAATGTGGAATATGCCTTTCGTCAGACAGCACTTAGAGGGCGTATTGATCTGACAGTGAAATGCAAGAAGTAAAAGATGGGTGTCAGAGCCTGAAGAGGAGCAGAGGGAAGAGAAACAAGAGAAGAAGGTTCACCCGCTAGAGGCAAAGCAAAAAGCAAATCTGTACTTGGACTGGACTGCAGTGCTTAATAGATTTGTCTCATTACTATGTTATTTTATTTTTTAATGTATAGCCCATCCTTGCTGAAATATTGCTATGACTGAGTTACTGGAATGGAAGAAAAACAAATTGTGAATGAATGAATGAATATCCAAATAACAAACATTGACTTTATAGGGGTAAAACATTGTCTTTTCCCTACTAGAGATAAGGCAGATGATGACTTTTAGTCCATCTGTTCCAAGCTTTGGACCAGATTGCCATTAAATTTAGCACAGATATTAACAGTCTCACTAGGATCATTCCTAATAATTTTGTGGACTCTCCAACCCTTGTGTTACAGTCATATTGAAAGGGTAAGGATTTTAGTTGAGAAATGCCAATACCAAGTGAGTAGATAGCCATAACATTTATCTGTACAGGACACTCAGCGAGCCTTTTTCAAGTGCCATCCTCAGGGACAAATGAGATTTGCCCAGAAGATATTTCACAACAGAGATTTCCACAAAGTTTATGGTGCACGCCAACACATACCCAATATTCTCACCCAGAAGATGAAACCCTTTGATTGAAATGACTTCATGAACTTTCCTGTCACCTTCCACTCAAATGCAAGTTGTACTGATAACCTGATCACATCTCACATTTTTCCTCTGTTTTCATATGCAATCGTCATTTTTAAATTAGTGTGTACATATTGAATATTAAATCATCATATTAAATCACCATAGGGTATATAACATTTGTGCAATAGTATTATTTTTTTTTTGTCTTCTTATCCTCTGACTTCTTGCACTCTGTCTTGTTGCTGCTGTAACGTGAATTTCCCCCATTGTGGGATAAATAAAGTATCTAACTGTCACTTGTCATTTGGTCATGTCAAGCCTGTAAGAATTTACGCAACATGTATTTTATTTGTTCAGTCCAACACTTTTTGGAATATTCATTCTAGCAGAATTTAAAACTTATTGCCCCGATATACTCCAAAACAAGTGTGTAGGCATATTTAGCTCTCTTCATACTACATTATGGTAGGTGGATAGGTGTATATTTTCACACATAGGCCTGTCATAAATTTGACAGATTTTCAGATGACAAAAATAACTCATGTTTGTCTTGCCTAATAAAGCACCGTTTTAGCTAAAGTCTTGCAAATGTATGCCACGGAGATCTGTTAATGGAAAAGTATTTCAATATTGCATGCACATTTTCTCAATTCTGAATTTGCTCCTAACTTTTAATAGCTACATTGAATCATTGAACCAATTTTTTCATTTGGTTGCTAAATTCGTTAAAATGTTATTTCAGGCATGCAACACTGAATTGTAATACACATCTGTATCTCGTTTGTCCTGTAGTTGAAACATCAGATTAAGCAGTAATACTATTCACATTGTCTTTTCAACACTTACCCCCACCTGCATTTTATTTAAATTTGTTTTTTTCACTCTCCTTCTCTGTGCTCCTGTCCTGCTCTCATCTTGTCAGACTGCGTTTATTCATCACAGCCATCACCTCACCATCACCTCTACACCACCAATGAAATACACTCTGCCAAAAATGATCCAGAATCAATAACTGAGACTGAATGAGAGTTGTGTTCATGCTATAACTCCTTTTAATAGCTTGTGGTAGGCTTTCATGGAGAGCAGCACCCCGTTTTTCTTCACACCTTCCTCCTGGGAAGAAAAATATAAATCACTGATATAGCCACTTAATGCATGCTCTTTGGAATTTACCCCATCTTACGCACAGGCACTGGACATAGAGCTGTAAATAAAGACCTTAACACTGTTTGACAAATGGCCTCAGATGTTATGCAGGCATTCTGCATGTGACAGGACATTGTAACAGAAGGGCGGCGGCAAAGACCATGTTCTAAATCCAGACCACCTGCTTTTCCTTGCATGCTTATGAGTAATTGGTGTGAGAGGAGGGGTGCGTGTCATCATTCGGAAAGTGTATGGATGATTGTTTTTGTTGGTGAATGATGTGACTGCTCTAGCTTTAGTCATCCTCTCACTTCATATACCCCAAACCACAGTCAGCCTGTCAGCCAACTAGTTAATCGGTTTTCCAGTCACAGGCTGCTGTAACATAAATGGCTAGAGGACCCTCCCCCATGGCCAATGACAAAACTAATAGGCCAATTAGTGTATGGGGATTGTTCTGATGGCTGCATGAGATACAGACCCTGGCATCATGATGAGCTCTGTGTGTGTGTGTGTGTGTGTATGTGTGTGTACGCATGTGTGTTTTGAAGGCCACACTGGTGTTTCACTACTGTGCTGACTATATATAAGTTGCAGTTGTGTTGACTTCACTTGCTTCTCATAGACAGTAAGCTTATAGTGATCAATTCTTTTGAATGTTGCATATGACACTGATAAACTGTTGTGAAGTAATACAACAAGGGCTTTTACTGCTCCCTCATATTCACTGCTCCCCAGTAAAGCAGAGGAAAAAAATAATATTGTTCATTGTGTTGTGTAATAGTGTTTGTCATTGAAGTGATCCCCATGATAACCCCTTTGTCTCCTTGATGAAACATTTTCAAAAGCTCCAAATTGATTGGAGGGATGCAGGTTGGTTTGATTATAAGATCACCCTGATTATAAGACAACTCTTTCTTATAAAGATAAGAAACTCTGGTAGTATATTGTAGGCATGTAAAGTTATATGTCATTCTTTAAATACTGTCATGTTATGGATGAAATATAGAAATAAAAAAAGCTACAGTAAACTATACCCTGCTAGTACTGTAGCCATCTGAAGGAGAATCAGCATTATCCAGTGGATTAGTGTATTATCATATATTTAATCGTGCTATTGTACAGAAAAATTGCTGAAAGGGCATCAGCTTTTTTGTTAAATAACAGAATTTAACTTACATTAATGAACCTCAGTGCACCATCCTTTGAGAAGGGGAAATTGATAGCCAATTAATAAAGTCTTGTCAAATTCCTAAACTATCAATTTGGAACACACAAGTCATCACTTTTTCATCAGAGCTCAGGGTAATGTTTCTAACATAATGATTAAGAAAAATAATCTCACATCTGGACAGAGGCCGTGTTTACTTGGGGTAAAAAGTAGCAATCGCACTTTTTTGTTGTAGCAGTAGTGTGATCATGTTTTTGACAGAGTGAGAAAGGAGTGATTAACTGGCTGTTAGTCTTCAACAAGATAGCATATATTAATTTGAAAACAGATTTATCAGTGGCACATTGAAATGTTGAAACAACAGAAAACAGTTGGGGAAGGACTACTTAGTTGGATTAAAATATTAAAGAAAAAATGACATACATGCATCTACTGTTGAATGTGTGCGGCTGCCTGTGTTCCTGGCTGCTTTTTGCCATTTTCACTATGTGCACTACTATGGAATTGGAAATATTTTGTTGTATTCAAAGAGGACCGTACTTCTGTATATTTTACATGCTGAAATGCTAATCTTTAAAAAAGTAGTCCAGTTATGTATATCATACTACATGTCTTTTGAGGGCACAAAGGCCATATCACAGGGCATCAAGGCCTCAAGGCGATTTTGATTTCACTTCAACAGAGGAATTCATTTCTGAACACATTAATGCCATTTTGGTAAACAGTGTAACTCTTCTGGAGAAATAACAACACAATTCTTATTGGGAAAAAAAGTAATTCATATTAGATAAAGTTCGCATACCATCAGTACTAGCACTGAAGCACTGAAATGAACAAGTAATATTGGAAAACAGATGATTAATCAAATTCTTTGTGGTTTGATAATGGTAATGAAGAATCATGGGGTTTCTGGTGCTTCTTTCTTCTTTTGGCAACTCCAGCTGACTCAGCCCTGTGATGTAAGGCTTAAGCATTGGTCTGAGAGGTGAACACATGGAAGACCATCTCTATTTTAGTCAGATGTAACAGACAGGAATTCTTCTGCATGTGATTCAAGAAGGTTTTCCTAAGAGGGAGGAAACTTTGGCTCTTATGGTAACTCAGAAATTCTTGATTTGCCCTAAGCCAGTCCCTCTCTGCCTCTGCTTTGCTGCACCCAGAGGAATGTCTCAAAGGGCTCACTGAGCTGATGCACCGGGGAAGTTGGCTGGATCAAATACCTCGAGAAGCAATAAGGACTGTCAACTGTTTTACCATTAACTTCTTCTCTCTATCTCTCTAACTTCCTGCTTTTCTTATAGGTGGGTTACAAATCTGCAGTAGTTGGTATTTGCAAGACAGGCAACAGCTCTCCTTCTGTGGTCAATCCAGGTGGTCCCCTGGGCATGAGCTGGTTCAATGATTCGCTCCCAAAGTGTCTGACTGATGGCCTTCAGCTCTCTCCATCCTTCAGGGGGCCAGTGGTAGAGGCACATTAGGAGGTTGTCTCTCTGAGTGAAAGATGAACAGAAATAAAAGGTTTTAACTAGGCATTTAATGACAGTCTGTTTACATTCTGTTAGAGAAAAACATGTTATGAAAGCTTCAGCTACTTATAATAAAAAAAATAATTGGGGACATTTAAACTAGTTTGATAATAGTTCACACTGTCACTGTCAGCCTTATTAACAAGGCCCAAAACCCCCCGACACTCTTCACACTTCACCTCTGCCTCTACTTGTCACGTTAACATTGCCATAACCCTATGCGTTACATTATATATGTGTGTGTGTGTGTGTGTGTGTGTGTGTGTGTGTGTGTGTGTGTACACACACATACATACATACATACATATATTAACAGCTTCTTTTTAATAGATGTGTCATGCACCAACCAAAGCAAATTCCTCGTATGTGTACTGGCAATTAAGCTTTTACTGATTCTGATTCTGATTCTGATTCACTGGTTGGGGCCTGAACTGAATAAGATTAATTGATCATTGAAGAAGAGACTATCAAAATGGAAATTGTGATTTCAAAGTATGTTTAGGTAAATGAAGAAGAATGTTGCTTGTCTGTGACATTGTCAATCCATTTAACATTGATGCTGTGTTCTTTGCAACAACAAAATGTACTTGGAAGTATGCGTCCTTGAAGCATCAATCAGGCATAGCTCCAATCTATGAGCAACACAGTGGATCTTCAGCATCCATGGCACTGAATCCTGCAGTTTGGTGAAAACACCCTTGGTTTTGCTTGAGTTAACAGCTGCACCATCTGTTAAACAGCCAGTCATGTCCAGGTTGTTCCCACTGCATATGTCAATGATGGCCTGGTGTGCCCCTTCTGCCTCACATGTATGCGTATCTCTACTACTGAAAAAATAGGAACTAATTTCTCTCCAACCTGTCTTGTGAACATCATCCAGCATCATGCTCCTCGTTTTTTACGGTCACTATACAGAAATTGTATATATGAAAAAGCCCTCCACATAGATCTAGTTTAAATTCTTCTTACCAAAAGAGTTGGATCTTGAGGGAGGCATTTTCACTAAGTTTTATGCTCATAACTCCCTTCTCTGTGGTGCCCTTGTCTGTGCTGCCAAAGAGGAGGGAGCAGTCAGATACTAACAAGAGCTATTGCCTATAAAATTAGGTAACTATAAGTAGTTGACAAATCCTTCAGTCAGAGGCTAACACTAGCTAGCTAGTTCACTCCGGTAACGTAAGGCTTGCTAGTGGTCAAAAACAAACTAGCAATGAAAGACTGTACTTGGTAAATGTATCATTATAACTTGATTTGCATAGGCTATTCATTGCTAGCTTTTCGAACGCTTACCTTCATTATTACGTTGTCTTCGGGCTCACTGGGTTGCTGTGTCACCAAAGAAGGTTGGCAATGTGCAAGTGCAACTCTCAGCAGTGAGGTGAAGGAAGCAAAATAGTTCACTCCTTTACTACTTCCATCTCTAACTTTGGAAACAACAATATTTTTAATTCAGAATGTTACTGATTAAAACTTATGGCCTCATCTTCTGAATGCAGTCCTATAAGGTATATGAAAATGAATACAAATTCTATGTACATCACACATATAAGCACAGACATATCCCTATATGTAGTTTACATATTTTGTAATATATCAGATTTACAGTGTTGTGCCTGAATGCATTCATTGAACGATAGTTCATGAACTTGTTCATATTTTGGGGGAATGTGAACTGAACGTACTGTATTACTGCCTGATGAACGTTACTATGAACTCGTTCATTCTGGTGTCGGTGAACGGCACGCTCTCTCAGTTTAACTTTGTTCAATAGGGTGCCAGATTTCTATAGAGCCTTCCAGGCAAAAAACCTGGCAAAAGCACACTGTAAACAGGCCTTAACATGTAGCGGAAAAAACACCCAAACTGGCAACACCAGCCACCAGTGTCGTACCACCACATGCATCATCAAAACAAAAACCAGCATGTAGGTGACAAAGCAGCACAGAGGCGTCATATGATCATTTAAACGAGTTTTATGACAAGGTCAGTGAGGATGGGAAAAATCTCACATTTCTGTGCAAACTTTGCCCGCCGGCTTTCAAAAAGAAAATCCACACTTCAGTCACATGGGGTGAAAGCTGTAGCTGTTACTAGTGTGGACTGAATGGACAGCAACAAAGCGTTAAAACAGCAATGGGGAAATGCTGTCCCCTCAATGCTAATGTAAAACCTGGTTGGATAAGAATTCAAAATTGGATATGAAGATGAAATCTGATGCATAAACTGATAAAATAATTGCTGCCTGTGGTTCTATATGGGCTGTGTCAATAATTTTGAAAAATAATAGCTCGCAGCAACATGGAAAAAAAGAACTATGAACTAGTTCATTTTTAGAATGGTCAACTTAGTTCAAAATGTTGAATTATGAACTATGAACTGAACTAGTTCATTTTAAAATTTGTGAACTGAACTCTGAACTAGTTCATGTAGAAAGTGAACTTTCCCAACACTGCAGATTTATATATGGGATTGTCCCCTGTGGAGAGAATAAGATTAATTGATAACATTAACACTTAATCAATCAACACTGAAATGAAAACATTATTTTTCTTCTGCAGTTGATGGTAGAAATAGCTACAGTATCTTGTTTCCTTCTCATCCCTGTTGAGAACTGCACACATGCAGTAACTTAAAAATGGATGAAGGCTCTTTCATGCTTGTATTTTTATTGGTCATAGTCACACCACACGTGCTGATTATCTTACTGTTGACCAATTGTGTACTAATGATCTGTTAATGGGGTGGACTTGACAGCACAGGGCATAGAGGCAGGGTGGGGAAAGAAAATAAAGAGAAGAGGCAGAGAGTGGGGCACAAAGGCCAGAGTGGCCGATGGGCATACAATTTCCAGAAAGACATGAAGACTAGACAAAGGGGCCACCCAGTGATAGTCTGTCCTGGCTTGTAAACTATCTCAGTACAAATTGAACTTTATATAACTGGAAAAAGTTGGAGTGTATGTGCATGTGTAACTGCAAGTGTCGGGTATATTTGGGGGAATGCCGATGTGAAACTGTTTGAAGCCAAGTGTATGGGACATGCTGATGTTTCAGCTAGATTGCATGTCTCTTTAAAGCAGCAGTAGGAGTGTTAGTCTAAGACTAGTCAGCTAACTAGCTAAAAGTCATATGCCATGCAACCATAAACAGGAGCCAAGTATGCGTCTAACACCTGAGCAGCTGACTTACAACTGTACTTGTGCCCTGTCAGGAACAGGGCACAAGTATTGTGGCGAGTTGTTGGCACTGAAAACTGAAGTGGGAAGAGGCCAGGGGGGATGGATAGGATAACAATGCATCAGACATTGGAAACAATTTATTAACATTTTAACCATGCCCCTGATCTTTGCCTTATTTTAAGGAAGTATTTTTTATTCCTAAATCTAACCAAACCTTAGTTGGCAGATTGGAAACGGTCATGTAAACCAAATGTTTTGTGAAAAATCTGCATCAGATCACATACTCATACTGTATGCTTGATAGAAAAGAGCTGACAAGCAACATATTTTGTTGTTTACTTTGTTGTTTGAAAAGATGTTTGAGGGAGCAGTCATGCTTAAATAATTTATATAATGAGCTCATCAGTAAAAGTTGTGGCCACCTACCATGGCCTGGTTCTGCTTGAGCTTTCTGCCTGTGAAAAGGAAGTTTTTCCTCACCACTGTCCCCAAGTGCTTGCTCAAAGCGAAGGTATTGGGTCTCTGTAGATTAAGAGTATGGTCTGTACCAACTCTGTATGGAAAGTGTCCTGAGAAATAAGAGACTAAAATGGAATTTAATCAAATTGAAGTGGGTCATCCATTTTTATGCTGTTTTATTGCAGTTGTATTTACGGTAAGAAATCTTGATTTCACTCTATTAGTTTGGTATGTTCTTGTACTTCATAAAAAAATATAAATAAGAACTTACTTATGCTTACTTACAGTCCACATGCCTAATATACTTAATGTTCTATGCATTAAACAAGGAGGCAAAGTGTTTCCATTATATGTAACATGAACCGCATTATGATACTTTTTTACGACAGAAGGAATGTCAGTAGGGTGGTAGGAGTTTCATTTAGCCATTGCACATCTGAAGTAGCCAAATCTGTTTGGATTCCCTCTTTTTGTGTATTCTTTAGCAGAAGTCCACAGCATGGAGTGTTGAGCCTTCATGACCATGCTTTTGTGAGAGTGGAGGTTTATTGATCCATGATTTATGAAAAAAAAACAAAAAACAAAAAACAAAAAAACAAAACAAAACAAAAGTTCTTTCAGGATTGCGATATTCTACCTCTATTTGGTGCATTTACTTTCACTCTATCCAAAATTCAATCTTTGCCAAATTAAGGTAGTTTAGACATTAAGTTATTGTGACAAAGCTTGAAGCAGATAATGATAACAGCATTTTACAATCCAACCACAGTCTACTGGGACTTCAGTAGTGATGATGAGAGAGGGACAAGTACTGCTCTTTCATTTCCCTACAGAATCATCCTGCCAGTCTTAGGACTGAACAGGTGGCCTTTTAATTACAATTGTGTCTCTAACCTTTCGGACACCACTACCCCAAATGACACCCTACAAAATAATAATCCCTTCTCTATACCTAAAAAGAGACACTAAACGGTCCCTGAATATTTTGTGAAGGAAAGTCAAACTGAAGTAATAACAGTTACTATTTAACATTTCTTTTATTTATAGTTTGCACCTATATTTCTATTTACTGATATACTGTAACTGTATTCTACTGGATTGGATTCACTTTTACTTGCTCACATGGGAAGTGTATCTGCTTTTAGTTACCTGTAAATTTATAGTGTGGTCTAAATCCTTTTTTAGAAATTGGATTTTGATTGATTGATTTATATGTATTTGTAAGAGGAAATAATGACAGGAAGCATGAGGAGTCCCTCTGTAGATACACTAATAGAAAAATAGAATTGTTTGCACTGTTCTGCTCACTTTGTTATTATGATGATACTAGTAAAAAATATGGGCAGCAGTAGCTTAGTCCACTTGTCTTGGGGAATGAAAGTCCATAAGAACTTGTCCTTGTGACCATTTCAAGTCCAGCATGGACTAGTGGGAACTGAGCCAGACTGGTAGTAGGAAAGGTGCCCATTCACCTCTAAAGCATTGCTGAGATCTGAACCCTTGAGCGAGGCACCTAACCCCTAATCGCTCTGGGCCCTGTAGCGTGTGTGTGTGTTGGCTCTGCTGTTTAAGCAGTTTGCTAACAGTAACTGTCAGTGAAGAGCAAAGGTATTACATTACATAGAAAGACCACATACACCATCATCTTCTAACCAAAGTAACCATGAGATGAGATGTGTCAGGATCCAATTCAGTTTAGTTGACAATCACTGAGTGATCACATTTGATCTGTGGTAATTAACTGGGGTGGTACATAGGAGTCCGAGATTGCCAGCTATTCTTGTGGCTTCCAAGTGACTGCTTCCGATAATTATCGGTCCTGACTTGTCAGACTTATAACTAATTGTTATTAGTTGGAGCACATCAATAGTGCATCTGTATGTATTAAGTCATCATTCTCAACCCAGTCATATATTTTTCTCCAAGACACAATGAGTGTTGTTTAGTACTTCAAATTGAATATGTAATATGTTTAAAAATTGACCGTCATTGAATCTGTGAAGTAAGAAAGCCTGCCTGTGTCCTGTGACACATAGAGGCAGAACAGAGTGCCAGCTAAGGGAGTAGAGCAGATGTAGCAACATCGCTCATAAAGTAATGTCTAGAAAATGATTACATTTTTTTTTTTTTTTCATCAAGAACTGGCCTGGGGCAACTGGCTGATTGTATTTACTTTTGCACTTTTATATGCACTTTTATACTTGAAAGTTCACATCATTTACAACTAATCAAATATGAATGCCTCATATTTGAGTGGATCTTTTTTCAATTGTATTTTAACTTTGTGGTATTACAATTTAAAGGGTTTGAGTCCACTCCTACCACTGCATGTAAATGATATCTGTGATATCTGATTATTGCCCAGCTGTAAATAAAGTGGGTTTTTAGAGACGTCTAAGGCAACACATTTACATGCATAATATGATTTCATGCCTTTGGTTTCTCACAGTAATTTGCTTTTTTAATGAGTAGGTAAAATTCCTACCAGCACCAAAAGCCGCATGAAGTCGCGTGAAGCATATATATATGTGTGTGTGTGTGTGTGTGTGTGTGTGTGTGTGTGTGTGTGTGTGTTTATTGTGTGTGTGTGTTTATTGTGTGTGTGTGTGTGTGTGTGTGTGT
>JBBMOE010000042.1:3588684-3705083 GCA_037975065.1 Chaetodon trifasciatus | reverse complement strand
GGACTAAGTTCCTGGAGAGGTTGGAAAAGTTGACTTTAAGCACTCCCTTTCTCCCTTCTTTTTCATTCTTTGTCTATGTCACTTGCCATAGTGTTTGACCCTGATGTGAACACTGTGAGTTCTTTTCTGATATCACCCACTTTCTCTCTCTCTCTCTCTCTCTCTCTCTCTCTCTCTCTCTCTCTCTCTCTCTCTTTCTGTTCACATCCTGTCCTAACTGAAACTCTGCTCTGGGCTTGTACTGTGCATATTGTATGTCTGTTGGATTAGCAGCACATCTGTTTCCAGTATTAGCAGCTTAATTTGTAGGCTGATGAGCACTGGGTCCACATCTCAGGGACTTTCTCTGCTGGCAGTAGCCTTACCGTCCATCATGATACAGCAAGATTCACTTTACATCCTCAGCTTAAACTCACTGGACCTCATTTGTCAGGAACTGCAAACATTTGATATGCAAACGTCTGACAGGTCGTGGACCAAAATTTAAAGTGTTGTTTATGTACTCCCTCATCTGTGGTGCTCAGCACTAATTACTATGGTGCTTTTGCTCCACACCTCCCTGTAATCATTTGTCAATCACAAAGTCAGCCCAGCACAGATTAGTTTCTGTATGAGAGTTGTACTTGTTCAGTCATGCTGGCTGCTGCTGCTGCTTAGTGATCAGTTCTTTTTCTAGTTATCACAATAGAAAATCCATCCATTCCTCCATTATTTTATACATGTTAATCCTGAAAAGAGCCCCGTTTCTCAAAACTACTGCTTACATGCAAAATGATTGCAGCACCACATTTCACATGTGATTGTAAATTGCAGACACATTTACGAGTCTTATCGGATGTATCCATGCTCATGCATGGGTCACAAGTATGTTTTTTTTTTTTCATTAGTAAAGTACAAAATTATTAATCAGCATCATATTATCTTGTTGCAAATCACTGCTTCCATGTTGCAGATTTGGTGAATGGTCACAGTGGGTTGGATCTTTCCCATGCAGTGAACAAAAAGCATGATGCTGCTGTTGTTCTCTCTTAACTTGGATCTTTTTGGGCTGACCATGTTTTGGATCAGGTCTATTTTTGCTCCTGTTTATTCTGACCATATTTGACTGTCCTCAGGTCCCTGTCAGATTGGATCACTCTTTCAGAAAATCTATATATGCATGTTGGGTTCGGGTAGGTTTTTCATTGGTCAGTTACAGAATAAGTCAAGAATTTTAGATCAATACATTTCAATACAATTTTCATAATACATTTAGACATTATAGTGTCCTCGTCAGAGTGGACATGTCTTCAGAAGTGAAGATCTGAAGCATTAACAAACTGTGGACAGTGGTACAACAGGACTACTAATGACTTTATTAATCATCTCCATGGCGACTACTCCTTTAGCCTAACATCTCACTGTACCAACTGCCTGTTTAGATGAAATATTGTGCCTTTACTTCTTATTTGCTCACATCTTTTTTAGTGCTGTCAATCGATTAAAATATTCAATTGCGATAATCTCATGAATGTCATAGTTAATATTAATATTTTTATCTATTCTAAATGTCCCATTAATTATCATTTTAATACTCTTATCAACATGGAAAAGTGGATAGGATTGCTTTGTGCAAATGTTTTTTATTGAAAACAACAATGTGTAATGTTATATTTCACACTAACATTCTCACTTTGAGCAGTCATTCACATTTGAAGCAAAATCTCACGCAATTTAACACTGTCAATAAACAGATGACAAAAAAATAAATACTTGGTTACAAAAAAGCCCCTTCAACAACCCTTTCTAAGGGATCAAAACAGGGTGATACAAGATAAAGTTACAAAGTGCACATCATTGTAAACTAGGACTCAGCCTATAGTGCAGTTAAACCATGGCTTAAACTTTCATTTCTTAAGTTTCCTTTGAACATACAAGCATTCAGAGTATAATGCTCTTCTATTTATTCACCAGAGGCTTATCAACCCAGCCTCTTATTTCTCTCCAGAAAGAATGAACATTACTTGGCTATGGCTGCAGTAAGCTTGTTCTTAGTTGCAGTATCCATATGTCTCTGTCGAAAGCCATCCATTGTCGCCTGGTTTTGACAAGGAGGCGGCGGAGAATTCGCATTAGCCGTGTGTTTGGCCATCAAGTGGTATTTCAGACTGGATGTGCTATGGTGATAATTCAGTTTACACCATCGATACACACAGAAAACTTTGGTCTTGTCAGTTGACCCATCTGGCAACTTTTTGAAACTAAACTTTCCATTCAGAATCTTGTTCGCATCCATTTCAGCGTTTCGCGCTTTTGGGGCTAGAAAGTCTTGAAGGCATCTACAGTGTCAAGATTTGGGATCTTCCATGTCAGGACACCATGGAGTTATTGAAATAATACAAATGCGTTGACAATGCAATTTTAACTCAAACATGACACTATAGCTCTTGGGGTGAATGTGTGAACTTACTAATTGTCATTCTGTGTCTATATAAAGGGTCTAAATATATCAGCATATTTATTTAGTTTCAGTGGCTGCCACCTGATGTAGATGGAAAAGTGCTCAGCTCTTTTTTTTTATCTGTGTCATTGAATAATATCATGTCATACAACAATGGTGATTAATGTAAAGAAATGCATAATTAGTCAATTAAGATTTTCAATTTATTGTTTTAATGCATTTGTTTCATAAAATGCTTTTGTAAATTTAACCAACATTTGGGTGAGGCATAGCCTGAAAACTAGACTGAATTTTCATTTCATTTAACATTTTATTTTCAGACTTGTTATTTCAATAAGTTGGCTCACAAAAACCTAGTGTGAGAACAGACAACAATAAAACAGAGAGGAAACAAGTGAGACGTCTGTTGACCAAATTTCTTGATCCATCATATATTAAAACTTAGATTTGTAACTGTTGCACTGCAGCTTAGTAGTATTTGGTGGATACCGTAAATACAAAAAAAGACTTAAGTTGTGACTGTGTTTGAAAAATGAAATGAGTTTTGAGATAGAGGTAGATCTTAGGTTTTAGTATCAAACAAGACCGTTTTTATTATTATTGTCATTCTGTTTGGATTAAGTGGTACAGCTAGATACAAAGGTATTGCAAATTCGTATAGTATTGTTCGTATAGTTATACTGCATTAGATCTGCTTCCTGTTTACACTGGCACATGCATGCCCAATGTATGCGAATAGAGTTTCAAATAACTCATCCGATCCATTATTATGCTAATAGTACATGCTCGATCTAATGTAGTAGAAAGAGCAAAGTCCTTAGAGGGGTGGAGGTCAGGGTATAGTGATGCTCGAGGCTGGGGTTCGTGTCCAGTGTGAAACCAAAAATGAAACCTATTAACCAACTATGAAACAATCTATGAAACCAAAGTCACTTGTCTTTTCCTAAACCTAATGAAGAAGTTTTGGTGCCTAAACCTAACCAAATTGCAAGTGCTTCACAGCAGCGACTGTTTGATGATGTTTACCATGTTAGAAATTCTTTCTTCCAGGAACAGAAAAGACACATACACTCTATATGAGATGCTAAGGAGCTTGACAATGTGGTGTCAGTGTTTGATGACCTGGGATGAGCATGTGTTTAGACTTTAGACTGCTTCTTTATTGATCCCAATTTGGGAAATTATTTTGTTGCAGTAGAAATTAAACATACAGACAAACACATAATGTATACAACAATTGTTTTAAAAAGTAACAAAAAAGTAACAAAAAATATAAACAGGAATAATAATAAAAATATAACTAAGTAAAACTAAATATATAGTTATATAATATGCATTATAATCTATAATACATATTAGAAAATAATAATAATAATACAAGAAAAATACAATATAACTCAGTATATAAACAGTACTCACAGCAAAAAAATTTGTGCAGTTTCAGATGATAAATAAATTTAAACCGTAGACCGTATGTGCAATATTGCAGTAGTGCAGATAATATGTAAAATAATATGTAAAACACAAGAGTTAGTGAGGTTGCTATTGTACAGTGTGATGGCTCGTGGCAGGAATAATTTCCTGAAGCAGTCGTTGTGACAGCGGAGCTGGAGCAGTCTATTGGAGAAGAAACTCCGCTGTCTGTCCGCGAGGTGGTGAAGCGGATGTTCAGGGTTATCCATGATGGATAACAGTCTGTCCTCTCCACCACCTCCATTTGCAGCCAACAATGGAGCCGGCCTTCCTGATCAGTTTGTTCCGTCTGTTGGTGTTGCCGGCTCCGATGCTGCTCCCCCAGCACACTGCAGCAAAGAAGAGTGCACTGGCAACAACAGACTGGTAAAAGATCTCCAACATCTTGATGCACATGTTGAATGATCTGAGCCTCCTCAGGAAATAGAGTCTGCTAATCCCCTTCTTGTAAACAGTATTTATGTTAGTTTTCCATTTCAGTCTGTTCTCGAGGTGAACTCCAAGGTATTTGTAATTCTCCACCACTGCTACATTCTCCTTCTGAAATCAATAACTATCTCCTTGGTCTTGGCCACGTTAAGCAGCAGGTGATTTCTACCAGACCATTCCACAAAGTCATCCACCTCTGCTCTGTATTCCTCCTCTCATCCATCCTTTATACACCCCACCACTGTTGAGTCGTCCATAAATTTCTGTAGGTGGCACGATGAAGAGTTGTACTGAAAGTCTGAGGTGTACAAGGTTAAGAGAAAAGGAGACAGAACAGTCCCCTGTGGTGCTCCTGTCCTCCTTTCCACGGTCTCAGACAGAACGTTGCCCAGTCGGGCAAACTGTGGTCTGTCTGTCAGGTAGTCAGTAATCCAGGAGATTGTGGGTCACTCGTAGCTTCTCAACGAGGAGCAGCAGCTGAATGGTATTAAATGCACAGGAGAAATCAAAGAAAGTGATTCTCACAGTGCTGCTGCTACAATCCAGGTAGGAGTGAGCACACTGCAGCAGGTGTATGATGGCGTCGTCCACACCCAGATGGGGTTGGTAGGCGAACTGTAGAGGGTCCAGTAATAATTTCACCTGTCGTTGGAGGTGGGCCAGGACCAGCCTCTCCAGCACCTTCATCATGAGCAATGTAAAGGCAACGGATCGGTAGGTTGGGGCCAGATGGAGATTTCTTCTTTGGAACAGGAACCATGCAGGACATCTTCCACAGCACTGGGACACTCTGCAGGCTCAGGTTGAAGAGGTGTCCCAGGATCACGGACAGCTGACTGGCACAAGTCCTCGGGACTCTGGCACTAATGTCAGGGCCAGCCTTGCCCAGGTGTAGCACCTCCAGCTGTCTTCTTACCTGGCCTGCAGTCAGGCAGGGGATGGTGCCAGTGGAGGGGGTGCAGTGGGGGATGGCGGGGGATGTGAAAGTTAAGTCCAAGGGAGGGATCACTGGGGGGGTTGAGGGTTGAAGGGAGAAAGCTTGGGCAGAGGGGAGTTGTGGAGGCCGTTGTGGATAGTGGGGAGGTTTGAAGGGGTGGAGGACTGTAGGGCCACTTCTGGCTATGAGCTAAACCTGTTGAAAAAGTGGTTTAGCTCATTGGCCCTCTCAAGGCTGCCGGCTGCTGGTCTGTCTTTTGCCTTGAGCCCCATGATCTCCTTCATTCCTGTCCACACATCCTTCACTCTGTTCTGCTGGAGTTTGGCCTCCAGCTTCCTCCTGTAGGCATCTCTGCTCTGCCTCAGCTTCTCCCTCAGCTTGTGTTGAACACTCCTTAGTTCTTTTTTGTCCCCTGACCTGAAAGCTTGTCTTTTCTTGTTCAGCAGACTTTTCAGTTCACTGGTGATCCAGGGCTTGTTGTTGGGAAAGCAGCGTACAATTTGTGTTGGCAGTATGGTCTGTTCACAGAATTTGATGTACTCTGTGATACACTCTGTCAGGCTGTTGATGTCCTCCCCATGTGCCTCACACAACACATTCCAGTCTGTTGTCTCAAAGCAGTCCTGCAGTGACTCATTTCAGGAGGTGGACTCCTCCTGAGTCCACCTCCTCACTGTTCTCGTGGACACAGGCTGCTTCTGAACAAGAGGGACATGCCGAGGTGTTACCAGCTCTACAGCCCCAACATCATCTTTTCAGCTCATCCGGGACTACAATCCTCTCTCCGGGCAGCAGCATGGGTTTACACATCGCGACCAGCTGCTCTTGCATGTAGACAATGCCCCCACTCCCCTCTGTATGACCCTCTGTTACAAAGAGTGTAAAAAGTAACAGAAAGGCCACCAAAAAATTTGTAAAACTGTGCATGAACATTGCAACACAGTTACCAAAAACGCAATTAAGAAATAGAAATTAAAAGAAACAGAAAAAACACACTAAATGAACAAAAACGAACGAAAACGACAGCTACTGCAACAGGCTGCCACCTAGCCCAGCACCATCTTGCATGTGTTGTCCATACATCTACCTGTATGCTTTAATTACCAATCATACTTTTGTGTGTAAGCAACAAGCTTTAACACATCTTCCTCTTCCTCTGTGCTGGGCGCACCACTCTTGTTCCATGAGATTTCATCATAGCAAACATCATTGTCACCACTTTTTCTCCCTCGTCAGGCACGTTGAATCAGTGATGGGTGCTCATGCTCTGCAGATTTTCATTTCATGCAAATGCCACAGAGGCTTATTCACTGATTACTTTCACCTCCTCTCTGGCTGGAAGGTAATCAGTGAAATCAGTTGGCGTGACACATGACTATGTCTCACACATTGTTGCCCATCTCTGATCGAAATGCTGTTTCACCGACTTTTGAAATACTGAATCCTTTTGCTCAGTGTGAAAATGGATAGAAAACATTATTGTCTCTTGTGTTGTTTCAATTGAAATGATATTCAAACATGCATATCAATCCAACTAGGGATACACCCAGAGTTTCAAATACAGGGATGGAGGTTGGCACCCGGTAGAAAGACATGAGCTCCACAAAAAGCCTCATTTAGCTTTCACGACCTCTTTTCCAAATTTCAGGGGAGCCCTAATGCTAATCAATTTTGGTGCCCCTGTTAGTTTTTTTTTTTTTTTTTTTATAAATTGATATTTCCCTGTATATTTAGGTTCCTAAAATAATATGCTAATAATAAAGCACTTGCATGTTTATTTGCACATAACGATTTCTTGTTCTTCTTTGTATCTAATAAACACAATGCTGTCTATTCCTGCTGTGGTCATCCATGTGTGGGAATGCACACAATGCATGTTACACACCATACACTGACTTTAAAGTTTAAAGCAATTTGTAAAACTGTAGTTTTATATAGTGTCTTAGTTTTACAGTGTATATGGGCAAGAATGATGAAAGGAAAACAACCTAGCCTTGAAGAATTTGTATTCTTTAAACAGGAGAAAACATGGTGCAGAGATGTATGCGCCTGCATGTGTATAGTGCCACCCTCTCTCCACCCTTAAAAAACGGAGCTCCCCCAAAAGCCACCATGTAATTCCGACACTGGATATACTAATCACACAGTTTCTCCTCAATGCAGATTATGATACCAATTCTGGTACAGCACATACTGTGGGGACATACTAAATCCAAAGTTGTGATACCCATTTTTAAAAAATTAAGTCTGATTGTTGCCAGAGTGTGTCAAAGGTTTTCTTGTCCTCTTTGCTCTGCCTTTTCCTCCCCCTTTCCTACTATCCATCCGTCTTTACTGATTTTTGTTCCTCCATCCTCTGTCCTCCTCACCCTTCCTCTTCTGTCCTCCTCCTACTTGTGAGAGATCAGAGAGGATCTTTCACCCAATTGAGATCATTTCACAACACTAGGCAGAGAGGGAAACACTTCACTTGAAGGGAAAAGCACCGTGTGTGTGTGTGTGTGTGTGTGTGTTTGTGTGTGTGTGTGTGTGTGTGTGTGTGTGCGCGCGCTTATGTATTACTCACGTTGTGGGGACAAAAATTTCTTTACACAGTCACATGTGCGGACACACAGTCACGTGGGGAGAAAATACAGGTCTCCACAATTTAAATCATTACGTTTTAGTGTAAAGACTGAGGATAGGGTTACAGGTTAGGTAAGGTTAGGTTACGTTTAGGGTTAGGAATAGGCAAATAGTGGTTATGGTTAGGGATAGGGTTGGGGTATATAAGTCTATGTAATGTCCCCACAAGTGATGAAAACTCCCTGTGTGTGTGTGTGTGTGTGTGTTATATAACAACTTCAAATGTATCCAAAGTTATTATGAAATGCACAAACAAGCATCACATCCTGAACGTTGTGTTAATATGGCCAAAGTATGGTCATCCTAGTTCATTTAGATTACTTTCATGATCTGAGGCTGTTTTTCATGACATCAGTACCACCCAACACCTTTGGGATGAACTGAAACGTGACTATGAGCTAGATCTTATCGCTCAACACCATTGAAAGACAAAGGGACAGTCCAGCTTCATCCCCCACGACACCTCCCAACAGCTGCAGCTCCAGTCACCTCCACCAATGCCCACCTTAAAGGACCCCCCCCACCTCAGTGGCATTTCCAATCACTAGTCCGTCAAGCACCTGAAGTTTGCGGATGACACCACCCTCATCGGACTCATCTCTGATGGCGTCGAGTCCGCCTACAGGTGGGAGGTTGACCATCTGGTGACTTGGTGCAACCAGAACAACCTAGAGCTCAACGCTCTAAAGACAGTGGAGATGGTTGTGGACTACAAGAAGAACTCAGCCTCATCTGCCCCCATAACCCACTGTGATTCCACTATTGACACTGTGGAGTTTTTCCGCTTCCTGGGAACTATCATCTCCCAGGACCTCAAGTGGGAGCCGAACATCAGCTTCCTCATCAAGAAAGCACAGCAGAGGATGTACTTCCTACAGCAGCTGAAGAAATTCAATCTGCCAAAAACAATGATGGTGCACTTCTACACAGCCATCATTGAGTCCATCCTCACCTCCTCCATCACCATCTGGTATGCTGCTGCTACCGCCAAGGACAAAGACAGACTGCAGCGTGTCATTTGGTCTGCAGAGAAGGTGATAGACTGCAATCTCCTGTCTCTTCAGGACCTGTACACCTCCAGGACCCTGAGGCGTGCAGGAAAGATTGTGGCTGATCCCTCCCACCCCAGACACAAAATCTTTGAGACACTCCCCTCTGGCAGGAGGCAGCGGTCCATCAGGACCAAAACCTCACGCCACACGAACGTTTTTTTCCCGTCTGCTGTCAGCCTTATCAACAAGGCCCGGAACCCCCCCGACACTCTTCACAATCCACCTCTGCCTCATCTTGTCACATTGACATTGCCATAAAACTGACTGTGCTTCCAAAAAAAAAAAAAAAAAACAGACTTATGTGTATATATTTATATTGTTATATTTTTACTTTTTTAATAGCTTCTTTAATAGATGTGTCATGCACCAACCTCACCAAAGCAAATTCCTTATATGTGTTAAATCGTACTTGGCAATAAAACTTTTTCTGATTTCTGATTTCTGACCAGTGTTAGACCTCACTGATGCTCTTGTTGTCTGACTGGGATCAAATCCCTGCAGCAAGGTCCCAAAATCTGGTGGAAATAATGAAAACAGCAGCAGATACTACTAACATACTGGTGAAACTATTCAACTTTTTCAATCAAAATTATATTCTGATTTCCATTATGCTTGTTTAATTTGTTTCGTGTGCTGGGTTGAACTTGATGATCCATGTGCGTTTTTTCAATGCCTTAGGGGTTTGGGCTTAACTCATATTTGTCAGGAGACCATGTCCGGATTATCCTGGTAGTTGGCCCCATTGCTAAAATTGGAATTAATCAAATGGAAGTGTACCAAATACTCTGTTTTCAATATCATTAGTACCAAATTGCACACACAACTTTAAAGCTTTTAGGAATTTAAGTACAGACCTGTACAATAACGCATAACCTGTATCCCAACAAATTAGTAAAAAAATTATACCACAAACAGACCTACACACAATAAATATGGGCTCCAGACACTCAGACGCCTCGTCCACCCTTTGCCTTTTTACATTATTGGCTGCTATGACTTAAATTGAGCTTCAGTTAGTTACAGAAGGGGGTGTCATGGCTGTACAACTGCACAGTGAAATCAATAGGGACAGACTGGCTTTGCTCACACATACCGCACACTCCCCACTCCACTCCAATCAGAGTCAACTTGTTCTCCTTCATTACTCTCAGCCAGGCAGCTGCTTCTCTTCCTCTCTTTTTTTTCATCGTCTAATTTGTCTCTCGCTGTCTGTCTTCCTCACTCCAAGCTCTTTCTTATGTTTCATATGCATAATCTCTGTGAGTTGGCTCAATCTAGTGAAATTGAGTTTTGGTGCTGCTGGTGGTGGAAGTTTTATTTGCTAGAAGCTGTAATCAATACCTGGGAGCTGTGGGGCCATTATGGAAATCAAGTGGCATTAAAAGTTGAAGTGCTGGGTAAATGTAACTGATTGCTCAGCAAAAGAGCAAAAGCCCTTAAAGTCATGTGACTTTTTTACCATGCTGTCAAATTTCCTTTGTCAGAATTTAGTTTAATTTTGTTTAATAATGTGTCAAATGTTCATTGAATTCTTGTATTTTCTCACCTATTTAATAATATCAAGAAATACTGAAAACAACAGTTGACTGAAAGAAAATTAATCAAGAACAATTATGATAAACTGATTAATTCATTCATTCATCTTCTATACCCCCGATTATCCTTTTCGGGGTTTGGGGGGCTGGAGCCTATCCCAGCTGTCAACGGGCGAGAGGCGGGGTACACCCTGAGCCGGTCACCAGCCGACTGCAGGGCAACACACATACACACATTCACACATTCACACCTAGGGACAATTTAGAGTCACCAATCAACCTAGTGAGCATGTTTTTGGTCTGTGGGAGGAAGCCGGAGTGCCCGGAGAGAACCCACACATGCACGGGAAGAACATGCAAACTTCACACAGAAAGGCCCCGCCTGACCCGGGGATTGAACCGGTGACCTTCTTGCTGTGAGGCATGCGCACTAGCTGCTGCACCACCGTGCCGCCCAAACTGATTAATTTCTAAGGACATTTATCAAACAGAAATGACAGAGGCTCACTGAAACTTTTGGATTTTCAATTTTTCTCAGTTTCATGTTGTAAACTTGATAGCTTTAGAATATAACTGCTCATCCATCCTTTTTTTCTTGTCAATCTTAATAAGGATACATTAGTCCTAAAAAAAAAAATAAGCTTAAACTTCTGGGTAAACTTTTGTTATTTGCAAGAAAATGTATGTTACTTCAATGGATTGAGTCTGGGCCCCTACAGTGAAAATGTGGCACAATGAAATGGGCTCTTGACCTAGACAGACTGTTTTCACTTTGAAAGGCAGTGAAATGATATTTAACCAAATATGGAATCTTTTTATCTTCCTTCCATCTAACTACTAGTAATCTGGTCATGATGCCAGCCTGGACTCTGGGATGTTTTGATGGGGATGGTAATGGGCATGTTTTGTTTTGTTTTGTTTTTTTTCCACTTTAGACCACTCAAACTCAAGGCCCGCGGTGGAATTATCTTTGGCCCGCATGACAATATCTAATTATTATTAGAGCTGGCCCGCCGGTATATTGCATGCACCACCAGTACTATAATGCACTGCCAGTGCGTTGGCATATCAATCAGAGTCCCTGCCCCACTCGTTCATCAGCAGCCTGATGGAGCTCGTTACCTGTGGTCAACTTTAAGCTACCCTCTCCCCGAAAAATGGCTAAACAGAAGGTGGACTTTGAAAACAGGGGTTTTCAAGGCAGGTGTGAGGCAGAGTATATATGTTCGCAGATATGAAGGACAAAGCTGTTTGTCTTTTGTGCAGAGACAGTGTGGCTGTGTGAAAGAATATAACGTAAGAAGACACTATCAAACGAAACATCATGACAGGTAAATTACTCTGGAAAAACTGCATAAAGAGTAAGAAGAAATGAATGCAACTGATTTTTCTTGTATTTAATGTTTAATGTTGTTGTTTATATATAAAAGCAGTCTTACAAGTTGTGTTTGTTCCAGGTTCAAGTATCTGGCTTAGAGTAGTGCGCATCAAAGAGCAGCACACTCAGGTTTAATATATGTTGACTTTTTGCACTCTTTTTGCTACCACTGGGCATGTTTGGTTTGTCTTTGAAGGAATTTATGTTTTGGCTGTTGTTGGCCTGTGGGAAAATGTTTTCATTTGAAATTACTATTGAAAGCTGCAGATAAAGCCATAAGAAATGAATGCAACTGATTTTTCATTTATTTAATGATTAATGTTGTTTTATAGGCAATAACTTATAGGCTGTGTTGACATTGAACCAGTCCAGCCCTCGACTTGGAACTATTTTTTCAATTTTGGCCCACTGTGTATTTGAGTTTGACACCCCTGCTTTAGACTAAATGATTAATCAGTTAATCAAAAACTTATGAATCAATAAAAGCAATAATTGTTGCGTGAATGCAACCTAAAATAGATGAAATCATGTTGGTAGTGATGCCATGCAGCACTCACAAGCCATTCAAGGGACTGCTTTCATATGTTTTGCTATACATATCATTCATTTTTGTTCTTTTCTTCCTCCAGCCCCTGATGGGAGACTGCAGACATGTTGGCAGTCAATAACAGAGGTCTCAATTTATATATTATAAATTGATTGTACAGTATATACAATTTCACTACAATTTTCATCTACTGACCAGCTGAGATCAGAGCTTACAGGCCCTTCAGGACTTGAGAGCTTGTTTGGATTTGCACAGCTGACAATGAACAAACAGTGCCCCATGCATGTACACACAGAGAGCTCAATCCCTACACACACTCCAAAAACTGTGACCATAATGCACAACAAGGTAAAAAAACAAAAGAAGGAGATGATAGGAAAATAGCCAGGAGCTGCTGGAAACTCAGAATTCTACAGAACACTGAGTATCTCATCTTGATATTTGAAGTTAATGATTCTAGTATACTAGAATCAGATGCTAGCATCAATCCATAGGGGTGTTGTTTGCATTCTAGCAGATGTGTTGTTGTGCTTGAAGGAGGTGATGATCATAAATTCATGGACTATGTTCTGTGATACTGTGCAAGAGTTATGTCTGCCATAAGTGTGAAAAATAGTTCCTCCACACTCTACAGTTTCCATGGGGCTGTATGTAGCTGCACAAACATAAGCAAAAACGATGATAATACACACAGAAAAAAAGAGGACTAACTCTCCTCCTTTTGACAAAATAAATCACAGGCCGGTCAAAGCTTGCCTTGGGTGTCCGGTCAGTGTGTGTGTGTGTGCGTGCATGCGTGCGTGCGTGTGTGAAAGAGGTGATCCCTCAATTTCAAGTGCAAGATATCTACCACAATCTTAGAGTAAAGAAAAGGTTTGATTTGATTGCTGTTAAATTTTGAGAGAAAATTTAAATAATCAACATGCTTTAGAAACTTGAACATCTCTTCTGGCTGTTTGAAGACACAATAGCTTCAGATTTCATTAAATACAACTAGGATACACTCTGTGAATTGGGTGATAAATGAAAAACATTTTGTGGCTGTTACAAAGTTTATTGTAACTTAAAATAAGCAACCAATGTATTCTTTGCATATCTTTGTATCCCCAAAGCCATTGCACAATGGTCACTTATTAAATACTACCACCACAGCTGTTAGAGCCAACGTCTTTGTGGAAAACTTCATAAGCTGACAAGCTGACAAGGAACCATGTGAGATGATAAAATTCTCTCCACTGATGTTCTGGTACTGTATGCTATCAGTTGTAAAATATTGAATATTGCTTGATGCACAACACATGACTCTGTCAGGCTCCTGTCCTTAAATAAGGTGCTGTACAATCATCAAAGACTTGATGAAATTAAAATCTCAGAGAAAATTTGAACCAAAATTATACATAAAATAAGGATACAAGGGAAGCATCAACATTTTAATGATGTGAAATAAAACGTACTTGTGCTTTTAAATGCCAGCAAACATGGGAATTCTCAAGAAACTCCACAAATACAACATATCACAAAACTCAAGGATATATCAAAGGAACCAGGAAATCCAAATGATGGAAATACATATCAGAAGCAATAAAATGGAAGCAAATCTTTGCACAAGCATGAGGAAAGCTACCATAAAGTGTAGTATCTACACATTTGACGCACACAAGTAATCACTATCTATACAATGCTTAAATCAAAATTCTGTTTGAACCACCAGGATGTAGAGAGCCTTATGTGTGTAACCAATACAGTCTTTCTGCCATGTTCCTTTAATAATGTCATCAACTGTAAGGCCATAAATAGTGCATTATGAATATACTTACTTTCTTAGAATCCATCATTCACAATCATCCAAAGTCCAAGACAAGACTGCCTCACAGACATATAGGTTATCACTTTTTCTCTCTCCCTGTGTTTGCCTCTTTTTTTGGATGAGTTTAGAGTTACAACATGCAGCAGAGTGTCAGTGGCAAGGTGTTGCTCCCTCACATGTTCCTCCTTCTAGCCGTTTGTAATGGAACTCAGCCGCCAGTGCCTGCTATATATTACATACAGAAAGACTACAGTTTTCACCTGAAGCTGCTACTATGCTATTCTGACAACCCAACAAGCTCTGTCATGAAGGCCATCAAGTCTTAAGTGACATCTGTGTTCAAAATTAAAATTTACATAGCAAGACTATAAGCTTATATTGAAAACCATGGTTATAGTATTTGTAATTAACACACAGGTGTCTGTGGGGATGGCTTCAAACCTCGAGTTTTGGTTTACTGCTCTCTGTTTTCTTACTGGAGATGTAAAATCCAAATTTGGTGAAATGGAAGAAGCCTCGAAGGACGCTAGCAATTACAATTACAATTACAATTAGTCATTTGCAGACAATTTTATCCAAAGCGACGTACATATGAATTCACACACCGATGGCACAGCATCAGGGTCGGTTTTGGGGTTCAGTATCTTGCCCAAGGATACTTTGCCATGTGGACTGCCAAGGCCAGCGATCGAACCACCGACTGAATCGCATTAACTCCTGAGCCACAGCCACCCCCAAAACAGCAAGCAGGAGCTAGCAACATACTTCTATTTGAATGGCATCATTGGAAGTCTTCTGGAGAATTCAGATGCCAAACACTCACCGCCCACCACTGAGGACACTTCAGCCAGTTTTCATGAGTCAGTTGCCCTTCTGTCCTAAAACTCTAACTAACCAAATTGTACAGGCAGTCAGTGGAAGAGAAGCAGCTGGTGACTCCATGTGTTTTTGAGGACACACATGGCGGTCTTCAGCCAGTCTCCTCAGGCTAGCAGAGGGAGCTGGCAGAGATGAGAACTATGGGAGTCATTTAGGGTGAACAAATACAACAAATTTGAAGGAAAATGGGGATGTGAATCTCATCTAGTTTATATTCTGTTTCTTCCCACTCGAGCTGAAATCCTATTGGTTGCTACTCTAACTTCTATTTAGATTGACTTGCTCAGTGGCTCTCAAACATTGTTTTTTTGTGTTTCCCTTTGTATAACAAAAAAATCCAAACCCTCTTCCCTTGATTTCACCTGTAAGGGCCCCTCCCCTCGCCCCCTTTTTTTTGGCACAGCTTGCCAAAATTGACCAGGAATAGCTCACACAAATGTAATGATGTTTAGGGCTGGGTATTGGACCTGTATAATTTTTTGTAGCGATTAAAATGTATTGAGCATATTGTACAGAAAACTGTCAAGTGGTGAAAGTCGTCTGGCTGGATTCAAATTCATGTTTACTTATTCTTTGTTGATATACTTCCTGATTTAAATCAACATTATGTTAATTTGAGACAATTTTGTTCATACACTAGTTCTTGGACTTATTCCTGTTCTTGCACTTTTGACGTTTGACAACTTTGCTTTTTTTTGTCGAGTATTGAAAAAATTCAAATGATACTAAGTCCTTCCTGAAGTCTCCATCTAGCTTCAGGAACAAACTGAAAAAATGTAGGATTTATGCTTTTTATTTTAAAAGTGTTTATTAAAGAGTTGTTGTCCAAATGACATTCAGGAGCATCAGTCACCGTAATCATCCCAAAATGCCATTGAGCAAGGCTCTGAAGTTGAGAAATAATACAGTGGTTGTACATTGACCTGTGTGTGCTATTTGTGTCTGTCCCTATGTGTGTGTGTGTGTGTGTGTGTGTGTGTGTGTGTGTGTGTATTGGTGTGCCGATGCTCCTCTGTGTCACACACTCCAACTAACAGCCTGTACAATTTCAATTTTTCTTTGAAGCAGGCTCTTAGTTGTTTTTATTATGCAAGAAAAGAGTCCCATAATTGGGATAGATATAAGATTATATTGTGTTTCAGAAGGGGCCTTTGATATCACTGATAGTAACTTGGCTTTTTCATCTTTGATTAGAGTTGAAAGTGCCATTGGCACAATATGGCACAGCAGTGAGCGTAGAGTCTCTGTGCTGTTTTTAATGACCATTTGCTTCCATTTGCATAATATTTGGCAATAAATAGAAGCCTTTGCTTTAGATCAAAAATATTTTCATGCATTTATGTATATCTATCACTGACTAGACAGAAATGGGCTACGATGATTACTTTCTTAGCTGACATGAAAGCCAAATGAAAGTTTGATTACAAAGCTTGTTGAACGTTTGTTATGGTTCATACCCTATTGAGGTTTGGCTGTGACTGAGTTGAGGTTCACATTGAAAGTAAATTGTGTTGTTGTTTGTGTTTGGCTTTGAGTCATATGGCCTTTTAAAATGTTTTTGAGCTTGTAAACCCACACAGGCTTTTGAAGATGAGTGAATCTGAAGCTGAGGAACAATTCCTAAAGATGAACAGGAGACAAATTTCTTTCAGACTAATGCAGGACGATGACTGTTTTGTTTCTGCCATACCTTAATTCTGTCTTTCCCACTATCCACTATCTCTCTGAGACAAAGTAAGTTTGCCATTGACCATAAAGGGAACACATAATCAATACTTCCAGTCACACTGAGGTTTTGCCCTCCTTCCTGCAGCTAGAAATGACTTAGCTGAGGTGAGGCTGTTGAACCTGAGAGGACGTGGAGAAGCTGCAGTCAGGATTGCTGTGTTCGTGTGCATGTGTGTTGTATCTGTGTTGTGATGGGTAAGCATCTTTATTTAGTAAGAGATAAGATAAGATAAGATAAGATAAGATAAGATAACATAAGATAAGATAAGATAAGATAAGATAAGATAAAATGCAATAACATAACATTAATCCCCTGTAGGGGAAATGAGGGTGTTACAGGCAGTGCCAGTAGTATCAGGAATATAAAAGGAGACATAGAGGGGAATAAATACATATACATTCTATACAAAAAATGTCATGCAGGGGTGGGTTGGATTTTCAATGATTGATGTCAGCTTGGCTAACATCATTCTCTCACCCACCACCTCTATGGTGTCCAGAGGCCCTGGATTTTCACCGGTGTAGTCCGTGGTACCTTCCTTTTGTTGTTCACAAACATCCCAATGCCTCCACCTTTCCTCTTAACACTCTCTGTCGCTCTCTTGTCCACTCTCAGCAATTGAAATCCTTTCAAAACAACATGCAAGTCATTTAGCCAAGTTTCAGTGAAGCATATGAGACTACAGTTGCGGTCTCCCTCTGCAGTCTGGTTAGTGCTGTTAGCACTTCCATCTTATTGGGGAGAGATCTCACATTCCCCATCATGAGACGATATGGATGGTTTGTACTGTCTTTTCTTGTCACGGCACTTCGCCGCAGCTCTGCATCCCCTTCTCTTTCTCCTTATTTCCTTGGGGATCTCCAGTGTTTCCACTGCGAGTATGTTTGTGTTGCACAACATTAACCGAGTGTAAACAATGGAGCTGTGGCTAAAGGGATCTCCCGATGTCATTTCAAATAGTCTGGAAAAGAGTAAAAAGCAAATCACTTGTCTCACCAGTTGTACATACATAAGTGTGCATAATCGACTGAGACTAGTGACAGAAGAAACACAAGAAATGCACAAAAAAATACTAAACAAAGAAAGACGGTCGGAGCTGCAGTAAGTTGCCACTCGTGCGGCTCCATCTTGAGTATCAATTAACTCCAGTACACCCATTTAATCCCAGGGTCTGTGATTTATAGTGTTTATTTTCAGCTGTGGATCAGGAGCCAAGTTTGTGAACTATAATTACTGCTGTGTTGGAGTGTTTGTTCTCTGGTTTGTCTCATGCTGTTTGTTTGAATATCAGCTGTTACTATTTTCTGTTTATTTTTGATTCTCTTTTTACGTAATTATTTTTGCCTCCTATTCCCACATATGAGGGGAGTATGACTGTAAATATTCTTTATATTCGGAATTCTGCCTTAAATGTCAGTGTTCGTCTATACGTAGAGGAACCACCTCCATTTCTGTTTCATTTTCTCGGAGTCTAAAGAATGAAGTTTTTGCCCATTGTGCTCTGGGTGATGTGAAAAGAAAGTATAATGTTTTGGGGTTAGTCAAGTAACTGTGGGTTACAACTGAGCCTAATTTTGCCCACATTTGGCAAATATGCACTACGAAGCCATGCTGCATTAGTAACCATTAGTTCTTGTTTCCTCTGTAAGCATGCATGTATGAATGATCAGATGGATTAGATATTGAGGACAAAAAATGAACCTACAGTATAGGAGCATCTTTTATATATGATTATAGTTCTATCTGATGGATGGAAATCAATCCTCAATGGACAGTAGAGATACTTTCATTCGAAAGAGTACATTTTGCTTATTTCAACAGTATATGTATAGTGTCTGTGCATTCTGAGAGGAAGCAGAAATTGTGCAAAATATAAAGTTGGGGTCAAGGCAAAGTCCATTCAAGCAAGTAAAAAGCTGCTCAGTTTTGAGTCCAGGACATTTGCACACATTTCATAAACACATATTTGTACAACAGTGTAACCATTTTTTTTTTTTTTTTTTTTTTTTGCATGTTCAAGTAAACATTTCCTTTCATTTTTATGTTACAAACAGGTTCACAACTTTCCTTTCACTGTGGACAAATAATTTTACCACATTCATGCTGCCAAACTGATCTCCCACCACTCTGCTCATAGTGACTGAGGTAATTGTCTTTTCATGTTGTCCTGAACAATGCTCGGAACTTGAAAAGCATTATGCGTTGAAAAACCTTGGCATTTTCTTGATATGAAACCCCATCACTGGACCTGTCAGTGTCATTCTTTTATTTTTCACCTTTTGACCTCTCAGTGAAGTGAGAGTTGTTATCAGCTAGGACTTGATGCTCCTGCAATTTCATGGTCTTTAGTTAGTAGATATTGGATTTTTTTTCTGTGAAGAAACTGTTTTTTTTCTGACATGGAAGTCTCAGTAGAAACACAGAACACTCTCAATCTGTATTTATCTTTCAAATAAATAAATATTTAGAATTTCCTAGGCTGTTTTCTCTATATTTGCTTGCATTTTTAAAAGCTGTTATTGTTTTTTAACTTGGTCTCATTGTAGCTAGCACAGCCCTTCCTTTGTCAAGATAATGGTTCCTCCTTTGCTTTACCTGAAGTGCAGCTCACCTTAACACTAAATGGAGTAATTAGCCTGTGGAGACCACCTGCACCTCCACCATGCTACAAATAGATCCTAACCCACAGAGAACGTCTGGCATCACATACTGCTGTGAACCACAGGTAGACAGATCTAATGAATGGAGCCTGTGTGTGTGTGTGTGTGTGTGTGTGTGTGTGTGTGTGTGTGTGTGTGTGTGTGTGTGTGTGTGTGTGTGCAGGAGAAAGGGGGAGAGAGATGAGAAGAAGTGCTGGGAATGGAACCTCATTACTCTCCGAGTACTGACTGAATTGTGTCCATATCAGCAAGTACAGAAAATAATTCCCGCTCTGACCATTAGTTTTCCTTTCCATTCAAGGGAAGGGATTTTTCTTTTCTTTATATGTTTTAATTTATACACTGATGGGTTTTTACAGTCCATGGTCATTTTATACAAACAACAAAAATATGCCTTCACTGTAGATGTTAGTCTGGGTGAGCGACCAGTGTGACCTCAAAACATTATTCCCCAGCTTCTCTCCTTGTTCTGCTGGTTTCATGATATCACAAGATCCATCTTGCCAGGGTTCAAGTCATGTGCTTCGGGATAAACCACTGTGGTTGGGGTGATCACAGGCGTATGAGGTATTACTGGCAGCTACGGGGGAGTTTGCTATGCTAAACCCCTTGGGAGTTTAACATAGCATCAGTTATAACAGAACTGGAGACTATTTCTTCATTGAAAGAAGAGCAAAGAATGGCACTGAAGTCTTTTTGTCCATGGAAAAAATATATTTTTCGCTTTTCTCCCAACTGGCTTCAGTAAGAGTCCTACTACAACATATGGCTCGTTGATCTGATTGGCTTAAGATAGCCCCTGATAGACAGTGACAGACATATGGTTCATCCAATCACCTGCCAAGCATTTTGTGAAAGGGCCTGCCCTTTTCCAAACAGTTTCCAAGGATGATTTCCCAGACGGTTGTATGTAACAAACCATCTGCTGTTCAGGTTAGGAGTCATACATTCAGATATCAGTTGAGTCTTTTTTAGCATTTGAATTTTGGTCGTTTTCAACCAAGAAAAACCCTGTATCAGTTGAGTCTTTTTTAGCATTATAATTGTCTTTTTTGTCATTTTGAAGCAGAATACTGACTTCATACTTAGATTTTTTTTTGTCATCCTAATTTTAGTAACTTCAAAGCTATTTGCTTCATTTGGCATGGCTACAATAGTAGATGTTATTTGCCGGTTATATAATATTGCATCAGTGTTTTGCTGCTTCCTACTTCTCTGTATAGCTTTTGAATTTTGAGAATGCTGATTATGCTGTTAGTGTTACTGGTGCACACACAGATTGTGGAGCCTTCTTTTAAATAAGAGAATGAAATAAAAGTCCAGTTTCATCTGGCCAGGGGGTGGGGTCCATTTTTTTCACCTTTGACTGCATACCACAGGAATATACAACTATTTATTATAATTGCAGAAGCAATAATAATAATAACACTAACAATGGTAGCAATGGTAACAACTACCAGAATTTTGCTGCTGCTATTAAACCCTAATCTGTCTCCTTTGCAATTTAGTTTTGACCCTAATGACTTTCTGTACTAATGCAGTGACCTGCTTCGACATATTTGTCGCCTCTGAAATCTAGCTGGATGTGTGAAAGAGCCTTCTGACTCTGTATCCAGGCAATCAAAATGTATCTTTCTTCCTTTCTTTCTTTGTTTAATCTCTCATGTGTCGCTTCAGCTGGCCAGCCCACCGCCTTCAGACATTTGCTTTTTGTTTCAGTTGACCCCAGACTGTCTCAGTGCAGGTGAAGGTCATGGGTCAGAGATCAGGAGGAGAGGGATTTACTTAACAATACTACCCCTTCAGCTGTATTTGTTGGCTTGTTGTTTATCGTCTCCACTTGCTCTGACGCTAAAGGCTTTCTCTGCCCTTGAAGTTCAACTCTTTTTTTCTCTCTGACTCATTTCTGTTTTGATCACAAGATTGAAGAATTTGTGTGTAAGTATGTATATATTTATATTTATCTGTTGGATTGCTGGGCTGCAGTAATTGAAGCTCCTGCATCATGGATTTGCCATGAGAGTGTGTTTTCATCTTGTTAAGCAGTTGTAGTTGTGGTTTACACCTCTGTCAACATACAAACACAAACACACACAAAATCTGGTCAGATCCACTGATTCATAGACACAAAGGCTGCTCAATGTGTGTGTGTGTGTGTGTGTGTGTGTGTGTGTGTGTGCGTGTGTGTATGTGTGCGCGCATTTGAGCCTAGGCACAAGAATGCGAGACAGCAGCCTGATGTGTTCATCAATCATGCTGTAACCAGTCAAAAGGAAGATGTGTTTTACATACTTGCCAGTTTCTCCCACACATACATACATTCATACGCCTCACATGGTAACTTGCAGTGTGTGTGGAATGGAATAATGAGGCAAATTGTGTGCACTTTGGATAAAAGCACCATATAACAATGGAAGCAATTATTCATTCCAGTTGCAAATGCAAAAGCCCATTATCAGTAATGATGTTCGAACACAGATAACATATCCACATGCAGATGACATGTTAATACCAGATCAAAATAGGGTCTCATATAAGCAAAGGGTCAATACAATGTGCCAGTAGGCTAGAGTTTAATTTTTAAACAATGCATGTAATTCTAAATCTTTCATTTACTCAATTGGGTTGGAAATAGGATGTTTGTCTGTGTTCTGTTTCTTTTCTTGGTTTTTAAATTTGTCTTAAATCTTAAAAAAAAAATTGAAAACCCCCCTCTAAAAAACATGCATGAAGATCACCACCTTACCAATGGTGACGATGAAGAAAACTGGGTCCCCGGACGCTGGTCGGATGGCAGCCCACCGATCCTGGTCTGCCGCGGAGGAAAGACTTACCAGGATGGGTTAAAAACGGAGGAAAAATTTCACCAGTGCATGGCGTGTGTTTGCATGTGCATGTGTTGCATGACAAATAAAGGGGATTGTCCCTCTGAATCTTAAAAAAAAAAATTGGTTTTCCTAAATGATGCCAGAATTTGGCCTGGTAGTTTACCTAATTAAAAGCATTAATAAAAATCATGACAAATGTATTTGTAGAGAGAAAGAAATAGCTAGTGGGATTGCTATTCCCTCAAAAGTGAACAATTTGTTATGTATTAACTTCTTACGCTGATCAAATGAAAATATGTTGTCAACTGTAAAAGAGAGCTTGGGATAATTTTATCAATGTAAATGTGTGTATTAGTTGCAGACTTGAGCTATTATGAATGCGTCTGTCTCCCTGCCGCTGCCTATAGATTTGCCTTTATTGACCATTCTGTTGCTTGACTGATGCTAATAGCTATTTACATTTGCTTGGACAGCACTCAACACAGAGATAAGCCTCTAGTAATCTGAGAGTCTGTTGGGAAAAATAAAACCAGCTCGTTGCTAATGCTGCTCACTGGAATCACATTTGTATCTCAAATCATGTTCTTTTGTTCTCGTCTTTTCTGTCAGTGTCAAAGGGATGAATGGATGAGGTTAAGTATATAATTTACTCTCCAAGTCATTTATCCTGCGATTATTGATTCCATCTCAAATTTAACTTTCAGATTGGCACTGACTCCATTAGAAAGTAATAACCAGCCTGGTCAATAAGTGGGAGCTGCACCAGTAATGTGTAGATTGAATGTAGGTTTATTGGAATGCACCATTAAGCACGGGCAGGATTGTGGGTTTGGGGTGGAGGGTTGAGGAGGGGTTGGACATCTATCATTCTGTCCTGTGTTCAGCCAACGGTGATGGGAACAGAATAGGGGACAAAGCACTCCTCCAGTAAATTCATCATCTCCTCATTTTTATCTCTCCTTTAACAGTGAGTCTCAAGGAGGAGAAGGGTCGGGGTGTGTGCATGTATGTGTGCATGAGTGTGTGTGTGAGTGCATGTGGAGGGTACCTACAGTGAAATATAGCCCTCCTGTCAATCTGACTCAATCAGGAATGAGATGTCATTTTCCCTTCTTCATGCTCCATGCACCACAGACAGAAAGATTGAGATATGGCAGGTGATACCCATTCAGGTGTGAGCCATTTATATATGTATATAGCTGAGGAGGAAAAAAATGCAAGGAGCTAAATGAAGATAGAAAATAGAGGTGAGCCCAATGGTATTCAGATGAAGCCAAAGTAAGTCCTTCCTAAAATATCTGGCCCCCTTGTTCATAGTTTGTGATCATATTGAACTTTATGCAAATGAATGGAGTCTGTTGTTCAGTAATTGTTGTATTTGTCATGCCAGATTGTAGACCCAAGAAAAGTAGTTTGAAGTGTAATTTCTCCCTTGCATAAAAAAACCCCACAGTTGAGATGGCTTTTGAAATTGGCCTAGTTTGTTAAAGCTAGACAAAAGGCTACTGGATCATTTAAACTTAATAGGTATCTCCTTTGGAAAGCAGTAATGTGCTGCATATAATATATTGTGATCCACGTTTACGTTTAGATTTGAAGGTCTTTTTGCGTACAGGTAGAATTTTCGACATATTGTGCTTCAGAAAAGGTCCAATTGTTTGAGAAAAGACAAAAAAAAAAGATCTCAAGGTCCACTTACTAGCTTTCCTCAGACCTGACCAAACTACGTCCACTTATGAAGACTATAAAATGTGTTTGAAAGCTTCATAAAGAATGTCTCCTCAGAATGATGAAATCCTCAGGAGGTGCATACAGTTTGTAGAAGTCCAGCAGAGGGAGGTTATTGTACTTAGCTTTGAGCTCGTCACTCAGTGATTTTATGATGTAGGTTGTCAGGCACATCAGCTGGCTCCACTCACAGCCATTGCAACTCACAATTGTAAAACAGATCTGTGTATTCTTACTCAAGCAAACTCAGCAGCTTCTTGAACTGGTGGCTGTTTAGCTGTCTGCTTTTGATGAAATTTATGGTGGAAATGACAGTTGTCATGACTGAAAAATTTGGAGTGAAATTTACTTGAGAAAACCTAGGAAAGTTTTTGCACTTAGAAATTGTAAGTAAATTCGACAAGGGCAATCTTCAAGTAAACTTTACTTGCAGATATAAGTTTCTTTTACTAGCAAACCTCAGACAATTTCCTGATGATTATTAATATGGTCATTGAATTTTACTCTCTCCCTCTTTGTAAGTTTTACTTAGAAATTTCACCTGAAATCAATGGCTTTTTAAGGTAATTTTTAAATACTTTTTCTAACTTTTATTTATGGACTATATTTAAGCAATATTTACACATGTTACATAATTTTTATGCAGTTAAAATTGCCTAAATTTCTTCTTAATGTTTTTGTTTATTGAAACAATGACTTAAAAAAAAAAAGTGGCAAATGTTTAATTTAACAACACCTTTATTTTTCTTAAGTGAAAAAAAAATTTTTTCAATAAAACATTTTCCAACAAGTTTGCCTGGCAAAACAACAACAAGGTATAGTTCACCCTGAAATTTTTATTATTATTTACTCACCCCTTTGTTAATAGGATTGGTGTTAACATCCGTGTTCTGTGAGTTTGAGAGACGTTTCTTCCACTCAACTGCAGTGAGCGGTAACTTAGCCTCAAATCAAGCTTCACATCAAATACAGCAAACAAAGCCAACATACACTTTTCAGATGTTTTCATCAAAAAATCTAGGAATGTGCAAGCTGCATGACACTACTTCAGATGAGCAGTATGGAGACATTTTTGTGATTCATGACATAGTTTTTGGATGTTTTAAGCCAAGTTGCTGTTCACTGCAGTTTTGTGAGAAACAAACATCTCGGCAAACTCCCAGAAGAGCATGAATGTTGACAAAACTTCAGTCCTTCTATCAGTATTGTGGCAAGTAGATGATGACAGAAATTTCATCTTAGGGTGGCTAAAATGGGTCTGAGGTAGCTTGTTAAAGGCACAAGGACAAGTTCAGGAACTGTTTGCATACGTAGCCTGAAGAGCAGGAGAACTTTCCCGGTGGAGGCTGTAAAATGCAAAGAAATCCAATCATTAATGCATCATACTCAAAGTTACTTTAATGCTAGGGATAATGGAGAAGCAGCATTTCTTGGGCTATGTTCATATCACTAGAATGGATATAACATCAGATTGTCCTTTCAACTTTTGTATACATCACATTTTATGCGGCGCAACGTAACTTCAGAATTCAAAAAAAAAAAAAATTCTGTGATGATGGTAAACCTCTTACAACTTATATGAAGTGCAAAGCACTGCACAATTTTTTTTTTTTACCTGAATAGCCAGATGGCTTTGCTTGTGACAGCTTGCTGTAGTTGCTGCTTGAGAGGGCACGTCATTGAGAGACAGCTGTGATGATACAGAATAATACAGAATCAAAATTTAAACAGTGTAAATGGAATCAGAATAGAGAACAATGAGGCTTCAGATCTAAAGATATAAAACAGATATATAAAAAGACGTTAGCTGGTTAGCTAGCAGCCCCTCCTGAGGGAAAAACCCTGAATGACTTACCTTCAAGATGATTTAGCCGCTCCAACTTCCATTGAACCTGACCGCCGTTGTCGTCTTCTTGTATTTTGGCGGGCAATGAAGTGCATGCGTCCTGTATGCACATCACAAGGTGCATGCATGAATTCAAAACACGCAACACTAGTAAAACTTACTTAGTATTTGTAGGTTCATGTGCAATGGCTATGAAACCTTTGAATATTATGTGAAAATACATAGTAAAACTTACTCTTCCCTCACAGTTTATTTATTACATGAATGACATATATATTTTTTACTTGAATAATTCCAGTTGTCACTGATACTTACAATTAGAAAGTAAAAACTGTGACAGTTAACCTAATAAATATTACTATACCACAGAATCATTTTTTTCAGATTTGATCTTCAGGGAATCTGCACACAGACTCTCTTGATAGGTAGCATACAACAAAATAATTTTTGATCGAGATTGAGATGTTGTATTTCTCTTATGACCAGTGAAATTAATCCTTTTTGCAGGCTAACCATGGCTCAGGCTGCAACTGTGGCAAGGCCACTTAACTTTTCAAATGGTACTTCTGATTTCCTAATAGCCAAGATAACATGCTCAAACAAATCCTCACCTTTGGTAGTGTCATGCATGGCTTGCAAAAACAGCAATTGTATTGCGTTTTAAAATCTGCAGTAATCCTACAAACAAATATGGCTATTGGGCAGTATTTATGTCTGTTGTGTCATGGCAGGCCAGAGAGAAAAACTTAATATTTCTTTTTTTCTGTATGTTCTGCCAGATCAGCAATCCACACTCTGTTCTTTGGGACCACATGACATTTTGGAACAGTTTCACTTTGTCTGGTACTAGCAGCTTCACAGCAGCAACAAGGCACTCCTTCACAAATTCTACTTGTGAATGAGGTTTCAGCTTCTTAGCTATTAACTCACTCATCACAAAACTTGCCCGCATTACATTGTCACTGTCAGAATTTTGGTCTTATGAAAGCTGCTTGTCGGGCACTCAAATTCCTTAAAAGAGTGTTAACTCTATTCAAGCACATTTATCCTTGCAACATGTTTAGAGAAACTTAAGATTGGCTTTTTTCATCCCTGCAACTGCATCTGCACAAACTAAGCACACTGGCTTTGCTTTTACTTCAACAAAAACAATGATCATTTGTTCATTTAACTTGAAAAGTCCATCACTAATAACATAATCACTATGTGCGTGATGCATTCACCCTGACTGTGACAAACAGATATACAGCCACAAGGGCTCACCTGTTTTTCTGAACATTTTAATTTCTTTTATCACAGAAATAAAAGCATTTGTTGTTTAATTTTTTTTTTTTTTTTTTTTTTTTTTTTTTTTTTTAAATTTCTGAGTCTCGAGGCTCATATACAGCCCAGAGGCCAGCAGTTCCCCACCCCAGGTCTAAGTGCACCCTTTGCTAGTGATCCACTAGACTGGTTTTGAGTTTTGTGTAACACCTTGATTGACATCAATATCTTTAGAGTTTTACTTTTCTTTGAAGTCAGTATTATGCTTCATTTCAGCCTGTGCCTTGCTAGCTTGGTTTAAATATTAACAATCATATTTTTCTGTGGAAATTTACCAACAAGAAGAGCTCATCTAATGAGCATGGTCACTCAGCAGGTGCAGTCACACTATAAGAATCAGCTACTGCTAGCAGTTTTTTAATGGCAAATGGGGATATCCTTGATGTTACTACCAAGCTAGCAACAATGAACATCAGGGAAATGTGCAGCCACCACCGTGCCATCTCTCCTGTCATCTCCTCTCCCCTCTCCACCACCACCACCACTCCCACCCCCGGGTACTGGGTCATCATTTTCACCACCAGCAGCTTCCTTAGAACCAGATGGCAGTTGTGCATCTGTTGACAGCCCTTCTCCCAAAACTCATCTTGGAGAATCAAGCAGTGTAATTCCAGGTGACCTCAGAGTGGAGTATTCTGTGTCATATTTAACATTTACAATAAAAGATTGTGAACTTTTTTTCACTGTAAAAAATGTGTTCACTGAGCACTGAAGAAGCGTGTCACACCCCCAGAAAGGTTATTTAATTCAACTTGCTTTTGAGAAGGACCTGACCAAGACACGCAAGACAGAGTGGAAAGACATTCATTTCCATTCATCTGGGAAATGCCGGCTCCAGCTTTATTAGGCCCAGTCTCAGCCACCAAAGTGTAGTAAGTAGGCCACAATGATAATAGTCATATAATCATATAATAATATAAAATATTTGGTCTTTGGTCTTTTTCAGTGTATGTTTGCCAGTATTGAGTAATGTTATGTGAGGGAGTAGGATAAAATGTCCCTAAGCTGTCGTAATCTAGCCTGTTTGATGTGTAGTGTACCTACATGTGAGCCCGTCTGCCACTGCAGAGTTATTGTGACCTTTTCTGTCCCCGGCAGTGCAAGAAGACAGCTTCATTTCAACTCTTCCTGAATGTGATCAGCAGCAGAGGTGTACATTTTAAAACTTATTCTCAATCTTACAACTGCAAACTTCAACCACAAAAGCTTACGCTATGTTAGAGAAAAAAACTGTAGAAAGGGAAAGTCTATTTGTAGTTCTGGGCTTAATGGCTTTGATGTGATGTTATGATAGATGTAAAGATTTGGGAATAATCTTACTGTAGTTCAGTTCGCAAGACAGTTAGCTAGAGCACTTCAGTAGCTCCAAAGATGAGAAATTGCATATTTGATTGTTTACTCTCCCTCACGGAGAGAAACATTAAACTGTTTACAGAAGAGTAACTATGGCTCAAGAAGAGCTATTTCACTTTTAAGTTCTAGGATTGTTTTGACTTGAATTATTCTAATGTGTCTTTGATTCCAACAATTGCTGGAGTTTCAGTAACTCGCTTTGTTATGTGAAATGTTATTAGTTATGTCAAAGTAAGCTTAATTGTCAACTTTTCCCCAATTTTCCTTATCTACTTTGGTATTTTCACAGTGCTGTTGTAGTGGGGACAGTGGGATTCATGCCTCCATCAGTTCTTCCCTCATGCACAGACATAGTGTGTGTGTGTGTGTGTGTGTGTGTGTGTGTGTGTGTGTGTGTGTGTGTGTGTGTGTGATATTTGCTTGTGATCAGTCTCTTCACTGCTCTGGCACTGAGTGTGAGATGTGAGGTGTTTAATTCCATCAGACAGGATTACAAGCACACACACACAGCAGAGGAGCAGCTCACTCAGTGGGCTGACTGATAGGTGGGATTTCATCACTTTCATCACTGACAGAACAGTTCTATCATCAAACTGGAAAAACCAAACTCCAGTTGCTCACATCATGACAGATGAGGCAGCTTTGATCTTAGGTCCTTTTTTAAATGACAGTTTGTATTTGTTACCTGAACTCAGTAAAGCCACTCTTTGTCATTGTGCAGAACTACATTTCTAGACTTTGCCAAATAATGATGCCTTTTAGGCAGAATTGTTTCAGAAGTGCTACATTCAAAATTTAATAAAAACCACCACAGTACTACGTTTGCTCACTTATACTCATGATAGCTTAATTTTACATGACAACCTCACTGTATTCAACCTCAGACCTGTGTTTTGTCTGATCTGATGAGGGTAATTAAATATTCTATATACCAGATAACCAATTTGTGGATCTGAAAATGTGTGAATTCTGGCAAATGAAAGTCTCCAGACAGTTTGGGAATTTCATCAATTGCAATTTTATTTCTAGTTGTAGTGACCATGTTGTTTCAGTGCAAAAAAAATTCAAATGACACAGCAGCCCAGTCGCCAGAATAATATAATTGTTGGAGCTGTGCTTCTTGCGACAAAATCGGGTACGTTTCCCAGCTGTGTTAGTGACAACCAAGCTGGGTATGTTAAGTCAAAATATGATCTTTTCCTAATCATAACCAAGTGTTTTTTGGGCCTAAACCTAATCAGACCTTAACAACAATGTCAAAACATAAAATTGAAAATTGAAATGTAAAAACAGTTAAGTTTAAGGATGAAGAACTGTTTCAACATACATGCGGTCAAGAAATGCAAGGTTTCAGCATATTCTTGGTTTGCAGAAATGTACAATACCAACATCTATTTTGGCAATTTGGTTGGATAAGCAAATGATTCTCCCCAGACAATGAACTCTCTCTGTATTGGACATGCTCTGAAATTTCCTCTTGGCCACCTGCAAGCTAAAACATGAACTTTGCACAAGTTTTCATTTACTCTATACCCTGTGCTCATATTCATGGAGTACTTTTGACTTTAATGACCCCATGACCCAAACTTAAGATATATATATTTTTTACCTCTGTTACTGGTGAGAATCCTGGAAAGGCTAAATCACCAGTATCATGTATTTCATCCAACACTTTCATAATGAAAGATGTGGGGCACATTGTAGCCTCTAGATGCCACTAGCATGGCTCCAGTTTTTTATCTTTCTATCCTCATAAGCAGCTGTGTTACACTGTCATGCATCTGAGGAAGAGACACATTAGATATTGAGCCTATCATTCACAAACTAAGGCACACAATTGCTGGTGCTGGCTTACACACACACACACACACACACACACACACACACACACACACACACACACACACACACACACACAAAGCCCCACCTCCCAAGCCCTCCCTTCTTTGCCACCTCCACCCCTCAGCTCCCTCCATAATTAGATTGGGCTGCTCCCAAGAGAAATACATTTGCCAGGCAGCTTTTTTTTCTTTTCTTTTCCTTTTTTTTTTTTTTAATCTGTCGTTCCAAGGAGTAGCTCCAGCAGCTCTAGTCATTTATTAGCTGGATTCACCTCACCACTCCCACACCTTATCAGAAATTGCTGGGAGCAGGTTAACACTAAATGTCTAATTGACAGAATATTTATACATTTTCACCAGTCAGTCTGGATGTGAGGGGCCGTTGACTTGTCCAAGAGCCATGTCATTGCAATGGATCACTGGTCGCAAAAAAAACCCTACCAAATTTAATGCTACAATGCCTTACTTAGGCTGCAATATTGTTTTTTTAAAACAATATTTTCAGATGTTTAAGTGTCTTAGAAATATATTTCTGAGAGATCTTTAGTCTGGAGGCTCAAATAACCTTTTTTTTTTAAAAAAATAAATGAATAAAAAAAAATACTGTTATTGTTATTACTGTTATTACTTGATCATCCAAAAGTAGACTTCAGGCTATGAAAAGGTTAAACCAAGAGCAATTATAAAGTAGTTTGTAGTGGAAATCTGGAGCGATGGAGCAGGCCTGGCTGCATTGTGTGTCTTGAATCAGAGGCAAACAGCAGTGAAGGCAGTGGCTGGAATCTCCATGAAGAACATTGGAGTGTGAGTGTGGAGGGGAGTTTAGAGGACCCAAGGTACAATGCTCAGACAAACGAGGCAAAAGCTGAGAAAAATAATAAGCAATGATTGAAAAAAACAAAAAATGAAATAATAAAATATATATATAAAGAAAGAGAGAGAGAGAGAGACAGTGCGAGTACGACAGTACAGGACGATAGATGGTTGAGCACATGTGTGCTCATGAGGCTGGTTCCAACCTGCTGGGAAATACCAGAGCACAGAGGGATAAAGGAGGGGAGACTGCAGATCTCCACATGGACTGACCTGAGGATTCCACTGGGCATGGTGTTTAGGCACAGGAATGGTGTAGAGAATCTGTGCATACTTCCCATCGTACATCTACAATAGACATTTAAAATAACCCTAAAAAAAGACCATTGAACTACGAAGCTTACTTACCTATGGTAGAAGCACAAATATCAAAGAAAATGACCAACCAGCAAAACCTGAGCAAGTCTTCTGCAACAGGACCAGTGGGGATTGGAGATGCATGGAGGACAGAACAAATACACATTGCACATGCAATGTCACAGATACATGCCTGGTGTAAATTACTTTACATCTCTTCCAAACCTCCAAAAGCAATGTCTATAAGTTTAATAAGTGTTTTATAGCTAAAGCAATAAGAATTTATCACCTTCACAAGTTGTATAAGCTCTGTCAGAGATCGTTTTTCTGTACATGTTTATTGCCAGGAAATAGACCTAGCCCATGCATCCCGCTATCTTTTTGCTATGTATTAGCGTATCAATGCAGCTATTCACGCATATTAACGATTAGCATATCAATGGATTGATATAAGTGTGGATACTCCTGTTACTTTGGGGATTGCAATTTTGTTAATTTTAATGTATTATTGTGGCGCTGGCTGTCTCCCAATGTATTCATTTTCCCAATACCAATGACTGAGGTATATTTTTCCACTTCTGTCTTATGTACTTCAGGTTCACTCCACCTTTTCAAGCCACAATGTTAAATTGTAAGCTGTCTTAAGAAGAATGTAATAAAGGAGCAAGACACTTGGATCATGACTTGTGAAAATGAGTGGCTTGCTGTTTATCTATGTTAACATACACAGAGTATCTAACGTAGTGGTAACAATACAAAATGACTGGGATTTATATACTGCAGGCTACAGGTGTAGTTGATGAGTGGATTGGCTACAGGTATGCAGGTGAGTAGGTGTGAGGAGGAAACAAGATTGCCACATTACACACTAGGGAGGGGAAAACAGCAAAAATCATAATAATCACCTGGTGTAAGCAGAATTTATGTATTTATCCCTGAAATAAAAAGCCCCATTATACACAATCTGATCCTATCTCTTGAACATAGATTTCCCCTTATTTCCATTAAAATTAAAGCAGCTGTCCACACCATATGATGCCATGTATTCTGTTGTCTTTTGCATCTTCCTACATGTATTTGAAATATTTCATACTATGCACCTGGTTAGCTAGGACTTTTTTCATTTGATTAGTTCATTTGAAGAAGCAGTAAATTTGCACATTGTGTGGTGACATGAATTTTTGCTACTAACCAACTGTAACTGTAACAGTGCAGACCTGTGTGGGATGAGCTCCTACTGAATAAGCTGTGTTGTACCATCCAATTGTTAACCCTGTCTTCTGATAATTATGTTTTTATTTTCCCGCTCTTAATTTAGACCAATTAATACAGTATGTTTTGACAGAAACATCATAACGGCTGGATTCCTGTATGTTTATATATTATTTTGAACATTTTTTATGTTTATGTGGAACATATAAGTAACAAATCTGCAAAATGTTCACGCTGACAACTTGTTTAATTTGTCTTTCTACAATATCTGCATGTGGTAGCATGATTACTACTTGTATGGCCTTTAAGCAACAGAAAGCACTTTAATATTGGGCAAAGATCATCATCTTGGTTAAATACTGAAAAAGTCAACAGTGAGATGAGACACGACCTGTCCAATCATTCACTTTGCACACTGATCATCCACCTTATCATTCTTATAATATGAGAAGGTAGAGCTTTGTGAACTGAAAAACAGTTTGCTCTTGAACATTATCAACAGAGCCATTATGTTTCCTCCAGAACAGATTAGCCAAAACCCTTTAGTAGTACAAACACACAAAGGCACTGATATCAACTGCAAAACATTCAAGCCTCAAAGATGGGTTCTTTTTTTTTTTAATCTGCCACTTTCAAAAAAGGGAAATCTTCCAGATGTCTTGTTCCTCATTCTATATACAGTTTCATATAGTTGGTATCCATGAAAATATTTGGTTCTCCTGGATGATCAAAAATAAAGTTCTGAATCTCTTAACTGTGCTCATCTTTGTATTGATGGACCCAGCATTAATGAGAGAAAAGTTGGAGAGGTGAATCAGTAAGGTGTGAAGTTAGTGTCTAAGCTGTCTGCTGCTTTCCACAGTCCATGGCTGGATTCATGCGTAAAAGTTAATCTGTGTTTGTGTATCTTAGAGATATGCACTGGAGACACATTGCATTTATTGGTTGGTTTGGTCGGTTCATGTGCCTCACTTGGATTTACACCTTGACTTAATGCATTTTTATTTTCCACAGCCTGACTGCAATAAGATTACCCAGGACGCATATTATTGTCAGTTGTAAAGAGAGTCAAAAACACATTTGTGAACAGTTGAACACACACAAACATATACATATATCCATCACAACCAGCCAGCCTGTGAGTTACCTTTGCCAGGATAGTGTTTGCTTTAAAAGCCTTGTCGCCAGATGGTTTTCCAGCCAGGAAACAGCAGCTTTGTCATTAGCTAGTAGCGGATGACAGGGTCCATATCCAGAGTTGGATCCAACCCTCTATAGTGGGGGACGGGGCTGGGGGAAAGAGGAAGACCCCACAGGAGGTGTTAATCGAATTTCTCACTGTCCAGCACTCAAGCGCATCCTCACTGTGTGAGATTATGCCCCGCAAACTCTCATTGCCTGCCAAAAACTATGTTTATCAGCTCACTGAAGCATTTTCAAATGCACCTTCAAAAGCTCCAGCACCAGTTGCAGCAGCAGTGACAGCATACTGCATGCTGAATAGTATCCATTGAGGTGTCTTAATTTTGTCTGGAGGTGTGCACGGCAGGTCATTCAGATCCGCCTCCTTCCACCACAGTCATTTATGTCTTATATGATATATTCTAAAAGAAAAAAAGAGTCGACTGTGTTTTATTAAGAACTTGAAATTGGGTAGTTAGTGTTACATTGAACAAAAATATAAACGCAACACTTTTGTTTTTGCTTCCATTTTGCATCAGCTGAACTCAAAGATCTAAAACATTTTCTATACACACACACAAAAAAAACATTTCTCTAAAATATTGTTCACAAATCTGTCTTAATCTGTGTGAGTGAGCACTTCTCCTTTGCCGAGATAATCCATCCCACCTCACAGGTGTGGCATATCAAGATGCTGATTAGACAGCATGATTGCTGCACAGGTGTGCCTTAAGCTGACCACAATAAAAGGCCACTCTGAAATGTTCAGTTTTATCACACAGCACAATGCCACAGATGTTGCAAGTTTTGAGAGAGCGTGCAATTGGCATGCTGACTGCAGGGATGTCCACCGTGAATTGAATGTTCATTTCTCTACCATAAGCCATCTCCAAAGGCGTTTCAGACAATTTGGCAGTACATCCAACCGGCATCACAACCACAGACAATGTGTAACCACACCAGCCCAGGACCTCCACATCCAGCATGTTCACCTCCAAGATCGTCTGAGACCAGCCACTCGGACAGCTGCTGCAACAATTGGTTTGCATAACCAAAGAAATTCTGCACAAACTGACAGAAACCATCTCAGGGAAGCTCATCTGCATGCTCGTCGTCCTCATCGGGGTCTCGACCTGACTGCAGTTCGTCGTCGTAACCGACTTGAGTGGACAAATGCTCACATTCAACGGCACCTGGCAAGTTGGAGAGGTGTTCTCTTCACGGATGAATCCCATTATTCACTGTTCAGGGCAGATGGCAGACAGCGTGTATGGCGTCGTGTGGGTGAGCGGTGTGATGATTTCAACATTGTGGATCGAGTGGCCCATGGTGGCGGTGGGATTGTGGTATGGGCAGGCGTATGTTATGGACAACGAACACAGGTGCATTTTATTGATGGCATTTTGAATGCACAGAGATACCGTGACGAGATCCTGAGGCCCATTGTTGTGCCATTCATCCACGACCATCACCTCATGTTGCAGCATGATAATGCATGGCCGCATGTTGCAAGGATCTGTACACAATTCCTGGAAGCTGAAAGCATCCCAGTTCTTGCATGACCAGCATACTCACCAGACATGTCACCCATTGAGCATGTTTGGGATACTCTGGATCAGCGTATACGACAGCGTGTTCCAGGTCCTGCCAATATCCAGCAACTTCGCACAGCCATTGAAGAGGATTGGACCAACATTCCACAGGCCACAATCAACAACCTGATCAACTCTATGCGAAGGAGATGTGTTGCACTGTGTGAGGCGAATGGTGATCACACCAGATAATGTCGGTTTTCTGACCCCCCCAGAACCCCCCAATAAAGCATAACTGCACATTTTGGAGTGGCCTTTTACTGTTTTCAGCTTAAGGCACACCTGTGCAGCAATCATGCTGTCTAATCAGCATCTTGATATGCCACACCTGTGAGGTGGGATGGATTATCTCGGCAAAGGAGAAGTGCTCACTCACACAGATTTAGACAGATTTGTGAACAATATTTGAGAGAAATGTTTTTTTGTGTATATTGAAAGTGTTTTAGATCTTTGAGTTCAGCTCATGAAAAATGGGAGCATAAACAAAAGTGTTGCATTTAAATTTTTGTTCAATGTACCTATCTCTGACAGGATGGATTGATGTCTCTTATTTTTGCCCATTTTTTTTTCTGTTGGTTACACTCAAACAGCAGGTTAGATACATTATGTATTATATTATGTCAGCCACTTCATTTTTAGGTAATTTTTTTTTTTGTTGGCCTTTTCTCTTGCAAATTTGGCCTGTCTTTTTGATTCCAACCTTACCAGGGTCATCTGGTGTTTCTTGTAGCAGAATAGTACAATAGAGTGTATTTATCATCATGAAAATGCTTTCATGTATTTGAAGTTCACCATTAATGCAACATTTTTGAAGACTTAAATTACTGGCTCACACTGTCAGTTTGCCTTGTCAACCTCTGGTTCTTCATCCCAGGTGTCACTTAATATATTCTAATAATATAATATATGGCAATTTATTTTAAATTCTTTAGATTTTAAACAATATTTTGAGGCATGATCACTTTTATATAATCCATTTCAAACTGATCCTGACCACATGGAACATCGAGATCGAGGTTTAGAAACTCTGAACTCAACAGCATAAATAGAAAATAAAAATGCCTTCACTCTTTTAAGTACCCACTAGTTGAACCTTGCTGAGCTGTTTTGTTCTGACAAAAAAAAAAAACAATCCTTAGTCTCTCATCTGAGCAGTGGAAATGCATCATGGGAAGAGCAGGAGATCAGAAAATCCAGGTATGTGCATGTGTGGAGTGAAAGGAAAACATTGCACAGACCCTAATATGGAGACTAAAAGCAATGATTCACCAATGCAGGGCTATTAATGAAGGGGTTTGTGTGCACCTGGGCTCAAAGGCATATTGGTAGCGGAGGCGTATTGAATCAGCGCTGACCTGCAAGGTTAACTCTGGCAAGGGAGAGGAGAGCAGTGTGCCCAAAGGCTATCGATTCACAATCACTCATCTGCTTGGCCTCCCTTATCTTCCCCTCCAACACCAGCTCAAGTATGCATTTTACTTTTCCCTCTCTCCTCTTCCATCACTTTTTCTTTTTTCCTCTCCTATTTTTAGCTCTAGGCATAGTTTTTTTTTTATTTTTAGGTTTTTGATAACCAGGTCAATTTGGACATTCAGATAAAGGCAGTTTTGTTTTCCATCACATTTTATAATGATGCCTCTCTATAATGCCACATAGTATCTGTCTTTCTCTTTGGCCATCCTGACAATTCTATTTATTCAACAGGGAAAAAGTAAGCAGCTTAACTTCATGTTCACTCCTACCCTTCAATTGAACGGGTGATAATTGCCGGGTGGAAGCTGTGGAAGGTGTCGCAGCTTGATGCAATAGGTGTTAATCTGTTCACTATCCCAGATGATGCAAGGACAAAGTAACGTGTTTGGGGTTTGATCTACAGCTCTTTGTTCAAAAACTTCAATGCCCACAACACCCACATGCATATACACACACACACACACACACACATACACACGTTCACACACAGGCAAAGTGCTGGTGTCTTTGCCCTTTTCCTTTCTTTTAATGGTCAGTTGCCAACTTTCTCTTTTGGGGGTCAACCTTTCTTTCTTTGATTTAATGTAGTTTCCCTTTAGCACACTAATAAGGTTTGACTTCAGTACCATGTTTTTATTGTATATCTGAGAATTTTTTTTTCTGTTTTTCTTCTGTGACTTGTTCATAAACTGTCCATCATTATAGCAGTTATGTAATTAGAATTTACATATTGTCCTGGACAGGTGAACTTTTCTAGTTTCCAGCACTGAGGGGATTAGTTGACTAATTGACTGACAGAAACAAACAAAAAACAGTTTAGATTTTGGCAAAATCTTAACTCAGATTTTGTGGAGCTTTCTCAGTCAGTCAGTCAGTCAGTCAGTCAGTCAGTCAGTCAGTCAGTCAGTCAGTCAGTCAGTCAGATGAATGGATGGATGGATAGATAGATATATAAGACTCATACACATACGTGTAAGTGTAGTGGTAAGCTTCTCAGTCTTACTGAGAATGCAGATAGCTCAGTTGCCATCACATGACCATGAAGTATGCATTTTTCCTGTAGCAAAAGCAGAAGCTGAAATCTTTCCTACTGGATGAAAGAAAGAGGCCTGACCTGTGTCACTACAGATGTCGCCTAATACTCTGCCCTGAATTTGAGCAGAAACTGGGCTCTTTAAACCATCAAGCCATAAAATTGGTCTCAGAAACACTTGGTGTTTTGCACAAAACAAAACAACAAAAAAATATTGGTTCTGTGAGCATTTGCTTTGTTTATGCTACAGCATTTGCTGTATTGCTTCACTTAGTAAGTGAATAAATTCAGATGCATTCACTTTTTCTAGAGTTTCTAATGTCAAGGCTCCAGATACAATCAAAATGGCACTGCGGACGGCTGCCTCGGTGTGTTGGTGCACGTTGTTTTGTTTTGTTTTGTTTTGTTTTGTGTTTTAATTCTGCTTTTTGCTACGGTACCGGGAGCTCTTTCACCAGAGAAGAGCTCATGAACACCAAAGGATTTATTTCCTAATTTTCTGCTCCCAACACTGGATATTTTGGACATCCTGGTCAAAGGTGCACTCACCTTTGCTCACGCAGCGAAAGGCTGGAGGAGAGGAAAACGGCCGGTGCGCTTGTGCGTCTTCGCCAGCATGGACTACGCACAGTGTTACCGGGAATATTTCTCTCTAATGTAATGTGCGTTCACTGCCCAACAAACTTGCAACTGCTGTTGGGTAGAAACAGGGACTTTTCTTTATCTGCGGTTTTGTGCTTCTCGGAGACGTGCCTGTGTGGATTAATACCGCACGCTGCGCTGCAGCTGGCTGGCTTCCAACTCTACCACGCGGACAAAGACACGGAACTTTCCGGCAAAACTAAAGGTGGAGGAATCTGTTTCTACATCAACAGTGGTTGGTGCAGCGACGTGATCCAGCAGCACTGTTCTCCTGACCTGAAATCTTTTATCATTAACTGTAAGCCTTTTTGTTCACCCTGTGAGTTTGCTTCATTCATTCTGGTCGGCGTCCCACCGCAGGCCTACGTGCAGGACGCACAGTGCGTGCTCGCCGACCAGATACTGCTTGTGGAGCGGACCAACCTGGACTCTTTAGTTATTGTCCTTGGCAACTTTAACAAAGGTAACCTCACTCATGAACTCCCTAAATACAGACAGTTTAATAAAGACAGATTCAAAGAGGTGAAGTACAAGTTTAGCAAGGCAGTGGAAGAGGCTAAACGACTGTACTCTGAGAAACTCCAACACCAGTTCTCAGCTAACGACTCTGTGTCTGTCTGGAAAGGGCTCAGGCTGATCACCATCTACAAGCCTAAAGCCCCCCGCTCCATCAATGACTGACACCTAGCCAACAACCTGAACGAGTTCTACTGCCACTTTGAAAGACAAAGGGACAGTCCAGCAACCATCCCCCACAACACCTGCCAACAGCTCCAGCTCCAGTCACCTCCACCAATGCCCACCTTAAAGGTCCCCCCACCCACCCACCCACCTCAGTGACGACTCTTTTCATCCATGAGAGGGACGTCAACAAACTCTTCAGTAGACAGAACCCCCGGAAAGCAGCTGGACCAGATTCTTGTGAACTTGTGCTCTCACACCTCAAGGACATCACCAAACCTCTCCTGGACCCCCTGCAGTTTGCCTACAGCCAACAGGTCTGTAGACGATGCAGTCAACTTGGCCCTCCACTTCATCCTCCAGCACCTGGACTCTGCAGGAACCTACGCCAGGATCCTGTTTGTGGATTTCAGCTCTGCTTTTAACACCATCATCCCAACTCTGCTTCAGGAGAAACTCTCCCAGCTGAGCGTGCCTGACTCCACCTGCAGGTGGATTACAGACTTCCTGACTGACAGGAAACAGTGCAAGAAGCTGGGGAAACACCTCTCCGACACAAAGACCATCAGCACCGGATCCCCTCAGGGCTGCGTTCTTTCTCCTCTGCTCTTCTCCCTGTAAATGAACAGCTGCACCTCCAGTCACCTGCCCTTATCACCCTCTGTGACTCCACTATTGACACTGTGGAGTCCACCAACTTCACCAAAACAAATTCCTGGTATGTGTAAAATCATACTTGGCAATAAAGCTTTTTCTGATTCTGATTCTGATTCCCTCCACAAGTGCTCAGTCACAATGAATGGCAGACTTTGTAAATTCTTTCCATATAGAAATTTTAGTATTTTGTCCGTTATTTACATATTCTATGTCCTCCATATGGTTTATTACATCTCAGCGCTGAGGACCTGTATTCTAAACTACGACTTCATTTAGAAGTGTATAACTGCACTTATGGCTGTCTCCTTACTGCTGTGCTCATTAATAAATAGATTTTATCAGTTCAGCTCCATTTGCCATCATCTCACCACTTGCAGCTTTTCTCAGTTGCAGAAGAAATTCAAAACCATGACAGCCCTAAATGTAATGCTTCTTTCAGCTGCAGTGCTAGGACTGAACCAAAACAAACTGAAACAGCCAAGCAGAGGGTGTCTTGCAGAGACATTACAAACGCGAGTAAAGGCTGCTCCAAGCAGATTGCCCTTTCAAAGGCAAACTGATTAGATTTGAAAACCTGACAATTAGACTTTTAACTCCCAATTAAGCCACATTTGTACCAAGTGCAAGGCTTAACTGAGTTGTTTGACTTAACAGTGTCTACTGAATGACTGCACAATAATGTTTGCCTAATTAAAGCAGCCACTTAACATGGGAGCTTTGAAAAAAAAAAAAAAATGCTCCTAATAGGGCACATTCACTCATCTGAAAAGCCTGGGCTTTGTGTAACACCCGCCATATTCTCACTTTCTTGAATGCAGCCCAGTGTACACTAGCTCATGCAGCTTTTATGTGCCTATATTGCTCCATTGGGAGATCTTTCTGCAGTAGAGAGGCCTGTCCAGAGTACAGCAGACACCAGACAGACTGGATGCATGGTGCCAGGGCTGTTCCTGACCATTTCTGTGCCTGGGGCCAGACACCCAATGCTGCCCAGCCCCAACAATCAAAACATAAAACACATTTGGCATTACCTTTCAGTTTAAATGCCAACTACACAGGGCCTTAGCTACCACTGAGGACAGTGAGGTCATGTCAACAGTATTTTGTCTGGAATGTTTTACCAATCTGAGGCATTATATTTTACATTTGTTTACTAGTGTACTCGTGAAACACTGTTTTCCTTCCAATGTAAATAGCCATTTGAAACAATATCAGTCATTCATTCTAGAAACCAGAACATCCAGAAAATAGTAAATTAAGAGCATCCTGGCTGTTTTAAGTTTCAGACAGGACCCAAAAGTAAAAACAGTGAAATGGGGCAGGCAGTGACTGGAGTTTTCAGGAAGAACACTGGAGACTGACGAGGGTCAGGGCAGAGCAGGCCAACCAGGAAGGCAGGAGGCAATGGACCTGAAGCAAGAAGAAGAAGAAGAAGAAGAAGAAGAAGAAGAAGAAGAAGAAGAAGAAGAAGAATCGGAGGGACAATCCCCTTTATTTCATCACACAATTACATACATGCAATCACATGCCATGCAAATTGGTGAAACTTGTCCTGCACCGCGGTGGGCTGCCATCCGACCGGCGCCCGGGAGCCAATCTCTTTTGTCACCATTGGTCAGGTGGTGATCTTCTTGCATGTTTTTAGTGAGGGTATTTTTTTTTTAAATAGGATTAGGCAGGTCCTGTTAGACCCTAACGAGCTACAGCCATGTGCACTACTACAGATAGATCTACCGCTGCAAAAATCCACAGTGATGATCTCAAATGAATATTTTAAAATACAATGCTCTTCATGTTCAATTTAAGATACATGTTACTGTATTTGTGACCAGATATCTCAAAGTAAAACATTTTATTGACTCTCACTTGACCACGTGACACTAGCTATGTTTACATGGACACAAATAATCGGAATAAAGGCCCAATCAGATTAAAAATGCTTCATGTAAACACGTCAATCAGAAGATTCTGATCCGATACGGTCCATTACGGAAAGAAATTTCATTCCGAAAGAGAGAGGTGGTTTATGCCGATCATTATTCCGAATGGTGTCCATGTACACACCCATTCGGATCCTGTCTTCCTGGTTGGGGTAAAATTATCTCCACTGCGCATGTGTGCTACATCAGCGTGACGCGTTTCCGCCTCTGCGGCCACCGGTCTTTTTTCAGCAAGCAGAAAACATGGCGGGAGGGAAGCAAAACTGGTCTGTTGCTGACGCAACTTTCTTGCTGGAAACTTTAAGAGATCTCAGGATTGTTGAAGGGGCACAAAGAGTGAATGAGCCGAGGATGTGCAGACAACGATGCGTTTGTTTACAACACAGGTGGAAGTACAGCTTCTACTTCTACTACTATTTCTGGATAACAATTAGACAACTCCGCGCATGCCCAAATGATTATCCTGATTAAACGCTTGGTGCATGTATACGCACGTCATGATCGGATCATTTTATTTAGTGTCCTTGTAAACAGTGGATTTGGAATTTCCAAACAACCAAGGTTTAGATCGGATTGGAGTCACTCTGTCACTCTCCATTCCTGTAAAAACAGGCTTCAAGTTACACAAGTGAATCACAAGTCATTACACAGCTACAGTCCTATTAATTTGGGATGACCACCAGATGTGGACATACACACACACACACACACACACACACACATACTTTGGTATCTCTGTGGCTGGTGATTCTCTGTGTGATCATCTCGTTCATCTGCTGCTTAAAACTGAGTACATACAATGACCACACAGTGCATCAAAAAAGAGGGCAAAGCAGTGCTACGGGCCACATACTGAGGGTGCAGTCCTAACAACATGCCAGTGTGCCAAATGCAGTGACATTTTGCATGGACTGTTGCTGGACAAGAAAAAGCTTGCAGGTCAAGCATGTACAGTATCTGTGAATACTGAAATGTCACACGCTTAGATGGTGAGTTATTAAGAGACAACGGCCATTTTGTACAGAGCATGACAGAGCAGCAGATGCCTTTTGTCTCCTCTCCGATTCTGTAAAGCGACATCTGTTATGGATTGTTTCATAGGCAGTGACCTTCAAGCCTACTTATAAAAGAGAAGGAAAGAGATAAAGAGAGTATGTCTCAGTTCTCTTTCCTTCCCCCTCATCCTTGGTAAATGCATAAGATGGGCTCAGAGATTTTTTTCTTTCCGTTTTTGTGGGAAGGTGATGCCAACAAATCACTCCTGCCACCCTACACCAATCAGCTGGAACATCTCTAAAGATTACTCCACAGTTCCCTGCTCTGAATACTTGTGGGGAGGACAGGTGTCTTCTGGTTTATGTTCAGCAGGCCTGTACACTCCTCCATCAGGCTGTCATTTAAGTCGCAACTGAAGCTAAAAGTCTTTTCAGTGGCACTCATTATTTACAGAAAGCAGCGATGGGTGAAAAACATTTCACTGAGCGCACACTACATCATTTACTGCCTGTATCATTGCTTCAAGAGTGCAGCATGGGTACGTCTCCCTCTGCTTTTGCTTTTAGATTTACTGAGACTTGTATCATATACAAGTCTGTAGACACTTGTAAGATTAATTGATTGATTGATTTCATTGACCGATTTGTTTGTTTAGCATAGATGCTTGAATATTAAGTTTTCAAACACCATGCATACTGTTTCAGAACAACAACTTTTCTAAAATTTTGGTGATCTATATAAACACACTCACTGGTTTTGGCCCCAAAAAGAATGATTTGTACAATCTAATTATGCAATAATAATTCAGAATGGGTAATGCTTAAGCTAAGAGCCATAAAAGTAAACAGATCAAATCAAGATGAAACTGTGGGAAGGTCAGAGTAAATGGTTTGCTTTGGTCTGGGAGTGTGTCAAATGCTTTGTATTTGAGATTAATTTTAGTAGACAACTCTGTATCAAATTTTCTATGTTTATGCATGCTGCAAGAAATAATATTATCGTTTTCTAACCTTAACCAGCTGGTCTACATTGTCAATCTTTAACAATGCTTTAAAGTGAGACTTAGAAGAAAAAAACATTCTTCCCCTTACAATTCATAAATGTGATAAACAATAAAAAACGTTAGTATTAATGACATTATTGAGCCAGTTTGCTGACTGTATGACCTTGCTACATCAGTTAGTGTTGCTCGAAGTTTTAGCAGTTTAATATAGTTTTAGATAATTTTTTAATACTGTTTTAGCATTATGGCATCCTGTTTATGCCCTCGTCCCTATTGTTCTCAGTGAGATTGATGATAATGTCTTTAAATCAACTAACTAAACAAAATGAAGGAAAATTATTTGTGCCTTTATCCAATAATTATCCATATTGGCCATAGAGGCAGCTGTTTGGCAAAAATTATGTACACTCTTTTTAACATGTTTGCAGTGAACATGTTTGCAGCTTCCTGCATTTTGTTTCCCTCAAAATGTAATGGCTAATGCTCACGCGAAAGCATGTAGTACACCTGATAGTCCACGGCAGTCCACCGTGTATGTGTCGTTTTTTATGTCTTGGTCAAGCTGGCAATAACAAAGAACCAATGTCCGGTTACACTTTCAAAACAAAATGTGCTGAGAAACATTTCAGGTGACGGTCACAGTTTGGTTAGTTTTAGGCAACAAAACTAGAAAATAATTGCTTGCTTAAAACAATCAACACTGAGTATTCGCCCCCTGCTGGAACACCTTCATAGATGTGTACTTTGACACACGTGAGACAAAATGTAACACTGACACACTATCCTCTTGTGGATCAGCGGGTCTATTAAACTCTTGCATAAGACTGGGCTAAATAATAATGCATGAGCTCAGTTCCAAAGAAAGGCTCTCATTTGTTACATTTTTTGTTTCCTCATGTGCCTTATAGTTTCTAAATCTGCCTTGTCAAAAACATTACCAAATGTAATGTTTGCATTACAAAGTGATAACATAACATGACATAGACTGTAAGAATACAGTTGTTTATATTGAAGCCCTACATGAAAGGGCTTTTATAAATTTGGGCATGCAGATTGCTGTAGGGATGTTCAGATAATGGGAAAAAAATAAGCAAACTATAACATGCAGCCAGCAGATTGCTACACCCACTTGCACATGATGTTGGACGGATCTGACCTTGATTGCAAAATCACTTAATGCTATCACAGCAGCGTACACAGTAAGAAAAAATAAGCAAACAAACAAAAAAAAAAAAACCTGGGGGTGGCAGGGTGGAGGTGGAGGTGGAGGTGGGTGGGGACATGGGACAGGGGACAGCCTCCATTAACTGCTTCTGTCTCATGTCCCAGCAGAGGTGTCAACTTCGTGGCATTGTGTTTGGTCTCCTGGCAGTGTGACCTTGTCTCACTGAACAGTGGCTACTAATTAGCCAAGCATATGTGTGTGTGTGTGTGTGTGTGTGTGTGTGTGTGTGTGTGTGTGTGTGCATACGTGCTTGTGCTGCTGGCGGGGAGGGGTGGGTGATGGGTAGTAAGTGGGTGGCTGGAGGAGAAGAGGGTGTGAGTGGCATTGGGTCGCAGCCTGCTTGCCTGGCTGGCTGTCTATATACGATCAATGAGCTGGAGGAAGGGCGGGAAGGGCGGGAAGGGCGGATGGTGCTTTGGAGGCGAGATATGTCTGCGAGGGCATTTTCCATGACATTAAAGAGCTCTTTGAGCTATATGTTGTGGCCACTATTCGTCTTTCTTCCCTATCCTCCTTGCATTGCCTCTCAGTGTTTCTGGTTCATAGATGATGATGTGCCTTGTTGGGCTTCATAGCTCCTGTGTGTGTGTGTGTGTGTGTGTGTGTGTGTGTGTGTGTGTGTGTGTGTGTGTGTGTGTGTGTGTGTCTGTGTGTACTGTCTTTCTCTGCCCTTGGCTAAGGCTCCAGAAAACATGAAGTCATGCTGGGTGGACTCCATGAGCGAGTGATTTCTCTCCGCTTTGCTCTGATCGACGTCCAGCCAGCCACAAAAGCCTGCCATCCCTTTCCGCTGCCCCTCCACCCCCTCCTCCTCACCCTGGTTCTCCTTACTACAGACTTCTCTTTCAGTCCCTCCCCAACCACCTTTGCTGACCCTTCCAATTATTACATTCGGACTGTGATGAAACAACACAAAGTTAGAACACATTTAGTAGCAGTATCAGCTCCATTTTAGCCAGTTACAACATCATAAAATTATGCTTACAACAACAGTAATGAAATTAATTCAGTAGTATAATACTGACAAGAGCCATTTGTTTGCCTATATTTGGCTACTTTTTACCTTGTATTACTTCTGTACATTTATTTAAGTTACATTTTGAATGCAGGACTTTTACTTGTAACAAAGTATGATCATGCTGTTCTGTGACTACTTTTACATAAGTAAATGATCTGAATACTTCTTCCAACACTGAGGAGGAGAGTTTAGAGTGTTAAAAGCAGGCTATCAGCATTCTGAGTTATTTCCATCATGTTAAAATTAAGTTCTTGCAATCATTCCATTGCTCTCCACCCCGCTATCTGTCCACATGTACCACTGTAACGCAGTGAAAATAAACAGCGACAGTCATAGTATCTAATCTAAATTTACTACTTGATTTAATCCAGTTTTGTTCTGATTTTGCACAGCGAACCCTGAATATTTACAATGTATAGTTTAATTTAACCTGGATTTAAACAACATTGTGTTGTTGTTGACATCCATTACATACGTGTTAAAATTTTAATTTTGTTTAATGTTCCATTAACATCTAACCACAAATTAACTTTTAATCATGAATTAAGTTATTCAAAGTCATTCAAATGACTGAATTACTCATTTGTTTGTACAACACACTTACTATGATCTGTACTTTCCCATTGGCTTTCAGTGAAATTGTATTCTGATTATACAGTATGATGATATTGTGCTATTGTTCAATAACATTATGTTGATCAACTGATGAGTCTAAGTACTAGACTTTTAGTTTTGTTTTATTCTAGACCTTATCCCTTATGTCAACTCTTGCCCCATCATCCCCACACCCTCACACATGGAAACACACCTTTTCCTCTCAGTTTCCATTGCTCCAGTACCTGGTCAGCCACCAGCAGGGCTGCAGGACGACCATTACTGCATGCCTGCCTCCCTGCCCGCTTGCTTTAGCACGACAGCTGCTTTGATAAAGCAGCACACCTCGTCTAGAGAGCAGCTCCACATTGAAGGTGGAGTTAAGACTAGGTTTGCATCAGTGTGTGCGCGTGCGTTTGGTAGATGTCCTTCAGCACTAAGAGCATCGGAGGGAGATGTAAAGAATGCTAATGAAGTGAATCACTAGAGTAAGGACTGACTTGGCCAGCCCAGGCATACATGCACTGTATCTGTTTGTGTGTGTGTGTGTGTGTGTGTGTGTGTGTGTGTGTGTGTGTGTGTGCCTGCATGTGCGCATGTGCATGCGTGTGTGTGTGCGCGCTTCCCAATGCATTTCAACACAGTGATGTTCACTCTCTCTGAAGTCAAGTGAAGAGAGATCAAGTGAGAAGTGGGCAAGCCAAGGTTAAGCACAGGAACACAGTGATGGGCTGTGCATTTTAATTGAGGCTTGAGCAAACACTGTGCAATTCCTCTAAATGGCCCCCTGTGATGGATGACACTAACCAGTGTTGTCTATTTTTCTTCTTAAGAGGAACTTTTGTGTGAGTGGCAGTGTGTCAGGACACAAAAGGCCAGTCCAGCCAGAGTTCCAGCTCCTTTAAGCTTCATTCACTCCTGGCACTACACACCAAGGGAGAGTGTTAGAGAGAAAAATTAGTTAACCTCGGTACACATCTCCAGTGCATGTGCCATACACTTTCAATTTATGTGTGTGTTTATGCAGATGTGTGTTTGCACTGTGCCACAAGAATCTGTCCACCAAAACTCACCACCACACACCTTCATAGGCAGAAATTCACATTTCAGCAACATTGTTGTAAACTCTGCTGGACCCACCAGCAGCTCCATCTTCACAAACTTTTTCAAAATTCTTGTGGACATCCCTAACTCTCCTAAATCTGTCGGGCTGAATTTGGAGGAATTTTGTGAAATATTATGCTAAAGAAATTTTGCAGTCCTAAAAAATATAATGTCTTAGAAGAAGAAGAAGAAGAAGAACGTACTTTTTATTATCACAGCATTAAATATACATGCACCACACACTTTACATGCACACGCCATGCTTTTTGTGAAATTAATTCTCTGCATTTGACCCATCCTTGGTCTGTCGATCCTCCGCGGCAGACCAGGAGCGGTGGGCTGCCAGCTGGCAGCCGACAGTGGTGCCCAGGGACCCATCCTTTTTTTGTCGTCACCATTGGTCAGGTGGTGATCTTCTTTGCATGTTTTTAGTCGGGGTTATTTGAGGAGGAAACCCCAGGTGAACACGAGGAGAACATGCAAACTCCACACAGAAAGCAAAGAATATTTTACTGTCAGGCTTCATCTGAAATCACTTAATCGTTCACTCATTCATTCATTATTAGCTACGTAACAAAAACTCAGTATTGAGCAGTAAATAAAACACTATTTTGCACCATCATATAGACTTTACAAAGACAATGGATTTCATGAACACATCTGCATATACTATATTTTGGCACAGTATGAAGGGGTGGAATGATAACATGACAATATATACAGTTTACACTCAGAATTTATACACTCAAGTTAAATGTTGGAACATATCTAAGCATCCAAAGTGAAATTACTCAGAATACAGCCGTGTTCAGATAAAGTATTACATTCATTCATTCATTCATTCATTCATTCATCTTCTATACCCACCTTATCCCTTTCGGGATTGCGGGGGGCTGGAGCCTATCCCAGCTGTCAACGGGCGAGAGGTGGGGTACACCCTGAACCGGTCGCCAGCCAATTGCAGGGCAACATATGCGGACAAACAACCATTCACACTCACACTCACACCTACGAACAATTTTAAGTCACCAGTTAACCTAACGACCATGTTTTTGGTCTGTGGGAGGAAGCCGGAGTGCCCGGAGAGAACCCACGCACGCACGGGAAGAACATGCAAACTTCACACAGAAAGGCCGCGCCCGAACCAGTTTCATTTATAAAAATGTGTTGTCTTTTATAAACTAGTCAAATATTGTGTATGCAAAGTCTCAATCTTCAAGCAACTGTAAAATTGAGTGTAATGAAAAGTACAATATGTCAGTCGGCAAAACATTTTTGTTGTAAAAGAAATGATTTCTATATTTCTGAGCAGATACCTTGAGGAAAAAAGTATCATCTCCATTTCTCTCTACCTTTATAAGGGCATTTTCCTTTATTGTGGGTATTACGAGAACACCCCATAGTGCTGTAAAGCACTGGGCAACAGCTGAGTCTGACCAGTGACTCCTTGACTTCACAGGGACTCTAGTGGGAGCAATAACCCCACAACCTGTGCACTGCACTGAAATGCTGCACAGCTCAGTGAGGCATTGTCTGATGAAGGAAAATAAAACATGGTCACTGCATCTGAGTGAGTGTGTGTGGCTGTGTGTGTGGATGCTAAGGCTGGGTGTGGAACCTCAATGTGTTTTTAATACTTAACAGTGTCTATAACATCCTGAATTCTCGGTAACAAATCTTATGGTTTACTTTAGTCAACAATTGTACTTGTTTCTCTTAAAAGCATTAGACATGGGGGACCACCTTGAGAGCTCACCTGGTAGAGCATGAGCATGTACTGAGCCTGAGTCCAGCAGAGGCCCAGGTCTGATTCCAACCCATACCTTTGCTGCATGTCTTCCCCCTCACTCTCCCCTGTTCTTGTCCATTTCTTAAAGCTATCTTTCTATCAAAATGAAAGCTGAGAAAGCTCCCCAAAAAATAACCTTAAAAAAAGCACCGAACAATGGTGCATTCAGGAAATTTAATTTGTTGAAAATGCAGCCTCTGATTTTGTGATTGTGTCCAGTTGTGCCTCTAAATCTTTCCAGCTCAGAGACAAAGATCAGAGACTCAACTTCATGGTTGTATTGAGGTCTGATATTGACACTGAACATTGTGTACTGCATTGGTTTTAGTACTGAAAACATTTCAAAAGATACTCAGCTCTATGCATACATACACGAGTGTGTCAGTGACTGTTTAAAACACACAAATTGCTGCAAACCTCAATTGGCCTCTGTATGGAATTTTACTATTAGGGTGGTACATATATTTCCATATATATGGCTTGGATGTTTTAGATCTTCCTCTTACTCTGTGCTATGTGGTGACGCAGATGAGTTCTGACAGAGAGGAGGGTTTAGTCTGACAGGAGAGAGGGCAGAGGCAGTGGAAGAAGGAGAGGGATGGATGAGCAGAAAAATAAAGTTTCCATGTGGGCCAACTGCTCTAGTATATGCAAAATCTCTGTTTACTTCTTTTTACTACCTATTTTAATGAAAAAAAAAAAAAAAAAGGTTCATTCCTACGTCTGCAGAATATAACAGAGAAACAATACTACTAAACATAGTGCATGTGTGTATGTGTGTTTGGGTGTTTGGTGGCATGTTTATTGTAATGAAAAAAGCTCTCAATAAAACATTTTGTCATCCAAAGAAAGCATTCTTGTACAAAACAAACAAACAAACAAACAAACAAACAAACAAACAAACAAACAAACAAACAAACAAACAAACAAACAAACAAACAAACACAAATAAAAACAAACAAATCTCATGGAAGTAGGTGTCTTGAAATTAATTAATTAAATCTTTTATCAGGATACCTAAAATACTGTTTCAGTTCTTCAGTTCTTCATCTTTTGACTTTATCCCACAATCTTCCAATTTACATGAAAATGTAGCTTCCCATTTTTGACATTCATGTTGACTGCAATTCTAATCTTAAAAAGTGAATCATCCATAATGCACTCTCAGGTGCTGATATGAAAAACGATAATCTTTACCCCCACCATGTTCGTTAGTTTATTATATCAAGATGCCTTGGCATGTATTATCACTTATATAAATGTTATTTTAATAAACCCTCTTGCTAAATTAAACTGTTCAAAGCCGGTGGGAATTATTACCACATACTGCTGGACTGCACAATTGGATGAGTCTTGTCTCCTTATGGACTGAAAATAGTGTTTTTGCCGTGTAAAGCATTATAGACGGGACTGTCTTAAGTGTGTGGACACTAAGTAACATGTTTGTCAACTGGAGCTCTGTCAGACAGAATATTCTGCTTTGGTTAGACAAAGTGACATTTAAGATTTGCCATTGTTCTTTTTAGAGCAGCTTGTTCTGTCATTGCCTTATCTGTTTTGTCTTTTCAATCCACCTCTCCTCTTAAAGTGATAACTATCTGTGAAACAATAAGAAAAGGTTGTCCTTATCATGAGCAAGCTTTCTTCTTCAACAACGTAGACCTTGTAGTTAGAACGTTCAAACATCCCGGTCATAACAGCAGCTCTGCCTTCCTCTAGGTCTCTTGACACAGCAGTGAGAAGCCTGAAAATTAAATTCCGAACACTCTCCTTGGCGCTTTTTCTTTGTCTTATCCGAGTGTATTCAGTCGTAGTGGGGAAGAGCGTCAGCTAAATGCTTGTAATATGTAATAATATGTGGTGCAGAACATTGTATTTTTCTGAAAATCTTCTCCTTGACGCCATAACAGCTTCCCTTCCTCGCTCCCTCTTCCTATTCTCTAATTCTCCCCCCGCAGCCCACAGTAGGCCTCTGTTCATCTGTCCTCCTCTCATCCTCTGCCACTGACTGGTTGCCATGCAGCGGGCTGTCCGTCAGTGACCTGGTAACTGTTGCTAGGAAAGAAGCATAATTTTATTGTTGGTACTTAATTCCTCTCCTATTTATGCACTGTCCTCACTCCATATTCCTCTTTTCCTGGCTTTTCCTTCAACCCCTGTCTCTCTCTAACTCTTTGCTTTTATCCCCATCCTATCCTTCTTGTCCTCCTGCCATTCTCATCTGTTATTCTTCTCCTTCCTCGTCTCCTTCAATGTCCTTCACCTCTGTTTTCAATCTGCCCGCCATCTCTTTCCCTGTCACTGACTTAAACATTGTTATTCTTGTGGCAGAAGCCCGTAGGAGAGCCCCCTTCCATTAAATATATTCGGGTTGAGTTTGTCTGCTTGCCTTAATGGGGCATCAGCTCTGGATAAATAAAGCCTGTTAAATGGCCAGACACGTCTGGATGGCCATGACCAAGATGCGATGGAGATGGTAACGAGGTTGGAGATGGCGGTGGGGGCTCCTTGGGATTCAGAGAGAAATAAAAGCAGAGGAGGAAGACATCGGGAAGGAGAGAAGGAAGCAATACACTGAAAATAAATCTGAATTTTTTTAACAAAATTAAACATGTCTAGAATCAATTCAACCTGTTTACCTATTCAAATCTACTTTTTTAAAGGGTCGACTATTTAATCTCATTTACCTCTAGTGGTATCTTGTCATGCTTATACATTTGACTTTGTTTGCCCATGAGATATTATTCTCCAAGCTTTCCACCAATACAAATCTGGAGCTGGACTAGACTAATATCTTATATTATATAATGTATGCGCAAAATGAATTTCAGAATTTAGGTGAATAAAGCATTTAATAATTTTCTAGAGATGGTAAATGTTTTTTTATTGTTTTGTGTCTCATTGTAGTATGCAAAAAATGTCAGTGATTTGAGTCATCAGTCGAGAAGACCCTGAGTCGTCTCACATTTTGTCAGTCGAAAAAAGTGCTTTTTTTTGCTGCGTCATTGCACACAGAACAATTCTGGGACAACATTGAAGTAGGCCGTCAACTTTACAAACTAACCATGGTGGGAGTGGAGAAGGGTAATCTTACAATACAGGAGGTAAAGTAAACTAAGACACATGAGGGATGGCTACCAAAATAAAACAGGAACTAACAACAAAATAGTCTAGATCCTTACAGGTAATGGAAACAGAGGGAAGCACGAGTCTTGTCTGTTGGCTGCTCTGACGCTCTCAGCTCCAGTGCTGTCAGTGAAGTACTTTTGAACCAGACATTGGTACAACCTCATTGACTGCCATCCAGCGTGACTGAGTGTTCGGTTGCTAGAGCTGTCAGCCTGGCAGGACGGATGCTCCGCGGTGCTCTAGGATTTTATAACTGAACTTCTACTTACTCTGACTGTGTGGAGACTTAATGTTTTCACATCACAGATGATGAACAAAGGTCTTAAAATGTGGGTTTAATAGATTAGTTTAAGACTAATATAGGCTGATATACAGTGCTGTGAAAAAGTATTTGCCCCCTACTGTATTTCTACTGTTTTTGCTTTTTTGTCACACTTAAAAGTTTTAGACCATTGAAGAAACTTTAATTTAAGAAAAAGACACTGAGAGTGAACATAAATAGCAGCTTTTAAATGATAATTCAATTTATTGAAAGTGAAAAATAATTCAAAACCAAAATCACCAATGTGAAAATGTAATTGCCCCCTTAACTTAATAACTGGCTGTGCAACCCTTTGCTGCAACAACTGCAATCAAGCATTTGCGATAACTTGCAATGAGTCTTTCACATCGCTCTGGAGGAATTTTGGCCCACTCTTCTTTGCGGTACTGTTTTAATTCAGCCACATTGGATGGTTTTCGAGCATGAACAGCCTGCTTAAGGTCATGCCACAGCATCTCAATCAGATTCAGGTCCGGACTTTGACTCAGCCACTCCAAAACCTTAATTTTGTTTCTTTTGAGCCATTCAGAGGTGGACTTGCTGGTGTGCTTCGGATCATTGTCCTGCTGCATAACCCAAGTGCGCTTGAGCTTAAGGTCACGAACTGATGGCCGAACATTCTCCTTCAAGATTTTTTGGTAGAGAGATGAATTCATGGTTCCTTCAACCACAGCAAGTCGTCCAGGCCCTGAAGCAGCAAAGCAGCCCCAGACCATCACACTCCCACCACCATGTTTGACCGTTGGTATGATGTTCTTTTTATCGAATGCTTTGTTAGTTTTGCGCCAGATGTAACGAGACCAACACCTTCCAAAAAGTTCCACTTTTGTCTCATCAGTCCACAGAATATTTTCCCAGAAGTCTTGGGGATCATCCAGGTGTCTTTTGGAAAATGTGAGACGAGCCTTTATGTTCTTTTTGGTCAGCAGTGGTTTTCGCCTGGGAACTCTACCGTGGATGCCATTTTTGCCCAGTCTCTTTCTTATGGTTGAGTCATGAACACTGACCTTAACTAAGGCAAGTGAGGCCTGCAGTTCTTTTGATGTTCTTCTGGGTTCTTTTGTGACTTCCTGGATGAGATTTCGACGTGCTCTTGAAGTAATTTTGGTTGGTCGTCCACTCCTGGGAAGGTTTGTCAGTGTTCCATGTTTTCTCCACTTGTGTATAATGGCTCTCACAGTGGTTCGCTGGAGTCCCAAAGCCTTAGAAATGGCTTTGTAACCCTTTCCAGACTGATGGATGTCCATTAGTTTCTTTCTCAGCTGTTCTTGGATTTCTTTAGATCGTGGCATGATATTTGGCCTTTTGAGATCTTTCAGCGTACTCCATATTGTCAGACAGGTTCTATTTAAGTGGTTTCTTCATTGTACAAGTCTGGCAGTAATCAGGCCTGGGTGTGGCCAGTGAAATTGAACTCAGCTTTCCAAAAAATGTGGTTAATCACAGTTAATTCATGATTTGACAAGGGGGGCAATTACTTTTTCACATAGGGCCAGGCTGATTTGGATAACCTTTTTCCTTTAATAATTGAAACCATCATATAAAAACTGCATTTTGTGTTTACTAAGGTTATCTTTGATTTACATTAGAATTTGTGTGATGATCTGGAATATTTTAGAGTTCCAAATGTGCAAAAAACAAGAAAATCTGTAAGGGGGCAAACACTTTTTCACAGCACTGTATGAGTTTAGTCGGGGATGGGTTTTCTGCAGGTGCACTTAACTGACAAACTATCTGGGCAGGGCAGGGAATAATATATTTCTCATATTTGTAGTTATTGTAAGGCAACATTGGTGGAGCTGGGCTGAATAATGAAAAGTACTGTAATGAGAAAGGTAATTCTACTGTTGAGTATTTAGTAAAGTAACAGAATTTTAATGAATTAGTGAGTATTTTGCTTTTCAAGTAACTTTCCCAGCACTGGATAAATCAGCTTGAGGCAGACTGCATAAAAAGCCAATGTTCAGTTGCTTTTTCAATCTGGCTTCTGTTCTACTAGCTATCTGAAAAATTCAATTCAATCACAACAGAAGTTGTCTCAGGACACTTTCCATATAGAGCTGGCACAAAACATACTCTGCTCTACTTCTTATGTTGTTTAAGACAATGGACAATGGAATGGAAAATCTGGTTCAGAGTTGTTGAATGTCAACCAAAATACCTTTTTCTCTCCATATGTGAGGAGTTGCTACAGTTTGACCAGCTAGCTTGGCATTAGTGTCTGCCAGTGTATTTTTCTATGCAACAAAAGCTAGTGAAAAAGAAGTTAGCTCAGAAATAGGGTGAGACTACAGCTCTCCTTTTCTGTTTCAATATTCCTTATTTGCAATAATGTTAAATTCAGCCACTGTCTGAGTTACTCTGCTGTACTTATTATGTTGTTTAAGCATGTATCATTCCTTGCTTTTTTTTTTTTTTTACTGATGCTTCTTATTATTACACTGTCCACTGTGCTTCTGTAACAAAGCAAACTTCCCCACTCTTGGATTAATAAAGGATTATCTTATTTTACATTGCTGATCATTTTAATAGTCAGGGACAGTGTTGGGGGATTTTGATGGGCAGCACATCAGGTTAGCATGTAAATGTCCAGCTGGTTTGGTTCAAACGTTAATTGGCAGAAATTCATTGTATTTGGGTCAGACTTAAATTTGGCTAATTCTTTCAGTTTTTCAAAGACAGTGTATGATAAAACTAGTATTTTTATGACTTTATACTGCACTGAAATGCTGCAATTCGGGAAAGCTGTAATTGTCATGACATGATTGAAGGGCAATGCACTCAGAGGCTTTAGAGAGGTCAGGTGGGGAAACAGGTTACTGAAGGCAGAGTGAAAGACAAATTGATGAAAAGCCACTGAGTAAAAGACAAAAAAGAAAAAGAGGGAAAGAAAAGAAGAAGATGTGTTTGGCAAGGATGAGGGGGGTTAGGGCGGGGTCTGTGCATAATTACATTTTCTGCTCTGAGCAGTATTGGGAATCAATAATGTAATTCATAGAAAAGCCATAGAGCTGCCTCCCATTGACATTCACAGACATGAGCCATGTGCACATCCCAAAGAATTAAAACGGCGGGCTTGGGGGGGGGGTGGGGGGGTCTGTCACTGAAACAAAGACTCACTCTTTGTTCATCCTGAGCCTTTAAATCTCCTTCACAATGCCTTGCAAAAAGCTTGAAACTTTGAGTTTCCATTATAACGTGATTGACATTTTCCAAACATCGTCCAAACGGAGACAGCTGAATCTGTCCCCGCTCATACTCAGATATCTCACATATACATGCAAACACACACCTCCCTGTGTTCACATAATGACAACTGGTCATTGTGGGAATAGATGTGAAATGCCAAGTTCTCCTCCAGATGCTGCCACAGTGTATTTAGAGTGGGCTAAGGTGAGATTCCCCACTGAAACCCAACAGCACATAACCCAGCATGAGAACACATATGACAATGAAGAAGTGGAACTCAAACAGACTTATAATCACACCTTACCCCAAGTGGGAACCTTGAATCTAATCTTGAGTTGGGAGTTGGGAATGTATCAGGGGCATCACAGTGGGATGGTAAATGGGACCGACTACTCAGGGTACCAATGGAGAGAGGGCCCTTGAAAACCCTGGAATGAAAAGTTTTCAACAGAAAGATGAGCAGAACTAACACAGCATTTGAAGGCACCCAGACAGGAATCTAGCGTGGAGCATAACTGCAATGTATAGCATTAATTAATTTATCAATATCATAAATTAATCAGAATCATGGCCATAATGACATATGACATTATATTGATCATCACCTCACAAAGCTTAACATCATGAAAACCTGGCCCTCAGTTTCAGGAACAGCCACCGAGTGACTTGTACAATTGTCTTTCTTTATGCAGTCTAGGAAGAATTTTCTCAGTGTAAGGGATTGGAAAATAAAGATTTTTTTTTTACTCTTTGTCTTATATGTACCTTGGGAATGATGAAGAGGAAGAAAGAAATGTTCTCTTAAGCATGATAATCCATGCAAACGTCATTTAACCATGGTAAAGGTTTCACACAGTAGCTGTAGGCTACAGTGTGTTGAGAATGGGGTTGTGAAATGTGGTGAGATTTCAAACTTTGCAGAGTTGAGCACATATTACAGATTGATATTGCTTATCTAAATGTGGAATGAACAGGTCATTGGTGACTACCCTAATAACCACTCAATCAGGCATGGACAGGCCATCAGGCTCTCTCTCTCTCTCTCTCTCTCTCTCTCTTTCATTGTTTCTGTTTTTCATACTTAAAGGTGCCACTTTGAGGAGCTCTTTATTTTACATGGATGTATGGTCTTACTGTAGGCCTAATTGTCTTATTTGTATTTGTAAACAGTAAATTTCATTAAACACTAGTCTAAAAACATCTCTAGCAGTGTTTCTTTGACAACCTTTCACTTCAAGATGGGAATTGTGGCATCATTCCCAAGATAAAGTCTGTGAGTAGTGAAAGAACATATAATTTTTTTTAGCATGGTTACTCTCTTCCATGTTGCTACTGTGCTTTATTTTAATTTTTGAAACAACACATTGTGCGCATATATCCTCTGGTATGTCGTGTGCCACTGCATATTGTATAAATAATTATGGTGGGCCACCATGGCCAAAATTGCCAGGACCATTTTTTTGGTCCCAGTCCAGCCCTGGGCTCAATTAAGAGATATGGATCAAGAGAGGAAGGGGGTTCACTTTTTTATATGTGCTGTGTATACAATTTTGTGCTACACCCTCTATATAGACTAACCTGGTGGTTGCTGCACTCTTTAATGTTGTCAAAGATACTGCAATGATATAGTCCATTTATACTTGCCTTTGTAAATGGTTAGTTGGAATGACACATTTGGCAGTTGCCCACTTTGGTGGACAAAGGCGTTAGCATGTCAGTTTCCCTTTAATTTAATTGGAGTTCATTCAATTTTATTTATATTACACCAAATCACAATAGAATTGTATCAGGACATTTTCCATATAGAGCAGGTCAGGACCATACTCTTAATCTAAATCAGGTGTTAAACTCAAATACACAGTGGGCCAAAATGAAAAAAAATTGTTCAATGTTTATTGAAAACTGATTGAAATGACCTTATTACACATATTGATCCGGCACTAACACAGGCTATAAGTTATTGCCTATAAAACAACATTAATCATTAAATAAACAGAAAATCAGTTGCATTCATTTCTTATGGCTTTATCTGCAGCTTTCCATAGTAATTTCAGATGAAAACATTTTCCCACAGGCCAACAACAGCCAAAAAATAATTTCCTTCAAGCAAAAACCAAAACTGCCCGAAGAGTGCAAAAAGTCAACATATATTAAACCTGAGTTTGCTGATCTCTGATGCGCACTACTCTAAGCCAGATACTTGAACCTGGAACTAACACAGCTTATAAGACTGTTTTTATCTATAAACAACAACATTAAACATTAAATACAAGAAAAATCAGTTGTATTCATTTCTTCTTACTCTTTATGCAGCTTTTCCAGAGTAATTTACCTGTTGTGAGGTTTCGTTTGATAGTGTCTTCTTACGTTATATTCTTTCATGACAGCCACACTGTCTCTGCACAGAAGACAAACAGCTTTGTCCTTCATTTCCACGAACACATACTCTGCCTCCCACCTGCCTTGAAAACCCCTGTTTTCAAAGTCCATTCTGTTTAGCCATTTTTCGGGGAGAGGGTAACTGAAAGTTGACCACAGGTAACGAGCTCCATCAGGCTGCTGATGAACGAGTGGGGCAGGGACTCGTGCTCACGGGCCTTTGATTGGCGTGCTGATGCACTGGCAGTGCACTGTGGGACTTGTAGTACTAGTGGTGTGTGCAATATACCAGCCAGCCAGCTCTAATAATAATTGGACATTATCATGTGGGCCAAATATAATTCCATCGCGGCCGGTTTTGGCCCGCGGGCCTTGAGTTTGACATATGTGATCTAAATTGACCCAACAGTTCTCCCATGAGCAAGCACTTGGCGACAGTGGAGAGGAAGAACTTCCAGTTTTTGAGTTACACCCAAATCCTGGTTTTAAAAGAACACACCAAATTTTCTGTGTGAATACTGCCAATACTATGAGCAGTAAAAGGCTTAGTGTACATATGTAGAGGAATCAGGTCACTAAACCTTTGGGTTTAATGTTTGCACTCGTTAATACAAACAGGGACACCATCCTTTCTCAGCTAAGAAGGATTTTATTTATTCTTTTCTTTTAATGCTGACTTAATAATAATTAATGAATTAATTGTGGATCAATCTCATCATCTGAAGCGCAAGCTCTCAATACAGTGATGGTCTACTTCCAGCTCAAAAGGACACCGTCTGACAACGACTTAAATGCAAAGTATTATTTATTTGACACAATTATGAATAATGAATGATACGACAAATAATATTGATTATATGATGTAACAGAAACAACTGGATGAAGAAGGCATAGCAAAATAACAAAAGGAATAAGTTTGGCAATAGTGAGAAGTAGTTTTAAGAAAAATGAGGACGTGAATGTGATGTTAATTTCTTCAATGAATGACTAAGCGGGTCTAATGAAAAGAGATTGTTACAGCCTACGACACCAGCTCTTATTCAAATGCGGCATGGAAAATGCCCACTTCTGAGCCAGCGGCGCTCCGATGATGGCCGGTGCTGAGTCAATATTGGACAGAGATGCAAGAAGCTTTTTCGATGGCTATTTGACCCAGACAGATGGGTTGAGGCTGGCTGCAGGTCTTCAGTCAAAAGAGGTTGATGACCGTACAGCAAGACTTCTTGGTTAATAATACAGTTGAGAATACTTTCGATGGTGTGTTGAAAGTATCTACAAAAATAGTATTACATGATTTGGCTTTAACTTGGCTTTAACTAAGACAAAAGATTAAAATAACATGCCAATGGGCGGGCAAAAATTGAAGTTGCAAGAACTACAGAAAAACTAAAATGCCGACGAAGTGGCCTGAGTAAAGAACAAGTAAAGAGTGTGTCTAGAACAAAGCAGAAGTAACAAAGAAGTCAAACAAAGAAGAAGTCGAAGAAGTGAGTGCTTGCCGCACACTGCGGAGCGTATACCCTCCGGTTCTCCGGGGCATGTCTATGACAAACAGACCTTCGTGTACTTAAAATGATTTATCAGGGAACGCTGTGATTTCATCCTATAGAGACAAAACATTGACTAATGACTGCATGCAATGGACTCATCTGCTTCTCACTATGGTCAATCACATAGTCTAAATGATCAATTTTCAATCATATTTCAACATTGCTCACAACACGTATATTGACACCGATATACATACATCAGACAGATTTAATGACAACATTCTTTAATACTAATACTAGCTTATGTGATGACTAATAGTATAACCAACTAATAGAACAAAGAAACAAGGAAAGGCAGATTAGATTTTCCAAAGTAAGCACTAATAATTATAATTGTCTCATGTCAAGACGGTTTTAGCGCCTTCATCTGGTGTGGAGCTGTAAAGAAAGAATTAGCATCTCCATGAGAACAGTTTAAGTGATAGGTAACCCTTTGAAGTTGAAATGTCTGTCCACCGCAGCTCTCCTTAAGGAATACAAGGGAAAGAGGTCAGCTGCAGGACTCTGCAACTCTGGCTAAATGGCTAAAACAAGGAACCACACGCAGAAAACATGCCTGAAGATACAGATTCTCAGCCATGAAGGATACAGCTGCCGCCAGATAGCCAGGAAGTGCAGATGCTGTCCTTCAGCAGTTGGATACACTCTGCAGAAATACAGACAAACCAACAGCTTGGAAGACAAACCAAGATCTGGGCGTCCAAGGGTTTCTTCAAGAAATGGCCGCATCCTGATCCGCATGTGCAGGGAAAACCGCCGAATGACATCACAGGAGCTTCAGCAGCAGTGGTCAAACCAAACTCAGTGTTCCACCCGCACTGTACGTGGCCGACTTTTAGATCATGGCTTAAGGTCCTACAAGGCTGTCAAGAAGCCCCTGATCAATGAGAGACAGAGGTTAGCCCGGTGTCGTTGGGCTCAAGCACACAAGAAGTGGACAGCCAGGAACTGGAAGAAGATTCTGTGGTCAGATGAGTCCAGTTTCCAGCTTTATCTTCCTCCTGCTAATGTGAGGATACGAGGAAGGCCAGGCAAAGCATTATCTCCGGCATGTACAGTACCTACTGTCAAGCATGGTGGAAGCAGTATCATGGTTTGGGGATGCATGAGTGCTGCTGGTGTTGGTCATCTCACTGTCTGTGATGGCATATTGAACTCTGCCAAGTATTGTGGAAACCCACATACTCCCTTCTGCACGTGCACTGTTCCGTTGAGGTCAGAACTGGATGTTTCAACAAGATAATGGCCCTTGCCACACATCCAGGGCCAGTAGAACTTGGCTGCAGGAGCACAGTATCCAGGTCTTAGAGTGGCCAGCTCAATCCCCGGATATGAGCCCCATTGAAAATCTGTGGTGGATTATCAAAAGGTCTGTTTCAAAGCGTAAACCAAAGCATTTAGAAGAATTAAAAGCAGTAATTCAAGAAGAATGGGACAAAATTACCCCTCAACAGTGTGAAAGGCTCATGGGGAACATGCCAGCCAGGATTAGAGCTCTACTGCGTGCTAATGGCAAGACTACTAAATATTAATTTGATGATGTGATGGTTTATTTATTTTTTGTTCAGTTTTGAACACATTCTCCGTTATTTGTTGACTTTGATACCGACAATGTTGAGAACTGACATATTGAAACTGTCAGGAATTTAGTTTTGTTAGTTTTTCTTGTAAACAATAAAAAAAAATATCATTTGTATTTGTTTGTGTCTGTCTAATGCAGCCACACCTTTTGAAACACAAAAAAGATTTTTCCACAAATATTTCATGATAATATTTGAGATTTTAAGGGTGTCCGAAACCTTTTTTCCACCACTGTATATGCCATGAGCAGCTTTTTATTTTGGAATATTTTTATATAAAAGCAACCCGATAAGGTAACTCCAGATAGAGTTTTATTGCATCAAATCACATAATACCTTTTCACTAATAATAGGACAGGACAGGAATGGCCTGTATTGCCACTGCTTGTCTTGATCATTTGCAGGCAGTCTAAGTGTGTTTATGGAGGAATGTGGAATGGATGGATGGGTCAAGCAAACATTCCTCTTGAGACCACTGTTCTTGTCCCGCGTAAAACTGAAAGTCAGTGTTGACTCATTTTGACTTAAGTAATGTACTCAGGTCATGTATTTAACCATAACATATTTATTTTAACCCAAATCTTAATCTTTTCCTTAACCTAACCAAGAAATTTTGGTGAATAAACCTAAGCAAAGTGTGACAGTTTCACAAAGTTAACTGCATGACAATGAAGCTCTGGCATGACAGACTTCTGGTTTGACCTAAGCCTAAGAAAACTACAACCTTTCACAAGGTTAACCACATGATGACAAAGGTCTAGTGCAGCAATCCTCCTGCCAATGTCAGACTAACCTGTTTGGACACTAGGGCACAGATTTTTTGTTGAGCCCCTATTGACCACCCCAGCACACAGCAAACTGAACAATAAAAGAAAAAAAGAAATTAAACAAACTGACCCCAGATTTTCTAATAATGATGGTCTTGAGACAGGACCAAAAAAAAAAAAAACTCAAATTCATTGAGCTTAGTGGTATGTGAGGTAGCTTGGCCTGCTTTCTAGACAGTTAAGTTCCACAATGTAGTTATTCTTTGTTGTTGAACTTTGTTCTAACTGTGAATGTTATTATGAGGCAGCCTGCATGATAAGGCAGCTAAGGACACAGTTGGCTGTCATCCTACCCAGCAGGTATCCAAGCAGGGTAGCAGAGTGCTGCCGAAGCTTTTCTGCTGTTTATGTTAACCTGCCTGTCCTGTGTTCTCCTCCCTTACAGCACTGACAGGAAGTCAAGCTGAGTCCCAAGCCCCTATCCAAGGCCTTCGCAGAGCCACAGCCAGCAGGACACGACATCAAAGAGCAGCCACCGAGGAGACCTACTGGGCCTACTCAGGTGTGTCTGTACTTCTTTCTGTCTGTGAGAACCAGTCTTTCCACTGTGGAAATTGTGGTGAGCTCTCAGTTGTCTCCGGACATTGTGGAAAAGTTAGAAGGCCTGACACTTTTCAGTACTGGAAAAAAAAGGCAAATTACAAGAAAAGTTATGTACCTGTAGATATTGATATCAATTTTCCATTTTCACATTTGTCTTTGACAAATAATGCTGTCAGAAACAGCTGGCAGCTGAAAGGGCTGCGTTTGGGATCAGATTAGATGGTTGGTGAGTAAAGTATTTTAAATGGGAAGCTTTTGGGAGGCTCCAGACTCTCCAGAATGTCATGAGCTGTTGAATGTACCCCAGATCACATAACTGGTGCATGCAGCAGAGCAACACTTATCTCGAGGTGGTTGAGGATTTGTGGGCAATTCTTAACAACCCCAATTCCAAAAAAGTTGGTATGCTGTGCAAAAGATAAATGAAATGGGTATAGTGTTAGATGTTAGAGATTTCAGTAAATGGAAGGCTTCACAAGAACAGGAAGACAAACTTGTATGATTTAGAGCATGCTGCGTGTGGGTGTGTGTGTGTTTTAGAGTGAAAGCAGTTATGTGCCACTGTCAGTGCAATATGTTTGCCTTCCTCTTTCTGTCTCTCTTCCTGTCTCTTTTTCTTCTTCTCTCAGTTGCTCTCCTCCTCATCTCTCCTCTGTGCTCCTTTGGCCTCGAGGCGTCTCCGGGCCCTTTTTTTTATTTTACCAGTGCTTCAGAAGAGGAAAAAGACACTTCCGCTGTCCCTTTAGAGCCTTTGGTTTTTCAGAGGGGCAGCATTAATCTTTCACCATGCAAGCAATGCAAGCTGCGGGCCACAAATGATCTTTTAGTTTATTTATTTCAATATTTCCACTGGCTCGTCTAACCCTAATTGGTCACCTGTTGTGCCTACGAGAGCACAGGAGCTTGTGGGTAAAAACAGAGCCAGTAACAGTTTCACTTAGTGTTGCTGCTGATACTAAGATGTACCAATGCTCTCCTGCTGTCCCCTCAAACATGTTTGATCACAGCTCTTACATAAGATGCTGATGTAACGGCAAGCAGGATCCAGGTAAGAGAGGAAAACAACGGACAGACAGCAGGCCAACATATTTTATTGTCATTGTAATATCCACAGGAGTGGAAATTCTTTAAAATTCTGGTCCTTTATTATATAAGGTTGCTCTCATTTTGGAGACTGTGGACAAAAAACATACATGTTAAAAAGTTTTGCAGCAGAATCTTCAATTCAATCTAAACTCAACAATCATAGTAGTCATGAGAAGAAACACAGCTGAACCATAAGTTTTTCTGACAGTATGATTTGTCATTAATGCCTTGTTTTTTTCTCTGGTTTCGAGAGTCATTTAACAGAAAGAGCAAAGTGAATACAAATTCAGTGCATTTTCATAGTTTATTCATGATTGTTACATAAAAAGTGCTTTACATACACCTTCTTCGACTGTAGACATTCTCTCCCCTCTGATGGCTTCTTTAGAGTTTCCTGAACTTCTGCTTGTCCTAATTAACTTATCTTGTCCTCCAGAGGTCTGACAAACTCCTCAAACAAACCTCAGTGGGCCATGGCTACTTTGTCCTCTACTTGGTCAGAATGGCAGATTAAAACCAGGCACAATGCTGACAAATCAAGACGTATATGGGGAAGGCCTGATACCTCTCGAATGAGAGACAGAGACAAAAAGACAAAGATTAACAGAGAGTGCCTGTGAGATAGACTGAGATAGACAAACTTTATTGTCATTCAGTGTACAACGAACAATGAAATTTTGTTGCAATAGGCCAATAGGCTCAGCACAGGATTATATATACAGCGGGGAAAATAAGTATTGAACACGTCAACATTTTTCTCAGAAAACATATTTCTAATCGAGCTATTGACATGAAATTTTCACCAGATGACGGCATCAACCCAAGTAATGCACACATACAAAGAAATCCAAACATTTATCTCCATAAATTAAGTTATGTGTAATAAAGTGAAATGACACAGGGAATAAGTATTGAACACGCTTACTGAAATTTATTTAATACTTAGTGCAAAAACCTTTGTTGGTGATTACAGCCTCAAGACGCCTCCTGTATGGAGAAACCAGTCGAATACATTGCTCAGGTGTGATTTTGGCCCATTCTTCCACACAAACTGCCTTCAAATCTTCAAGGTTCCGGGGGTCTCTTCTGTGAACCCGGATCTTCAGTTCTTTCCAAAGATTTTCAATTGGATTCAAGTCTGGCGATTGACTGGGCCATTCTAGCAGCTTTATTTTCTTTTTCTTCAACCAGTTGAGTGTTACCTTGGCTGTGTGCTTGGGATCGTTGTCTTGCTGAAAGATCCACCCTCTTTTCATCTTCAGCAGCCTGGCAGATGACAGCAGATTCTGATCAAGAATGTCTCGATACTTTTCTCCAGTCATTTTTCCTTCAATGATATGAAGTCTACCAGTACCACATGCTGAAAAACAGCCCCACGCCATGATGCTCACACCTCCAAACTTGACTGTTGGTATGGTGTTTTGGGGGTGATGTGCGGTGCCATTTTTCCTCCAAACATGTTGTGTCTTATGACATCCGAAGAGTTCAATTTTGGTCTCATCTGACCAGAGTATGTTCTCCCAGAATGTCATGGGTTTATCCAAATGTTGTGTCGCAAACTCCAAACGAGCTTCAACATGCTTCTTCTTCAAAAATGGAGTCTTGCGTGGTGTGCGTGCATGGAGGCCATGGCGGTTGAGTGCATTACTTATTGTTTTCTTTGAAACAACGGTACCTGCTGATTCCAGGTCTTTCTGAAGCTCTCCACGAGTGGTCCTGGGCTGTTGGAGAACCCTTCTGATGATTGTTTTGACTCCTCTGTCTGAAATCTTGCGAGGAGCACCTGGCCGTGGCTGGTTGATGGTAATGCCGTGTTCTTTCCACTTCCGGATGATGGCCCCAATGGTGCTCACTGGAACTTTCAGAAGTTTAGAAATGCGCCTGTAACCAATGCCTTCAGTGTGTTTTGCAACAATAAGGTTGCGTAGGTCTTTAGACAGCTCTTTGCTTTTACCCATCATGCAATGCTTCTTGTCTAACACCTTGCTGGTGAGAAACCTTTTTAAAAGGCATCAATCAGGACTAAACCAGCTGATATTACTTTGCACTAATAGGGGACAGGTTAACTTTCTAAATACTGACAAACTCCAGCTGCTTTCTTGGCTTTCCAGACCTTTTTACCCCTCCTTTTCTTCATGTGTTCAATACTTATTCCCTGTGCCATTTCACTTTATTACACATAACTTAATTTATGGACATAAATGTTTGGATTTCTTTGTATGTGTGCATTACTTGGGTTGATGCCGACATCTGGTGAAAATTTCATGTCAATAGCTCGATTAGAAATATGTTTTTTGAGAGAAATGTTGACGTGTTCAATACTTATTTTCCCCGCTGTATATATATATATATGTGTGTGTGTGTGCGTGTGTGTGTGTGTGTGTGTACACATAACAACCTGGAATTAAAATGGATTGTTTGAGGGTTTGCATCATTTCATTTACAGAACATGTCTATAACTTTGAAGATGTGTTTTTTTTTTTTATTGTGAAGTAAACAACAAATAGGACAAAATAACAGAAAACTTCAGCATGCATTACTACTGTTGACAAACTCAAAACATACCCCTTTATTTTTAACACTAAGTAATGGCTTTTTTCTGGCCACTCTTCCATATTCTCCGCTCTATGGAGTGTATGGCTTGTTGTGGTCCTATGGACAGATACTTCACTCTCTGCTGTAGAACTCTGCAACTCCTTCAGGGTTACCTTTGTAACGTCTCTGTGCTGCCTCTGTGATTAATGCCCTCCTTGCCCGGTCTGTGGGTTTTGGTGGGCGCCGCTTTCTTGGCAGGTTTGTTGTGGTGCCATGTTCTTTCCATTTGAAGATGATAGATTTGATGGTGCTCCGGGGGATCATCAAAGATTTGGAGATTTTTTTTATAACCCAACCCTGACTTCTACTCAACAACTTCTTGGTCCCTGACTTGTTTGGAGAGTTTCTTGGTCTTCATTGTGTGATGCCTCTTGCGTAGTGGTGTTGCAGCTTCTGGGGCCTTTCAGAAAAGGTGTGTTTATACTGACAGATCATATGACACAGATTGCACACACTTAAATTTCACTAATTATGTGACTTCTAAAGGTAACTGGTTGCACCAGAACTTTTTAGGGGCTTCATAGCAAAGGGGGTGAATACATGTGCACATGCCAATTTTCAGTTTTTTTATTTTTTTATTTTTTATTTTTTTTTTACATATATTTTTCTCATTTCACTTCACCAACTTTGACTATTTTGTGCAGATCCATGATATAAAATTCAGATTAAAAAACATTTAAATTACAGGTTGTAGTGTAACAAAATAGGTAAAAAGCCAAGGGGGATGAATACTTGTGCACTGTATACAGGCACTTTATAGAGTATGTTAAAAATAAACAGCAGAAATATACACTGAGGTTACTATGAAGTGCATTTTGAGTTCAGCAGTCTGATGGCTTGAGGGAAAAAGCTGTTGCAGAACCTGGAGGTCCTGCACTGATTGCTGCAGAACCTCTTTCTAGAGGCCAGCAGGGAGAACAGACCATGGTGGGGGCGCGAGGAATTCCTGATGATGTTTCTGGCAGGGGACATGTAGCATTCAGGTGTGATGTCCTGAATGAAGGGGGGAGAAGTCCCATTGATTTTCACATTCTTTCAGTCAGCAGCACTGCAGCCTCCACACCACACAGCTGGTCGAGATGCTCTCTATGGTGCTTCTGTAGAATGTAGTGAGGATGGGCGGGGGCGGGTGGGCTCTCCTCATCCTGTACACAAAGTGCAGGTATTGTTCTGCCCTCTTGACCAGTGACGTGGTGTTCACAGACCAGGTGAGGTTGTTTGTGTTGTGCACCCCCAGGAACTGTGCTTCATTACCACTGTGGGATCACATGTAATCTGTGAAATATGTATGCCTCATATAGTAGGGGGACCTCTGACATTTGTATTTTTTTTTAAGGAAATTATTATATGACAATATAAGAAAATAAAATATTTCATATGTATTTTGAAACATGACAGCAACATAACAGAAAATGATCACTTTAAAAGGAATAATTGTGTTTCATGTCATTATTTTGGCAAATATAACAATTTATTTCAAGGTGAACTATAGTAGATGCGATAGGAAAATCAGGCACTGCACCCTTAAGTGATGCTTAGGGAAGTCAGCTATGACTAGTGTTGTTTTTGGCAGCCTGTTTTAATTTTAGTCTCAGTCTAATCTTTTTGTCAAGCTGTCATTTTAGTTTTTATTAGTTTTAGTCGCATTCATACTTTTTAGTCTAGTCAAGTTTCAGTCGACTAAAAGTCTGAGCATTTTAGTCTTATTTTAGTGAGAATTATCCATGACTGTTTTCGTCTAGTTTTAGTTGATGAAAACTGATGACATTTTAGTCTAGTTTTAGTCAATGAAAATTGTATTTTAGTCTTGTTTTAGTAATGCAATTCTATTTAACCCAGTCAATATAATATAAGTACCTAGTCGTATAGACAAAACAAAAATTTTCTTTTAGCCAAACCCATTTCACAACTCAAACAAGGTTGTCTTATTATTATATTATTGTTACCTTATAGACTCAAGAATACGTCCATTCCAGACACGGAAGACACTCTGATTTGAATTTACAACATATTTATTTTAACAACCAAAGCCGGCTGGCTGGCCATCTGTCGCGTTCTCTGTGTCAGCTGTCTGTCGTTAACACTAACTCACCGCGAGTGGGAACTAATGCCGTGACGTCGCCTGCGACTGCGCAGTGCGACCTAATGCAGCCCCTGAAGTGAGACACAGGAAACAGAAATACTGCAAAATAATAATACCAACGTGACGAAATAATGTTATAACATTTCATCTCGTCTTGTTTTAGTCAACGAAAATGAAGAGACAATTTAGCAGAGTTTTTTTTTGTAAACCATCTTGTTTTTATTCGTCAACAATATTGCATTATATATTTAATTATAGTTATCATCACATGACCAGCATTTACTTTGCGTCTCGTCTTGTTTTCGTGTGACAAAGGTGATAAAGGTCCGTTGACGACGATATTTAGTCATAATTTTCGTTGACGAAAGCAACATTCGTTATGACTCCTCATGGAGCGTTTCAGACAAAAAACATCTAGGCAGATTAAACAGCAACAGTTTAAAGCAACTCATTTTGGATTCTGGGTAAAGTTTGGATGAATTCATCAAATGTGGCATGTTGTTTTCTTATCTATTATAACAATGAAGCAGTGTTATAATTTCTATAATACTAATGAAGATTTATTGGTACAATATAGCTATACTGCGATTTGCTAATTATTCATATGATTTTCATATGATTTTCTGGTGCAATCAATCAATCAAGTGATTATTACATGAATATAATTTTATATATAATTTTATTTATATTAACTGGAAGTGATTATAAGGTTGAGCCTCAAAGTTTAACTGCTCACATTAACCTCATTCAAGCTTCATTGGCCAAGCCTTTTCTTAAGTTATGCTATTATAAAGCATATACTATACTAGACAACCCTGCCCGTGATGTATGATCCCCTGCTCCCTGTGTTTTACCATTGTTACACATACACACTTTACTGGAAATTAATTTTCAGACCTGCACAATGTCAAGGCTCACTATTGACAGGAGAGGCAAACTTAATTTGTGTGCTCCTTGTCAAGCTGTTTTATCATGCAGCACCAGCCACCATCAGAGAGCTCTCAGGCCTTTGTGCTGCAGCCTTAAAGTGGGTAAATGAATACTGAAATTTTTGATATGTTGTACAGTCATTTTACTCAAGCAATTTTATTAGCCTGACAGTAAGTGGTATTGTTTTTCTTTCTTTTTTCATGTCTGAAAAATACCTATGTGATGCAGTATTAAATTCACAAATTAGACAAGAAGCATAATTTGTTCAGTACTGTGTTTTGAAGCACATGCCAATGTCAGTGTATAAAACTAGAATAAATAAATAAACTAAAAAAATACCTAAATAAAAGCTATATACATACTGCTGCCAAAAGTACTCACTGGAGCACCAAATCTGCCTGAGAAAACTGCAGATAAACACACAATTGCTTCTATTTGCTTCTGTTTGAATGATGTTTGCTGAAAATTGTGGTAAAAATAATAGTATGAAGAAATAACTATTTGTAAAAAATCAAACTAACACACATGAGCTATTTTCCAATATTTATGTCTTTAGTAGGAACTAATGCGTTTGGAGGTGAGTGCCATGGACAGGGTAGGAAAATCAGATGGTCTAATACATTGTTGGTTTTGGTCATCCTGGGATTTGCTGCCAATTACAAAAACATGGAAGAACATCAGCCAGTATTGTCGAGGTAATAAGAGGTTAGTGTATCAGCAGAGGACTTTGACCAAAGCTTGACCAAAATTTTTTCCATTCAATTTTTGTACTCTGTGTCAGTACAGACAAAGGTCACAGAACTATATAGTCTAGCATAGCTTAGCACAAAGACGTGGGTGAGAGGGTAAACAAAAGAATTTCCCAAAATGTTAGACTGTGCCTTTAACATCCCTCCTACACACAGCAAACCCCTGTACTGTTCTGGCCAGTGTTTCGTTGGACACCCACTCACAGAAAGTAGAAAACTGCTGCAGATGCCTGTAACAGAGAGTGAGAATGAGGTGGTGCGACAAAAGCTTTGTTTTGCTGCAGTATGCCACATTTTTCGAAAGGGACTGTGAATTAAAAGGACAGCAAAAACATTTTTAACAAGAGGGTCACGATTCACTCTTTGACTGATGACGGAAATTGCTGTTTTATTTGAAACATGGCAGCTATTAAAAAAAATGTTCAAAGTTGTCACATCTGTCAAAAGTTTCCACGTTTTGTATTGACCTTTTCACTTCGCAGTTTTGAATTTTCCTACTGATTGTTTGAAACTTCATTGAGAGAGAAGTGTTTTTCTTAGAGAGGGTTCCTACTGTCAACACATTCAACCTTGCAAAAGTCTTCTTCAGCTACACCACTAGCTAAATAATTCACTGGATTTGTTTTATTGTGATGCTTTGTGCTTTTCAATGAGCCTTCAGTTTAAGGCGGAAAATATATTTCAGTCCTCCAACTGGCTACCCCTGCTGAATTGCCACGACATCCTTATCAGCTCTGGAGCTCTGTTCTGTAGCTAAGCATGACCTGTGACCTCTGACTTTGCTATGGAGCAGGCCTGCAGAAAAGACCAACCTCCCAACAGGGATCTATACACCTCAGGAAATCAGAAAATAACCTCCTTCACATTCATTGAGCTTCCCTTTGGACCTGTCATGGTTTACCTACCTGTAATCTACAAAGATGTAGATGCAGTCAAAGCCAATCCTAAATGCAAAGAAGTGAATCATGTTACATATATCAACATGCTGCACTCCATTTTCTAGTGTTTTTGTAGATAAAAACATGTTGATTTTGTGTTATCTATAAGCAGACAAAGTTGGTTAAAGTGCAATGTGTCTATCGTGCCTTTGTTAAATTACACTATGGACACCATACCTGGTGTAAAAGTATGAAAACAGCAATTTCATTAGAAATAGTTTTTTAGAATACACATTTGAAGTTGTAAAATATGTAATATCAGTAACATACAGATTAATCCTATGTATCTATAGAAACTGATTAACAAACAAATGAATCTTCAGTTTCATGATTTGATGTGGCATAAATTCTGTTTTGATCATATTATCACGAATACTGCGGTGAATATTTTGGAATATGTAGATACCATATTGGTGCAATATCATGAACCCCTGAGGTACAGAGTAGTAAACCCATGTGGCTTGAGTGTAAGACCTTCTCATGGCCTTTTGGTAGTCACTGCTTGAATCGTTAACAGTGTGTTGGTAACTTGATTTCTGAACAAAAAACTGTTCTGTACATTTAGCTACTACCCCATTCAGACAACACAGTAATACAAGTCATATGTCTGTGGTGTTTTCAATGTTTTTGAATTGTCAATACTTGTCATCGGTGCCTCCTCTAAATCTGGGGTGATCATGAGGTGGACACTACCTTTCTCTGATGATCAGGCATCTCTCTTAGGGAAAGAAATTAACTTAATGATGATGTACACATTTAAAATTCATTGCACACTGGAGCCAAAGGTTTAATAGACAGACACAGCACACACTAAGAGTGTACATTTGGTGATAACTTTATTTGATAATAATGGAATTATACGTGGGCAGCACGGTGGCGCAGCAGGTAAAGTTTTCTGTGTGAAGTTTGCATGTTATTCCCATGCATGCGTGGGTTCTCTCCGGGCACTCCGGCTTCCTCCCACAGACCAAAAACATGGTCGTTAGGTTAACTGGTGACTTAAAATTGTCCGTAGGTGTGAGTGTGAGTGTGAATGGTTGTTTGTCCGTATATGTTGCCCTGCAATCGACTGGTGACCGGTTCAGGGTGTACCTCGCCTCTTGCCCGCTGACAGCTGGGATAGGCTCCAGCCCCCCCCCCCCCCCCAAACCCGATAGGGATAGTCGGGGTATAGAAAATGGATGGATGGAATTATACGTATTTCTATGATTTAGCAGATGTGTATGAAACGACACTGTCAACTTTAGTCTCAGCGATAAATTTGTGATAGTGACCTCACAAATGTGTTCAATGTGTGTTTACCCGTGTTCACTAAACCTGTGTGCCTTATGTTGTTTCTAGCTGTGTGAACCCAAAAGCAGAACACAGGGCCAGAGATGGGAAGTAGGTGAAGTGATGGCTTTATTAACACGCAGTGTCACATTATGGGCAGTGGAGTAATTTGGCTAGGGGAAAGCAGAGGCTGAGCTGTGAGCCACTGAGTTGAGTCAGGCAAGGCAGGGAAACTGGCAAGGGGAGATCAAGCAAGGGGAGTTCAGAGGGCCAGGAGGAGGTTGCAGATCCAAAGGATGGTTCCAGGTTGTACAGGAGTGGGTCAGAGAAACAAGAACTAACGAAGGCTTAATCCAACAAAGAGATCCCAAAAGGGTGTGTTAAATGCATAAAAGAAATGTATCACAAGCAAGAAAAACTAGCAATTGCAATCAGTAAATACATTATCAAGGAATGGCTGAACATGGCTTAAAGTCTGACAAACTATTTGCTGTGAAGTTCATTGCACCAGTTAATACACAAGGTGCATGATGAATGATAAAGATCCATAAAGGTCCATAAAAAGTGTTTTTTCCAGTTTGTTGTAGATGAACTTGACTGCCCTGCACAGAGCCCTAACCTCAATTTTGCTGTCCCCTGTTCCTTGCTCAGATACAAACAGCGAATAAAGCAAATAAATTTAACCAGCTACTTCCCTGAGGGGCATGCATGGGGTCAGCAACTGATTAAATAAAATGTATTTGCTTACAAATATATTTCTAAGTCATGCCTTTTTGACAGGTACTCCATCCCTCTCACTTTCCTCCTTTTCCTTCTTCTCCTCCTTCATCTTCTTTCTACATACTGGCAGCTGCTGTACCAAAGAAGAACTGAAGAATTTAGCAAACACATCAAATATGTGGTTATGCCTCCCATCAACATTTTTTTTTTGGAAAGGTTAAAGGGATATTTGGAAATATTTAAACAGGAGAACAGCAGGAGAGGAAAAGTGGGAGGGTTGATAGGTTAAATTCATCTTAAAATTCATATTTGTTTCATAAATGAGGCCTCTGAAGAGTGGAAATTGTTATAGCAGCAGATTAATGTACATGGTTTTGGAATGACATGTTGAACTATCACATATGGGTGTACAGTTTGGGTGGCCTCATACTTGTGGATGTGTACTTTACAGTATATGTCAATGATATCCATTGCCTTTGATTCAATAGCCAGTCCACCAATCAATCAAACTATCACAATGAACAAAGCAGCAATGAAATGCAGGAACAACACTTCTGCTAGAATCTGATGATGAACTTCAATACATTCAGAGGGCACAGAGGACAAAGAAAGCTGCTCTCAATCAACCTTGTTACTTTTACACTGCTGTTATCATCACATAAATGCCTGTAGCTGTATATGTGCGTGCACACAGTCCCTTATTTGTGTGTGTGCTTGTTGATTAAATGAATGGCAGCAACCAACTGAGCTGTCCGTGTGAGGTGTGAGGGGTGATGCATTATAGGAGTACTCTCTGTAATTGCGTCAGTGGCTGCGTGTCTAATGCAAGATCAAATTGACTTGCTTTCTGAGAAAAAACATTGATTTGATGCCGGCATAGCCATCATAATATTTCCACAGCTCTCAAGTAGTCCTTGAATAGCCTTGGCCTCCATTGAGGACTCCGAGGATAATATCCATCAAATGTATATATTAGATAAGCTGGCTCTGCAGTCATGACGAACCTAAAAATACATCTGTCATTCAGCTGGCCACACTCGTCAGATCAGTTCATGTCTACGACCCTGTAACAACCTCCATTTGAACAAGTCATTGTCAAGTGTATTTTACAGTTCCTTGCAACGAAACACAAAGCTTTTTGAAACCCAGCTGGCAATTTTTTTTTTGAAAGATATGGATTTGAGTCTCAGACATATGGAAAATAATTAGACTTATAATTATTATATTGTAATCACATATGGTAAGCAATCATATGTGAGCAAGCAGAAGAAAAGATTTAGCTGTATGCTGATAGAAGATGTGTTTGTATTGATGCAGTTTTTGCCTCTCTAGTTTTGTGATGAATTTTTACCTGTTAACATTGGAATTTGAAATTAGGGAAATTTTCCAACATCCCACCCTGGACTGTCCCATCACCCTTACCACTGTCCCCATACTGCTTACATTTAGACAAGACTGCACACAGTGAATCCTTAAATCACCACTAGGCAACCAGTTGCTTTAAAATATCAGATCAACTGTTACGATCCTGCAGACCTGTCTGTTCCTTGTGTTTTCTTTTCCCCTTTTCCCTAGTGTTATTTGTTGTCTGTCTGTTTTCCCCTGTTTGTCTAGCTGGGTGTGCCACTACACCCAGCCAGCTCCGCCCTCCCAGGTGCACACCTGACGCACATGATCCTGATTAAGGCACAGGATAAAAGAGGAGAGCTCTCCCTTACCTGCTGCCGGATTGTCCTGAATCCCTGGCAGTTTCCTTTTTCATGCAGTCTAAGTACTCCGTATTATCATCCCTCTCCTTGTGTGCGTCTTTGTTAATGTTGGATAACTTATGGACTGTCACTCATTCTGTAAATTTTGTTTCAGTGTCTTCCTTCCTCATCAGCGCGTGCCTTGCCTCATACCCGTTTCATCGGAGCTCCCTTAATTATATCTCCGCTCTCTTTTTTGAGTGTGTTTTTCTTTGTTCTTTTCCGCTCCGTTTGAGTGCGATTTTTGTTGCTCATTTATTAAAATAAATTATTATTTGTGTTTTCTAAATTGCCTCTGATCTGCATCCTTTTGTCCTAAAAACAACTCAGGGGAAAAGCCTAAGATCAACAAGGATTGTTATTAATTCCCACATTATGTGACTACAGTTAGGTGGTCAGAATCAGATACCTGTTGAAAGTGAAATGCTGTGAACATCTCTGCATTTTATTAAGGAAAACACGAAAGAGCATATAAATTCAGCATACAGTTTATTTATGTATTACTTGAAGGGTATGTAGACATCACTTACACATTATGCTTCATTTGTGATTTTGAGAAATGCTACTGGCAAGTTAGGCAGTTGGTTGAAGAGGGTGATGATGAAAATGGATGGGAGAGGCACAATCTGATATCATGTGTTCATGCTGTTTTGATGTCAAAGCTTTCTGACTCTGGGAAAAATTCAAACATGGGAGGAGCTAATTCAATTCAATTCAGTTTTATTTGTATAGCGCCAAATCACAACAAAAGTTGTCTCAGGACACTTTCCATATAGAGCTGGTACAGGCCGAGCTCTTTTATCTACAGAGACCCAACAATTCCCTCATGAGCAAGCACTTGGCGACAGCGGTGAGGAAAAACTTCCTTTTAACAGGCAGAAACCTCAGGCAGAACCAGGCTCTGGGTGGGCGGCCATCTGCCTCGACCGGTTGGGTGAGCTATCCTATCTAACACATGGTTAACATTGTTAATGGCCTATTTTAACCCAAACTATGATCTTTTTTAAAACTAAAGTAATTTTGTTGCCTAAAGGTACCCAAGAATTTCATTACCTTCTCTGTGGTGGAAATTTAAGTAAGCTCAGTCATAGAACTCCCAGGTGAAAGTGATGTTTTTGACCCATTCTTCCACCATGACCTGCTCCCTATGTGGACTTTTTCACTGATTGGTTTTGGTCAGTTGTAGTGATGGTCCTAGAGCAACACTGATTATGATGTTGCAGTAACAACGCCAACGCAGCAATATCAGATGAACTGATGGGACAGAGTCAAAATACAGTCTTGGGCGTGCTTATGGTTGACAGATTTGTCATACTAGCTCATGTTGCTTTTACCTACATTCAAATCTGTGTGGCATATTTTACAAAAAGCATGACTTTGATCAATGCACAGGTAATCCTCCTCCTATTTAGTGAGATACTTACACAAAATTTTTGTCTTTTTGGCATAATTAGAATACTGAAAACTTTTTTTTTTTGAAAAAAAAAAAGATTTTTTTAAGGACATTTTATAAACAATTAAATACTATGCTATAATACAGTTAAAATAATTCAGACAATGGTTTAATGTGTTAAGAGACTTATCTAAAATATGCCAAAAACATTTCAAACCAAAATTTGCTCAATAATAAGTATTATGCACTTACTTTTATTTACCTCCTCCTATAAAATGCGCTTGCACTGAAGGATGCCATTTTCCTTAATTAGAAAGAGAAAGGTACCAAAGCCCCACCCCTTCACATTTGGTATCACTGAAAAGCCCTAAATGTTCTCTGTAGATAGCAAGATGAGTTAATTCAGTAGTATGCAGTGGGTGGGAGATATTCAGGTTTACAAATGTCCTCCACAGAGGACAAATTTGAACTACTGGTAGATAGGAGGATATCTCAAAATGGATGATGGAATGCCACTTTCAACTCAATTTTTGAGTTCTTTGAGACTGAACTCCTGGTGATTCAGCTCAATTCTGCCCTACTCTCTCCAACAAAGCAGACTTCTGTGGAAAGAGCAAATGCCAGTCGATGAGTGTGACTTCATTGACTTATCAAAAACATGTGCTCTTTAGATCCAATGACATATTATAAGAACAAGATAAAAGAAGAGAAAGAGATTAGACTTCATTCAGACTTTGTCGGCATCATGGATGATGACCAACTAACTTTTGCTGCACATGTTGCATTAGTCACTCAGTTGTGTCGCATTGTACCTCATTTGTACATTGCTTTGGACAAAAGCATCAGACAAATTAATTCAAGTAAATGTAAATTTAGTGTTTTGATTCTGGCCCCTGTAGGACTTCATTTTGATCAAAATCAAATTTTGTGGTGTTACTAGCCCTTACTATGGGGTAGATGAATGGGACAGTTGTTGCTGGAGCCTTGGTATAGCCCACTTTACAAACTTGACACTTGGATCCATTAACTATAATTGTTTAGAGTCTCCCTCCCTAATCATGAGGGCAACACAAACTTCAGACAATAGAAATGTACAGATACTGTAACTCTTTATTTATAAGCCCAAGAAAAGCAAAACAGAATGAATAAAGTAACAAACAGAAGAGAATTCATTGCCCAGAGCTGCAAACATTCAAGGACAATGGTGACTGTACCAGCTCATGAAATCACAGCAATCTGTTTAACTCTGAGGCACAGAAGGGAAATGTTGCTTTAGCTATTGGAGACTGGGGAATCAATATATAAAAAGGAGATGGATAAAATATTGTAAAAAGCTATAATTTTAGTGGTGCCTCATGGAAGGTCATTGGCTGCCACAATAAAGACTTTTAAGGTTTTTTTGTGAGATGAACACCCATAATTTGTTACAGTACCTTTCAGTTTCTTACCTGCTGCCATTTCCCCTCATCTGTTCACCTGAGCAGCCAGTACTTTTCCACCCTCACTCCCCTTGCCAGCCACACCCACCGTTTCACTCACCGTTCCCAGTTAATCCAGTATTTAAACCGCTCTCCTGCCCTCCAGCATTCATTATCAGACTGATCTCTCGTTACCAGACCTGCCTGCCTTTGACTTCGCCTGATCGGCTATTCTCTGCTAAATACCTCTGCCTTCAGTATCTGACTGTGTTTTGCCTTACACTTCCTGGATCTCTTTGGTTCGCCAAACATTTCAAGAAACTCTTAAGTGTCTTCTTGAGAGTCTTGTACTTTGAGAGACAATAGTTCCGAACGGGTATTGATCTGTACTACAGCTTATCCGTCTCTGTCACACCTGAGCTCAAAGTCACTGAAAGCAACTTCTGTGTACTGGTGGTACTGCAATTGGGTCCTAAACCAACTTGTTATAGAATTTATTGAAAGGTAAGCTTCTCTGCCAGGTCTTCTTCTCACACACTTAAAAACTCCCTACTCTTCAGTATAGCGCAGAGTTTTTTAAGCGTGTAAGGACATTAGCTGCAACAGTAATGTTCCATAATGTACTCTCCAGTATGTTAGCCTGGTTTGTGCCTTCAGGAATCTCATTTGCAAAAGCAGAGCCAACTTACTTTTCAGTCTGTGTGAAGTATTTAGACTTGTTTTGTTTCCCTTGATGGGAGACATAATTCAGCTGTGATGGGAACACCAGTGAGACGGATGGAAATGAAGTGCAGAAATGTGTTGTGGCTTGGAGTGTGGGAGGGAGGGAGGGAGAGGGAGAAGGATGGGAAATAAATGTAGATGATCTGATAAATATGACAAAAGTCTGGAAAATGGAGCTTCTGTGAACAGAGATGAAAACAAGGCTGTATATTAAAATGCCTGGAATGAGAAAAATAAATGACACTGAGACCCCCCATAGGAGTGAGGAGAGAAGGCTTGAGTGGATGCTGTGATCAGATGAGTGATTTAGAGAATGAAAAACAAATGTAACTGTTTGATTTTTGAAGACATCATCATCAATTATCATATAGAAACTGTGTGGTGGTGGGGTGGTGAAAATAGTTATCATAAAATCTTCTCCAGCAAGAGAACAGCAGTTTCACTTAATTTGATAGTTTGCATTTGGATAACTTTACATTATCATATATTGGGTTTGAAACCTGTCCTTGAGATAAGACCGCAGCAGTAAGAAAGCAAACACAAATGTGTTCTGAAAGAGCAATTCAGCATTTGGTTTGGTTAAATGACTTATAACTGCCCTGGAGCATTTGATCTTATGACATGATCTTCATCCTCAGTGTTTATTCTTTAACCTGAAAACCACAGCCAAGAAAACAATGTCACCACAAGTTTCATTTAGAAATATGAAAATCTACAATTCCATAACAAGTTGGCAAACACCATCTGCCATTAAAGATCATATGATGATTAAAAGCAACAAAACAGCTACTTAACGGACCTTGAGATGACATTGTTTTCTCTGGTTATAAGTGGTTATGAGCATTTCATTGGACATTACCATATTTTTTTTTTAAGTGGCTATGATTGCTGGATTATCTGTTTTGGAAAGGTACAGAAACTGTCAGATGCAACATAAATCTGTTTCTGGAAAGGGATTTTAAGTTGCTCTTAGATTATCCAACAAGCACATTCTAAAATTATACTGGCGCCTTTTTGTGCTTAATGGTCTTTATGCCATTAAATGTATCACAGTACAGATCTTTAGATAAACTAGTCTTACTTACTGCTAGTATTTTTGTCAAACTAATTGAGCAATGATTAGTAAAAACTCCATATTTCTTTTAGATATGACAATGTGTTATGCATAGCTCTAGCAGTTCAAAACACTGATTACTTTTGTAGTTTAAATAAAACCAAGAACCTATTTTTTGTGTCTGAAATGTTTTACATAAAGAAAATACTGGGATTTGATCAATACATTCTGTCTTGTCTATGTTTAAGAAAGAAAAACAATTAAGGCAGTATTACATGCAACTAAAATGTATTGTGGTAATTCATAATACATTTGAATTATATATACATGATATTCTGAATGTAATTTGGACTTGATGACTCAGCTTTGTGTGGTCTCTGTCACTATCTCTTTCTGTGAAACACTCATTTGCTGCTGTTCACCAGGTACTTTTAGATTTCACTTAATTATCATTTCTTCTGTTCTTGAATTCCTGTCAGTACCAGTCCCAATACCAGTTACATGTTAATTTTGGCAAATTCAAGCTAGACTAAGTTGTAATGGGTGTGTTTAGGACTTGTGGGAGGAGAACAGAGGAGGTTGGTAGCCATAGATCCACTTGAACGGAAAAACCTTGGTAGCAGAGCTAGTTAGGGACTTGTGTGCATACTCCACCCACAACAGTTGGCGAGACCAAGACATGGGATTCCGGGAGGCAACACAGTGGAGAGCCACCTCCATGACTTCATTGATCCTCTACGTCTGCCCATTGGTCTGGGAATGAAACCGTAGCTCCCAGGAGGCTGCAGAACTTACGCCAGAGGGTGGAAGTAAAGTGAGGCCCTTGGTCAGAGATCATGTCTCAGGGGAGGCCATGAAGGCGGAAGACATGCTGGAGGAGCAATTCCGCCATCTCCTCGGCAGATGGAAGTTTGGTGAGAGGTATGAAGTGCGCCATCTAACTGAACAGGTCAACCATCACCAGCCCAATAACTCCGTCCAGTGAGGGCCCAGGCCTGGGTGCGGAAATCAATGGAATAATCGGCCGCCGAGCACGCCATTATAGAACCACAGACAGCAATTATTTTATCAGTTTTAACACTGTAACTGCGTGTCAGATTTCACCTTCATATCCAATTTTGAATCTCTGGCACTTCAGTATCAATAGCAACATCCATCCCAAAACAGTTGAACACCTTGACAAAAATTGCAGCATTGTCTGTTACTGTACACGCAACCTTGTTGTGGATTTTGAATTCTTTGTTTACATCTCACAATAATTTTGCAAACACATCATGTGCATGTTCTCCTTTAATTCTCCGGCATGCCAGTACTGCAGAGTATCTCTTAGAAACATCAGTTTTGTTTAGCCAGTGGATAGTGATGCCCATAAATGCCTTGTTCACAGCTGACCAGCAATCTGCTGTTGTGCACACAGCATTGATCTCAGACAGTTCAGATGTGTTTTCTTTAAATTAAGTTTACGAAAGCTGGGCTTTCCACTTTACTCAAAGGCTGCAGGTCTCCGACAATATACTGCACCACCAGGTTGTCCAGCTGCGGCTGGGAGATGACAACGGAGCCACTACTGAACGCAGTTAATGAGATTTGGGTCGAGGATCTGTCTTGACTGTCTTTTGATTTTTTATTTGATTGCACATACCTTGAAAGGCAAGCCAGGTGCTTCAGTTCAATGTGCCGTTTCAGGTTTGCTGTGGATGTGACTGAAGTGCGGATTTTCTTTTTGAAAGCCGATGGGCAAAGTTTGCACAGAAATGTAAGATTTTTCCCATCCTTACCAACCTTGTCATAAAACTCGTTTAAATGATTGTACGACGCCTCCTTGCTGCTTTGTCGCCTACATGCTGCTGTCGTCTCCATGCTGCTTTTTGTTTTGATGACGCATGGGCGGTGCAACACTGGTGGCTGGTGTTGCCAGATTGGGTGTTTTTTCCGCTACATATTAAGGCCTTTTTACAGTGTGTTTTAGCCAGTTTTTCGCCTGGAAGGCTCTATAGAAATCCAACACCCTATTGAACGAAGTTAAACTAAGAGAGCGTGCCATTCACAGACACCAGAATGAGTTCACAGTAACGTTCATCAGGCAGTAATGCAGTACGTTCAGTTCACGTTTGCCCAAAGATGAACGAGTTCATGAACTATCATTCAATGAACGCGTTCAGGCACAACACTGCAGGGGGGTTAACTCGTGGTTCAGGGGCCGATGCTTGAACAGTAGTGGGGTTAGCTCGGGGTGAAGCAGCGCTGATAGCCGCTGGCCTCCCCCAGTTGCTGAATCTGGGCTGTGAGAGCCACCATCCCTGGCTAGTGAGCATTAGAGGAGGCAACCATCACTGCCTTGTGCCACTGTATCATGCTCTCTAATACCTCAATACGGCTTAGGGTGGCCACTTGTGTTGAGGGTATGATTGACCAGATTGTACTGTGACGGGTGTGTTTAGGACCCAGGAGCAGTACCGGCCACTTACCGTCTGGGACGAACAATGAGGAAACCGAGCTCACAGTGATTGTCTGTAATGAAACTGCTTTGGTGTACAAAACCACTGACAGACTTTAAACAGTGGAAAGCGAATCTTGATTCAGGAATTTGCTCTTACACTTCGCTCTTTGACAGGAGAGTCTGGGGGATCAGGACAGGAATATGCTATGATAACACGAGATGATAACACGAAGATTTGGTGATAACGCTGGAGAGTCAGGCATGGAGCACTGACAATCTGGCAATGAACTGATGGAAGGCTGCTCCTTATATACCCCGGCTGATGATAACCAGGTGTGCCGGTGAACAGGTGAGCGGGTTGTGCCTAAGGAGGCTCCAATGGCATGTAATAGCAGAGATGGATTGTGACAGTAAGTACTGTATTTTAGAAGCATTTTTTGTCATATTTGTTGACATGAGGTAGTTGGACATGGTTAGTGATGACAACGATGCACTGCGCTTGTAACACAGTACACACAGTCATGAATCAAAGAACTAGTAAGCTGCTGCAGCAGCGACAGACTCAGGTTCAGCACCTAACCTAGCAGCACAGTACACACACACACACACACACACACACACACACACACAGCAGTGAGCAGTACCTACCAGACAGGGTAGCTGATCCAGACTGGTTTTTTTTACGACTCTACAGTCTTTCATGAGTAGTAAGGCATTCCTCATTCATGTGTTTTAGGAAATGGCTTTGGAAGGAGGCCTGAAGGGAGAGGATGGGACTTTTTGGTTGGATATTTTCAAATTCTGGCTTACTCCTGCTGGTTTCTCCAATGTTACCAAACCTATATTTAAAGTGATTCTACATTGTTTACCTGCATGTCCTTTATCCAAGCTTTCATAGCGTTTTTGAACTAGATCTATGCGTTTGTATATAAATACAGTCTGTATTGTAGATATAAGTTCTCTTTTATCAATGACATTTTCTTCTTCTTCTTGGTCCCACCCTTTGTCTCTCCTTTGTTTCCTCCATACGTGGCTAATAAATTCACTGGCAGTGGGCCGCAGTGAAACATTTGGTGAGAACATGGGGAAGGAAGCCTGACAGGGGGTGAACACCAATGAGACAATGTGAAAATAAGAATCAGAGGGGTGAAAACATGTCAACGACAAGTGAGGATCTTTTAATTGATTGTGATGTGTTCACAGTTTTTGCCCGTTGCTTGAACACTTTTTGCAAAAACTTGGTTCACTGTGTCAAAACTCTACACATAAGCAAATAAGACACAACACTGGGAAATAAAACATTCACATCTATGTCAAACTGAAACTCTGCTATCAAAACCTAACAATCCTTTGTCAAAATGTCACTCTGATGACAAAATGATACACACTTGCATCATGCGAATACACTTTCAGATTAGCAGCAACACACAAGTGTACATTATATAAAACTCTGCGGTCTTTCATCTTCACTGTTTTTATTCAGCTTCTCAGAACATTCTGTGAAGCTCAATGCAACAGTTTGTTACACAGTTATTGTTATGTTTTTCTCCAACAAAGTTTTTCACAACAACCAAAAATGAAAAGTACTGTGCATCAACTCAATACTGTGCATTACAGTACTGTACTTTACAGTACAGTACATGCAGTAAAGAGAAAATAAAACAAAAATAACCCTTACCCTAATAACGCTTACTCAATTTATGTTGATGAATACTTGCCTATCTGCAAGTATTTGTTGTCATAGCTGGTGGAGACAGATTGCATCGTTTGCTCTGACTATTTCCACAATGGAAAGTTCCTGCTGTTGGGTGAACAGGCTTTGCGTCCACCCCCAGAAAGTCTTCTAGCCATTCTGTAGGAACATGAAACCACAAATTGTTATTGGTTTGGTTATTTTTTACAGTAATGTATATACTGTACTTTACTGTAGATACCATACACAGTACTGAAACATCTCAATATAATCACTGCATGTTTCACAAAACTTTACTGTATTTACAGTACTGTACTGTATACTGTACACAGTACTGTAACATGTCAATGGTACAGTATTATGTTCTATACTGTACTGTATGTTTCACAGAACTTCCGATTTTTGTTGCAAAAGGAGCGTTAGCCAACTATTGCTTAGCTGAGGCCTATTTGTGGCTGGTTGGTGTTCAGTTTTGTAAGTAAGTATTTTCAGGTGTGTGTCTAAGTTTTTCCAATTACCCAATGTGTATTTTGAATGGATGTGTTTTCTCAATGGTACCCTGAGATTTCATTTATGAACGAAATGTCTTGTATGTATGAAACAGTGTGTAGTGTGCAGGAGCAAGTGTGTTGCATAAAGGAGCACGTGTGTTGTAGAATTGCAACTAAAGTGCAAAGCAGCACTTTTGTTTAGGGTATGGTTACACTGTGTTTAAGGTAGTCACAGAAACTTCAAGTTTTGTTACTTTGGTCAAAGCATGTGTCAATAGTGTTCAAGCAATGGGCAAAAACTGTAATAGTGACTGACTTTTGACTCTGACCTACATTTTAATTCTGTCACAGAAATACCTTTCTTCATTGTAAAATCTACAGTTCAAATAAATTCTTTAACTCAGTAGTATCTAAGTAAACTATAATCTGAATAAATATCTTATTTACTGGTATATTCAGATTTAGATTCTTAAAATTCTCCTTTCACTGATTACAGTAGAAATGGAAGCAAATTCTTCCGTCAGAATGTTCTGGCAAAGTTTTGAACTTTTAGCCCACTGCTTACAACACTCCTTTGGCAGTCTGCATCTTTCAAAATTTATTTTCTTCTAAAATTTAGGTTCTTGTCCTTGTTTGTAAATATTTAAATGACCAAGAACCTTGTTAAATGTAATTTTATACCCCAAAAGCATTACCTCTCTCTTTAAAATGTTCCCTTAAAAACACTAGCAATCAGAGTTTGCTGCTCTAGGGTGAAGCCTCCGTGCAGCTGATGTGACTGTCCATTTCCGTCAAGTATCACTGCAGTTTTTTTTTTTCTTTTTCTTTTTTTGAGAAAAAAAAATCATTCATTGGATCAATTCATCACTGGAAACTGAGTTGCTACTTAGGGCCTTGCAGTAAAGCTCTAAATTTACAGCTCCAAAGTATTGTGTTTCTTTTTAGTTTATGATGTATCATTATGGCTCTGGAAAGCATCATAAGCAGGAGGTCAGGGTAAGTGGATGGGTAAACAAAGCATGCTATTGTAATGTAGGAGAACAGACATACAAACCAGACTGTTTCTGTATCTTGCTCTACAAACAAGAATACAATAGTGCAATGGTAAAACAGATGACTGAATTTTTATAGCTGAGTGATGAAGAGTGCAGTAAAAAGAGTAGGAGGCTGTGACAGTATATGTAAGTATACATGTCAATATACAGTATATACAGTGTAGTTAGATTTATATTTGACAATGATATGTGTGTTAACAAAAAAAAAAACAAAAAAAAAAAACTATAAGTATATACTTTAGAATTTATAGATAGAGTGGATGTTTGGGTAACTTTGCACAGGGACTGTTTCTTACCTTTTCATCAGAGTTATGGCCTGTGGGAGGAAACCATTCTTGTGTTTGGTTGTTTTCGTATACAGTGCTCTGTAGTCCCTGCCAGAGGGGAAAAGTTGTACCACCTTGTGTTTTAGATATGGTCTGCATTGTTGTTTCCTGCCTGTTTCCTAAGGGTAGGTTGGCACCAGTGATTTTTTTCTGCATTCCTGACTGTCAGTTGTAGTCTGTACTGTCCTGTTTGGTACCCGATCCAAACCACACATTGAGGGATGAACTGAAAACAGACTGGATGATTGGAGTGTACAATGTCCTGAGCTGGTGCAGGATCGTCTGTAGGCTCTTTTTGGTGACTGTGTCTATATTGGACACCTACATCCTGAGAGACCTTCAATTTAACTCAATTTGACAAGTAAAGGCAAGTTACCATACTTTTGGGACTCTTTTGGTAAATGTCTAAATTCAATTAATATCACTGCTGCATTGTTTTCTTCATATAGCCTACCTTTAGATTGAGAAATCAGGGGTTTTGATGCTGAGGTGATTCAGTTTAAAAGGAATGCACATTAATTAAGAGGGCATAATATACATATATGGAGCACATGGAGATGGTTAGATAAATATCTGGGCTGCATCTTTTTTTTTTAATCATTGTCTTTCAGCTCTTGACTGTGTGTTGTGTTAAGGACTCGAGACACAGAGAGGCCAGGACCCTACATGCAGAGACAAGAAGCTCAGGATTTAATGTCCAAAACACAAAGTGACAAAGAATACAACAAAAATCTCCACAAGGGGAAAAACTCCTAGGCTAAAGTAAAAACGACAGAACAGAAATCTCCACGTGGGGAAAAAAATAGCACTAAACAAAGTACAACGGAAAATCACCTTGAAAGGGAGAAAAACTCAGCTAGAGTAAGTTATAACAAAACAAAAAATCACCTGCAAACAGGGATAACACTTGAGAAGTCTACGGTTCTATTAACTCGAGATACAAATAGCTAGAGACCACACTCAGAGAGACGCAAGCGGCTGGACGAAGTAATCATCTGGCGACGAAGAGAGAGAGAGGAGCCGGCCTAAGAAGCCGCACGCTGATGAGCGTTGATGCGGCTCAGGTGTGTCTCAGCGGCACAGCCGGAGAAACTCAACCCAGCTCCTGCCTCACTCTAACTGCTGAGAAGAGAAGTGAGAGAGAAAACACAAGCAGAAACACAAAAACAAAATGACCAGAGAGCACAGCCATAACATGTTGTTTGTGCTTGTGTGTATGTAGTTTAATAAGTATACTGCAACAGCCTTCCTCCCACTCTGCAGCTGTAATGGAATGACCCAGCACTGCTGACAGCACACTCGACTAAAATGGGGCCCTGTGCACATCTGCCACTGTAGCCTTGCCCCATAATTGTTCAATTTACTGTACAGCCAATATCCATGTGCTGTAATTGAATATGACTTCGTCCCGTTTGAGTAATCTCTTTGTTTCATGCTGTGACCCCTTACTGGAGAGAGAAATAGAGAGAGAGAGAAGTGAGAGCAAGAGGTGAGTAAAAAGTGTCTTGTGTAGATAAAGCATGTAGGTCACATTGAACTGCTGGCTTCTGGCAATGAGATTTTTGCTGTTGACATCATTGCTCGGAACCATTAGAGAGAGAGAGAGAGAGAGAGAGAGAGAGAGAGAGATTTATTTTATTTTCTTTACAATCAAGGGAGACAGAAATTCAAAGAACACAAACTACTTAAAATCACTCTAAAGATTACAATCTCAGTAGCTGGTTTAGTCACCTGTGGTTACTGGCTACTGATGCTAGTTACAACATCAGTGTTTTCTACCCAATTCCTGGACTTTCTTTTTGTTTCACCAAAAAAAAAAAAAAAATGTGGACATCCCAGGGCAGGCCACCACAGAATTTCCATATTTTCAAATCCTAATGTTGATGTTGAAACCCACTTGATAAAAGAGTACAGAATAAGAGCAAGGAAGGCCTAAAATCATGTAAAATTCAATATTATAGTGCAGCAGTGCATACATGTGAGACAATGCACAAACGTTTCAGGCCTGTATCAGGATGTTATAGCTCGTTAAAGGCTGAAGTGAAAAGATAAGGTTTTAGCTTTCTTTTAAAAATATTTTGCCAGCTGAAGTCCTTGATATCTATAGGTAGTGTATTACAGAGCTTTTGGACATAACTGACTGGTGTTACTGGAAACCTCCAATAAACAAGCAGCAGATGATCACATTGTTCTTGATGGCAAATAATAAATGATGGAGTTAGTAATGTAGCTTGGTCCTAGTCCATTAAGGGCTTTGTGTACAAGGAGGAGGACATTAAAATCAATCCTTAATGTTACAGGAAGCCAGTGCAGAGCAGCTAAAACTGGACTAATGTACTCTCTCCTCTTGGCTCTGGTTAATAGTCGAGCTGCAGAGTTTTGAATGAGTTGAAGTCTCTCAGTGTTTTTTTTTTTTTTTTTTTTTTTCCCCTCAGGGGGCCTGTAAATAGTGCGTAACAGTAATTGATTTAGCTTGAAATAAAGGCATGAATCAGTTTTTCATTCTCTTTTTGATTTAGAAATGGTTGTACTTTTGCTGTGTTTCTAAGGAAAAATGAAGGATTCGTCATCTTGTTGATATGAGACTTAAAGCTTAAATCTGAATAAACTGTACATGAAAAGATGTACAGATGTGTGTCATCTGCACAGCTATGGAAGTACATGATCTCCAAGACTGATTTAAAACTTTCTCCCTTTGATGTTTGTTTTAAACCAGTTTAACACACAGTCAGAAAGGAAAAAAAAACTGTTCAAGACAATTGATCATGGTCAGTTGTATCAAAAGTTGTATTTAGAGGACACGAAGTAAGATCTTATTTTCACAAGAATTTAGTCTGAGGTCGCTGATTTTTTCAGTGAGAGCAGTTTCAGTGCTGTGATCTAAAGCCTAACTGAAACTCCCCCAGGATGTTATTTTCTTTAAAAAAGGACTTCATTTGCACCAAAACTATCTTTTCCAGTGTCTTTCTGATGAATGGAAGCTTGGATATCGACTAGTTGGTGAGTGCATTACCATCTAGGTTGGGTTTCTTTAGTAATGGTTTTATAAGCAGGGCATCTGGGAAGATGTATTTATTTTATACATATACAATACATCTCCTATAAGCTCAATATAAAGAAATGTTAGCAAACAGTTGCCTATTTACACATTCAGTAGACACAGGGCAATATCAACATTAGTTGTGTCTCTGGCCAGGAATGTAAGTCCCATTCACCTTTTAGCTCTTATTTGCTCTCTACACTGTCACAGCTGTAGCTAGTCACAGTCCAGTCCACCATGACCTCCTGTGTGTAAAGAATTTACATATTTGTGTCTATATTTGTGATTTCAGTCTTATATTTTATGTAGTGTTGTTAAAATATTAGATTCTGCCCTTTCCCCTCCTTCAGTCATCCTGTTCAGCTCTAACCTCATTTCTGCTCTCTCCAAGAAGATATTGACCTTTGGTGATGACTGGGGGAGACTTACAGACAGACATGGAGGGCAGAGCGAATTGGATTTCTCCTTTCGTGATTGCTCCTCCCTTGTCCTGCATTCAACCTCTTTTCTCTCTCTCTCTCTCGTTTTTTTTTTTTCTTTTTTGCTAGCCTGTGCTGCACTTACCCTCTCTCTCTCTCTCTCTCTCTCTCTCTCTCACACACACACACACACACACACACTACACAAGTAGAACAGTAATGGCTTGGGCTGCATTAGATAACTTATGTAAATGTTGTCTATTGAAAAAATAATTCTTTCACATTCTTTGTCATTTCAGATCAACAACGTCAGGAATCATGCAACAATTAAATCATATTTGTCACACAATTGTTTAAGTTGTATTTAGCTTGTGTTTGTTTTGAGGTTGTCCGTCACTGGTAAATATGTCAGTAGTTGAGCAGTAACCAGTGAAAAAGGACCCTGTTTGTGTTTGTTGAACTTCCTTCTCAGTGTTTCTGGCCAGTAAAAAGATCAGCTCTAAGTGGAGTTCGGAGTCCATGTGACCATGAAACGTGATTTTTGTGAAAATTAGCTGCTAATTTGATCCTCACAGTGAGAGGTGGTGTCATTTTAGCATCAATGAATCATTAACATATTAATTTTCACACATTAGTATAATTAGTGTGAACAAATGTGGCCATTGATGTGGAGATTGGCACTTACACTGGCTGCACTTTGGTGAGAAAAGGAATCAGGAAGTGTTTGTGTCCATCCAATACACAAGTATTATGTTAATAATCATTGATGGGTTTACATACAGTGGCTAATCTTGTTGCTTTCTCCATAAAGCATGGTGGTATTGTGGTCACTCAGCAGAGACTGTGGCCATACTACTATTTGTCATAAAAGTTGGTCAGTTGGACAGTTGGAGTCCAAACAGAATATCAGTATCAACAAAGAAAAGCCAGTGAATATTCACTTTCTGTCCACCTGTCATAGCAAATGTCCAGTTGTCACTGTACAACTGTCCAGTTTCAGTGTCTGAAATAAGTGGAGTTTTTCCATCCTCAACGGTGAGATGATAACTCAGATCCTTGTCTTAAGTAGGAGTACCTCTCAGCCTGTCAAAATGGATATATGCATTCTTTTGTTGCTCTGAAAATGCAAGTAACATCTCTTGAGTAATCACAGTTGTGGTGAGGCAACAAATATTTAACAGAAAGTGTGTGTTACAAACTAATGAATTTTTAAAGATGTGGGCAATTACTAGGAAGAGAGGGTCTATGGAAAATTGTTAACTGGGAAATGTAGGCTCTAGTGTTTTAGCACCATCCCCAATAATAGGCACCCATAGTCAGGATATCTCAGTCTCTGTTACTTTGATTTTGATTTTAGTGTCTCTTTAAATTAATATATATGTATATTTTTAAATCAAATTGTGTCTCCCTAACTGCACCTGAGTAAACCTTTAGGAATAGTACTCAGTTAAGTTGGTTGAGTAACAATATCTTGATGGAACTGTTGCTCAGCATCATCAAAAAAAGATGACTGCTGGTGCTTTTTTCATCTTTTCCACCTCTGGTGACCTCCGTTGATGACCCCTCGCTCAATCCTGTGGCTGTGGAGGATGGTGAAGTCAAGCCAGCTGGATGCTCAACCAGACCCTCCCGCTGCCCCAGTCCCCTCTCCTTCCTTCTGTCCCTCCCAACAGCAGCACCTTCCTGCTACAGGCAGAGGTGCAGGGATTAGCTGAAAAGGCCAGCATTTCTGAAACTGATTATGGTTTACTTAGAGCAAGTGGCATCTACTTTGGGACCATTCTTCATCACTGTGCACTGATGATATACAGCCACCACACACAATGATATACTCAAGGGACTGGGTGTGTGTGTTGTACTTTATCTAATGCCTGCCTCTGCAGTGCTGCCTGTGCGCATGTTGGCCCAGGATGATCCAGTGCTGCTGTGTACTGGGAAAGATAGTCTTTCTCTCCCGTTTGTGAATTAATTTTCTATGAGCTCAGAGTCAGATTTGAACTTAATAGGGACTTAGATGTACACTCCTCCTCTCTGTTTCTTTTTCTTCCACATCCGTACTGTCGCACATCACTCACAAACGAGTGTGTGTGTGTGTGTGTGTGTGTGTGTGTGTGTGTGTGTGACTGTATGCTCATTCCTCGCTCTTTGACTAATAGTAAGCCAGGCTATGCCTGAGGCCTCCCGTCTCATCCATCCCAGTGTGTATCTGTGTGTATTGTGAAATGCATGTGTGTGTGGGGGGGTGTGTGTGTGTGTGTGTGTGTGTGTGTGTGTGTGTGTGTGCGTGCGTGTATTTGTATGTGTGTGTTTGTTAGAGGGAGAGAGAGAGATGGCAGGCTGGGGCAGGACGCTCTGTCTCATTTATCTGCTGTTGACGTTGAGTGTGATTTCCTCCGCTGAGGGGAAGCGATGCCCCTGCTTATTAATTATGCCTGAAATATTAAAAAGACTCCATCAAACATGAATTATTAATTCATTTGGCCCATATCATCTCAGCTAAAGATTTCCAAGACTTGTCATACATCATCTGACAAGGCCGTGACAACATTGCACTAGTGAGAGGCAGGATGTTCTATCCCTCTAAATACAAGGGATGTGTGTGTGTGTGTGTGTGTGTGTGTGCGTGTGTGTGTGTGTGTGCGTGTGTGTGTGTGTGTGTGTGTGTGTGTGTGTGCATGCGCATGCACACAGGTTTGGCAAAGAGTAAGAAATTGTGTCTCTGTGTGTATAATACAGACTACATTAGAACACTTTATTCATTCTTGACTGTATTTTGATAAGCAATTTTTCTTTTACCTTGATAATATTTCTGACACTGTCACCTAGGAAGTACTTCATGATCCTTCAAAAGATTCCAGAGCACATTATCTGATTTTGGGTGTTATGGCGCTAAAGTGGTTAGCACTGTCCATGTCTGTGTGTCAGCCTGGTGACTGACTGGTGACCTATCCTGGTGTATCACCTCCACCTCTAGCTCCCTGAATCGATGGATGAATTACCTGATTTCAACATTTTAAAGGAACTGTTCCATCTTTCCTAAAGTCAGTTAAAAAGATTGATAGAAATTTCATTTCTTTGTGTACTGTACAAAAATAAGCCCAGGATGTGTTAAACCTGGTATGACAAAGACTAAAAGCAGAGGGGAAACTGCTCATCTAGCTTGGTCAAAAGAGAGAGAGAAAAAAAAAATACACATTCCAACAACTCATCTGACTGGTTAAGTTAGAAAACAAGCTATTTGCAAAAATTGGGTTCTTTCATTCAAGATACATTTCAGATTTAGATTTAGTTGTCCTTTTGCGAAGAAAATTGTTTCCACCTTCCTTCCACCTCAGAATACACAAATTCATCAAACTGGAAAGAATACATCAAACTCAACAAATACACACATGAATCTCACAACATACACCCACTACCAGCACATTTCAAACTTTACATACACAAACACAAAAACTCAGGCACAATACAGTCTGGATGTTATCTTCAGCTCACTTATGGCAGAGGGTACAAAACTCCTGCTGAACTTCACTTTCTTCCATGCCGGCAACCTGCAACGCCAACCAGATGAGAGGATCGCAAAGTGTGTGTTGAGGGGGTGACTGGAGTCAAGTGCTATGTTGTGTGCTGAGTGTGGAGTGGCTGTGCGGTTGAGGTCTGGGAGATTGGGAATTGGAAGGCCAATGATTTTAACGGCTTTGTGTGTAATTTGTGTAAGTCTGTCTTGGAGGAGGTTGACAGCATATTAAAGAAGCAGTGGGAGCAGTAGAGGTGGATGGGTTGAACTATACTTTGAGCAGGTGGTCTGGGGAAATGTAGAGTGCTTTAAGTCTGCGGATGGCGGAGTCTGTTGCATTGTTTCTGGATGTCAATTGTGTGTTGTTCACAGTTCAGTTTATTGCCCAGGGTGATTTTGAGATATTTGTGGCTCTCCACCATTTCAACAGCTTCACCATTGATGCTGATGGGTGTGTGGGTGGGGTTTGAGACTGACCTGCATGTGCTGGAGGAGTTGAAGACCAGCTCCTTTGTTTTGGAGACATTTAACTGCAAGTGATTGTCCATGCACCACTGCGTGAGATGGGAGATGGAGTCATAGTAGCTTGCAACCGAGTTGTTATTATTGAGTAGTGTGAGTACTGCAGTGTCGTCCGAGTATTTGAGGTATGTGATGATGGGTGAGGGGCTGACAGTCATTGGTATAGAGGGTAAACAGGAAGGGGCAGGAATATATATTGTACTGTTTTCAACTGAAAATATGTCAAAACATGATTAGCAAATGATCATATTCTGTTTTATTTATGTTTTATGCCGCGTCCCAACTTTTTTTGGCATCAGGGTTGTGTTGAGAGAGTGTTGATTTTGATCTTTGAGTGAATAACACCTACATCGAATAATACCTGCCTTAATCAACTAAAACTATTTGGTCAGGATTTTAAGTAATAGTTAAAATAAATAGTTAAAATAAGTTAATGTTGACAGTAGATATGTGACATATGTGACCAGATGTACAACATCATACTACTCTATGATTTTGCACTCCATCATTACTCTCACAACTGCAAAGTCAGTAGTCAGGAAAGCATAAACATAGTGAGTCATGTTAGGTTTTTAAGCAATGAGCAGTCTCCTTTGGTCTTCCAAAACCACAGTGACAGAAGAAAACTGTGTAATGGCATTGCATGGCTTCTATTTTAGTTCAATTAATTGAATACAATGTATGTATGTATGTATGTATGTATGTATGTATGTATGTATGTATGTATGTATGTATGTATGTACTGTATAAATATGCATTTTTATACATATGCGTGTGTGTATGTATGTATGTATGTATGTATGTATGTATGTATGTGCATGTGTGTATGTATGTATATATATATATATATACACACACACACACACACACACACACACATATACATATATATGTATTAGAATATGTTTCTTTAGATGTACATATTAAGTCTTACATAGATGGAAAATCAACATTTTGTATTCGTTAACTGATCTGAAATGAAAATCTAAGCCTATTTTACTATTTTTCACAAATATATGATTTAACAAAACTTTAACAACAGCAAAACAAAAATAACAGAAAACATTAATAACTTGGATTTCACTGTTGTTGAGCTGAGTTGGTCATGGCTGTTTGTCCTGTGTTTTGAATTGTATTCCATAATGTGCTTTACTGTGATGACACCTACTGTGTTTCAGTCAGAGTAGGTGTTATTTTGTCAGAAAGCTGACAGATACAAAGAGCAGGAGTTTGAGTTCTGTGTGAAGCTTCTGATCCCTGCATGGTTTTACTGATCCAACCTAACTGTCCAGGGTTTTAGGAGCAACGTGAAAATCATATTCCCTGCCATGCCCTCATAAGACAGAGAAATGCTGTGTGAAGTACTTTGAAATAACACATCACTCTCATGGGCTAGGAAAAGAAAATTCCACCATGACCACTGGAGGATCCTGGTGTGATGTGAAGTGAATATCTCCACTCAAAAACAAAAAATCAGCCTTGCTTTGGTTTAGAAATATCACTCTGAGTCTGCTGGGAAGGCCCAGAACACATAGATGATTGATGTAAGATTAGACAAAAAGCATTCCCAAAAATGGGATCAATGAATATTTTCTTTCTGTTTATATTCTTTTGTTGTGTGTGAGAGCAGGGGTCATTTCAGTTAAATGAGACAAGGAATGGATAGTGCAGTTTCTGGCTATGTTGATAGTAGAAGGAAGACAGTGTCACTCAGATGTTCTGCCTCTAATAGACAGCCATGCTCCCCAGAGAATCAACCTTTTTCACTTTGGGATTTTTTGAGCTTTTCACTCATGGCAAAATGTAAATTTAAACACAATCACACCTTGACGATGAATCTACCTTGATGAAGTGCTGCAAGAGCTTAAACACAGCCATAAAAGGATGAATAATGCTGTCATTGAGACTGGACTGCAAAAAGAGATACTATAAAAAAAAAAGAAAAGAAAATGTTGTGGCTGAACATTTCACTGATACATTCCATAAAAAGATGAAAATGAAAAACATAATCTGGGTGATATGTTTCTCTTAAAATGTATTTGCTGATTAATAAACCTGATTTCTGAGAGACTGTTACATAAGAACTAAATCAGTTTCAACTTTGACCATATTTCAATGTGCAACCAATGAAATTACAGCTGTATGTGATGTAGCTTAAAAAGATCTGTGATGGACGATGCCCAACCCCTTCTTGATGGTTGGGTTCTTACCCATCTTCTTCTCCTTTCAAGAATAATTTCCAGTGTCTAACATAAACCGTACCATCATAATTAACATAAAAGGATTAGCTCCTTGGGTCCTTGGGGACTGCAATAATAAGCTAACTGTTTTAGCAAAATATTCACTTATTTCATCCCAAAACATTATAAACACATGCATGCGCGTACACACATGCATACGCGCGCACACACACACACAGAGGGACTAAGATTGTCAATAGATTATTTTCTGTATTGTGTTGTGGAATGAATATTGCAATTCCCGTAGAGGTACTTTCAGGTTTCAGAGTAGAAGAAACATATCAAATATACACTGCTCACAAAAAGTTAGGGATATTTGGCTTTTGTGTGAAATTTTTGGAAAATGTAAAAACTTCACACTACAGTGATATTATATCATGAATGTAGGACATTTAAGTTGAAGCATGCAGTGGTGATTTCCTCATATCAAACAATTTATTGAAACAAAGGTCAACAACAGTGGTGGGTATACCACAAGAAAAAATGTCAACGTCTCAATAACTTGTCATGTGCCCTTGAGCATCAATTACAGCTTGACAACGACATCTCATGTTGTTCTCAAGTTGACTTATTATCTTCTGAGGCATGGCATCCCACTCTTCTTGAAGGGCGGCCGTCAGGTCATTGAGGTTCAGAGTACAGAGTTACGAGCCTCTACACAGCGATCCCATAGGTTTTCTATGGGATTCAGGTCTGGAGAAAGTGCAGGCCACTCCATCTGAGGTACCCTAGTCTCCAGCAGCTGTTCCCTAATGACGTGACCTTGATGAGCTGGAGCATTGTCATCCATGAAGATGAAATTAGCCTGTGTTGTTCATGCAGGGGCACAATGACTGGATCAATGATATTATTCAGGTAGTATGGGCTTATCACTGTACCATTCACAAAGTGTAGGGCACTTCTGTGTTGACTAGACACACCTGCCCACACTGTAACACCACCATCAAAGGCTTGTCTGGTGACAACAGTGGCTGATGCATAGCGCTCTCTTTGACGTCTCCAACGTCATTGACAGCCATCATTTCTGCTCAACGTGAATCGACTTTCATCAGAGAACAGCACTGAGGCCCATTGGTCTCTCGTCCAGCAAAACTGCTCCCTGGCCCATGCAAGACGATGCCTATGCCTGGTGGTGTGGTCATGTACCCTTGCAGGTCATCTAGCACACAGACCACGCTGATGTAAATGGTTTCGAATGGTCTGACGTCACACTTGGGTGCCTCTCACCTCCTTAAATATGCCTTAAGTTGAGTGCCATTCATCTTCCGGTTCCGCAGGGCACTGTTCACAATGAAGCGGTCATCAGTGTGGGATGTGGCCAAAGGACGTCCATTTCTATGCCTTTCTGTGACTCTTCCAGTCTCTCTGTATCTCTGTTGCAACCTGCTGATGACACTCTGTGACACTCTAAGCTCAGTGGCCACTTCCCTCTGAGAACATCCTGTTTGAAGCCTCACAATGGTGAGGTACTGTTGATCGTTAGGTGTCGTCGTGGTCTCATGATGTCAAAATGTGAACAGCATGATGAAGAGGACTGTTTAAATACCAATTCTAATTGAATCAGGAAATGTGTTGGTTGATTCATGGATCAAACACCAGTTGCATCAGCTGTGCATTTTAGGTTCATCTTGAAATTTCACCCAAAAGCTGAATATCCCTTTTTGTGAGTAGTGTATCATGGAATAACTAAAGAAACGTCCAGAAAAAGTAAGTCATTTTTCTTTTTTTTTCTTTTTTTTTTACCATAATGTATGGAGGTGTTGGGGCTTCAGACTATGACTAGAGCTCAGAGTGAGTCCCCTCTGTTCCCCATCTGAGCCAAGCTGACCAGCTGTCCTGGATATCATTCATCCTCTGTGTCTGACATGACGGTGAGACCAGTGCCCCATCATTCACTGTTCAGTGATACAGAAAAAACGAGGGGATGTGCACATGCACGTGTGTGTGTTTGGGCAACCTGAATTAGGCTAAGGTCAATGGGAGTTTGAAGCCATCCTCTTCATCTCTTCCCCATTCTTTTCTTGCAATTCTTTCTTCTGTCCACATCCTAATCAATCTGCTCTGTGTTTGTGGTTGTGTGTGTGAGTGTGTTGCCATGGCACAATTAAACCAACCCATTTCCCCTTTCTTTTCATCAAACACACTGAGATTTGCACACACACACACACACACACACACACACACCCACACACACACACACACACACACACACCCACACACACACACACACACACACACACACACACTGCAATCACCTTTTAATTCCCTTTGATGTATTACTCTGGCAGGAACCAATTTTAGTGCCCAGAATTGGACCTTAAATCACCACATCACCTCCTTTCACCAATCCAGCCTTCTATCAACCTGCTTCAGATGAAAAAAAGAAAAAAAAAAAAAAAAACACATCAATTTATCAGCAATGTAAATAAACTTATCCAAGCCATCACAGCGTGATGGCTCTGATAAATATTGTATTGACAGGGATTGAAGGATTTGTACTGATGGATGACAGCTGTGTCGCTGCCAAAACATGAAGCTTTTTTGGTGCCAGCTGGCTTTGAAGTGTGTGTCTATGTGTGTGTGTGTCTTCGGTATGCACATGGACATCTTTTAAGAAGCTTATTTCTCTCTATGTGTGTCACTGGGTAGAGAATTGCCACACATCCTTGAAAATCAGGAAAACCTGGATTTTTTTTATGCAGGTCTTCAGACCTCAGACATTTAAGTCAAATGGCCGAGAAAACTACAAACTAGACTGAACCATTATAACCATCTCCATTATTGATATAGAGATTTTTCATGTGCAGCCGCTGTACAATGATATCAATCTCATCAGAGCTGTTCACACAACTGACATGCAGACTTCGTGTTATGTCCTGACAGCAGCTGGCAGCTGAAATTTGTGTTGTCTTGTTAAGTATCTTGACCAAATGTATATTAACATGAGATTTGATCACAATCACAGAAAAACAAATTTTTATGCAAGACCGAATGTTAGGGTCGCGAGGAAGGCGAGGACCCTGAATGCAGAGAGAGTTTTAACACAGTTCATTGATCAAAAATTAACAACAACCAAAAATCACTGTCAGGGAAAAACCAAAAAGACCAAACCAAAAAATGAAGAGAACAAAAATTCACCGTTCACAAAAAAACAAAAATCACTGCTGGGGGAAAAAACCCAGCAAACAAAAAGAGAACAACAAACAAACTGTTTTATGGTTTTATTTTTGCAAGTATGATTCATGTAAAAATATATTAAGAAATATGGAAAAAATTGTTGGATACCAATATTGTCTGTTTACTCTATATAACTCAGTAGACTCCAAAACTGAGCTCAGTAGAAATACCAAGATGTTATTTGTGCAGTCTAACAGGGCGATGCTTCACTCTTAGGTTAAATTCAGTGGAGTTTCTCTTAGTTGGAGGTTGCATGAGGGCAATACAAACTGCCAAAACTGAGATCGAGTTGCTTTGAAGCTCAAAAGCAAATCAAGGCCTTCTGCTCACTCAAATCTAGAGACCCAGTTCCTCTGGAAGCTTAAAACATCGATCAAACTGAGCACTCCATCCTCCTCACTCTCTAAACTCGTTCTGCTGTCATGAATCTGTCCCTGCATACTGTCAAATGCCAATTTACAGATTATTTTTTGTTTGAATTTGTTTTATGCTGCCTCAATAGCTTTGTTGTTAACAAACTTTAGTAGGCTTTTGCTACTAGAAACGGCACATACATGAGTGTGTCCATGATGCATCTTTTTTTGCTACATGATGTCAGGAATCAAAGGAGTTGGTGCTAATTGAGAGTCTAATGAGCGTAACTTAAAGGCTACTGATGAGCCCTGAGTCATGACAGTGTGCGTGTGCACATATGTGTGTACTAAGAGATCCTCTTTGATTAAAAGAAAGCTTTTACAGGCCTTCACTTTGACATGTAGCTGAGTCTTTGGTTTAAGAATTCCAGAATTCCATACATAAGTATTGTCCAAACACATTAATGACAACAGGCAGTTATTCTACTTATAAGATCAGACTGGTGATGAACATGGCCTCTGTAATTTAGTTTTAAGTCAATCCCATATACAGCAACTTGCTACTGAGTACATACTCTCTAGAGCACCAAAGTATAATAATCTGCAATGGAAAATAGTTCCAAATAGAGGTTGGCCAATTAACAATGGCCGCTAAGATGTTTTAGAAACGTACCTTATCAGTGGAACTATCGGAGGCTGTGCAGCCTCCACCAGTCACACAGGGCTGTACACCACAGTCATGCTTGGAAGTCAAGGTAATATCATTGTGTACCTGAGATAATTTACATTTAAATGAAAGTTAACTTTACATAACAGCTTTATTCATAATTAGGACCATGTTGTTGATTATAGTATGGCTTTATTAACACATTAGACTGAAGAGAACTGCTGCTATGCTGAAAGCATGCTGTCTCTGCTTTGATAGTGTAATGCTGGTTACTTGTAGTGGGGGTGAGTTAGTTAAGTCCACTTTGAGGTTGTAGCATGCACAATAATGTCTAAACAACTTCACCAAGCAACTGTCCGGCGTGGACCAGCTCATAAGCAGCACTCTGACATGAAGCAGCATGAAAATCCACAGAGAGAGCAGAAAAAAGTCCACTCTGTTACTGACATATACCATTCTTTGTTGTTGTCTTGATGATTAATTGTCCAACAGAGTCTTTTTTATTCCACCAGTACACCCACTAAGCCACTACCTTAGCATTAGCTTGTAGCAGGAGCATTCCACAGTGAGGAGAGAGCAATTATCTTGTTAATCCCTGGCAAAACTACAAAAATTAGCCAACAGTACAGCACTGGTTATTCTTACAGTTAAAGTTTAACTAAAACTACTTTCAGACTGTGGCTAAAGGAAGAGCATGGGCTTCATCTGTGTCACTTTCATGTCTGCGTCAACAGTAGGACAACTTAATGCTGACACATAATACATCACTTTACTATTTTACATCCAATCACTCTGCCAATCTAAACCGTCACTCACATTACAGCACCATTTATGTAGTTCCTAATCTAAATTAAGGATTATATATATCTGTGTGTGTGTGTGTGTGTGTGTGTGCGTGTGTGTGAGTGTGCGCACGCGAGCACATGTGTATAGTTAATGGAATTATGCCAATTATCTCAATTAAAACTGAAAAAAAAAAAAAAAGTAATCTATGAAATGAATCTGCACAAAAATACATCCTTTTTTACACTAGCAAGCATGGCCATAAGTGCAAACCTAGCAAATCTTTAAAATCATTGCTCATTTCTCAGCTCTTAGCCATTTTCTGCCCTAAACTATTGTTATTATATTACTTACAGAGCCCTTTAATTATTCGCTATCGGTCAACCTTTAGTTTGCAATGCACTATTTACTCCTGTTTGAGTCACATTTGCTAAAAACTACAGCGGTCATGTGTTTTAGCAAATTATTGAGCCTTTTTTAATGGAACTACCTTTACTGCACTCATGTCAGCAGGAAGTATTGAACGTTCTGCTCTACATTTATTTGGCAGCTTACAAAACTGTAGTACTGAGTGCCGGGGGGGTTGTATTATCATCAGATTGTCATGGTCTCACCTATTAACCCTTGTCAGGTCTGCAAATTCTCTAAAATCACATATGCTGTCGTTTACAAGTGCGGCTAATGCTTTTCCAATCTTTGTCACTTACACACGCAATATAATGATAATATTATCTCAAACCAATCTTTCATCCAAAATATAGAGGTTTTAGTAGAATTTGGTGTATTTTTTGCCAGTGAATGTCTGGAATACACATAATGCACTCAAAATACTTGGAACCACTGTCTTCTTTTTCAGGACAGCAGGTAACTTATGTCCTTGAATGACAGAATGATACCACTTTTATTTAACAGACTACTTCGTGAACATTTTAAATATATGGAGTGCTGAACATCAGCTAATGATTTTTACCTCTTGAAAATGGATGTATTGCACTCTGGAAATGTACCAACTGCTTGCGTTTGCTTTCCCTCTCTCCCCCCCTGTGTGTTGTCTATTGATTAATTAATAGTGAGTGATCCTTCATCTTTAAGGGCTGTAATTACACTTGGGAGCATCGCAAGGACAGGGGGGTTGCTGTCATATACATGCACTTCTTCAAACACACCTCAGGGAGTGGATGTATGATAGTACGTGTGTGTCTCCAACACGGCCTATCAACAGAGCCCATTTATTCTTGGAGATGACCCAACCATAGTCATCATAGGAGAGTGAATGGGATCCTGGATCATCCCCTTGAGCTCACACAAGCTCTTCTGCATGCAGAGCAAATTAACTTCATCCCTACATAGCTAATCCGCCATGGAATTAGGATTTTAGCCCTCTCATCTCCACAGAACAGGATTCACTGGCGATGCCAAAGGGGAATCCCTGTGGTACTGCTATTGGCCAACACCAAGTTATACTGCATGCATGTTGAGTCACATAAATTTCTCTCAAGTCTCTGCCCACTGGGGGCGCCTGTAGATGGTGATGTCAGTCCGTTGGTCAATTGAGACTTTAGTCCAAGATATCTCAACAAGTGCAGGCCTACATGTTTGTGTTAATAATTGTTTAGAAAATGTAAATATTGATTTAAATAATCATCTCCATTAGTATCTCATTTATCCCGTCATTACACCATATACACGAGTGCTGGTGGAATTTTGTTTATTTACAGGAAGATAAAAGTACACAAGTAGAATCATCACAAGAAGAATCAAAACAATTACCACAACACAAGTAAAGTAAAAAAGATTAAGAAGCATAACTTGCTTTAGCTAAACTTAAAAACAGCACCTTTTTGCCCTCTTGTAGCCTAAAAAGCTCACCTAACAGGTGAGAAAATTAACACTCATTATGTCCTCTATCTGAACAGGCCACTAGTGGCAATTAGTGTATAATGGTAAATGCATAACCATAGTGTAACCATAGGAGAACAAGCAGTCAAGGTTAAGTTTTAGTTAAAATACTCGGTTCTTTGATAAAGCTATCAAAGAATCTGATGAGTCTGCAGGAGAGCTGTTCAGCCTTAACAAACACATACATGAATGTTAGGTCTCAGTAAACTCAGCAATACCAAAAATGGAATATGACTAGATGTTGCAAGTCAGCTAGTAGCCAATTAGCTGATGATTAAGCCACTGAGGGTGAATCAAGACTGAATCAGTTGAATCATGAATGAAGCAGGTGATCCCAATCATGAGCAAGCACAATGTCAGTGTTTTCCTGAACTTTTACAGAACTCTTAAGTTTAACAACATCAGCCACTATAAACCTCTGGTCATACTGCACAAGGCTGTAGCTGCAAAATCCCTGAGTGTGTTGAACTGAAGGAGGGTGTGTGTAATTGTTAAGTAATTGAATTTTCATTTGTGGTTTGGAGAAAATGACCTTTCTTTTTATATTTAGCCTGCATGTGGCCTCAGCCTGCTTTAAATCAGAGCAGAGAAACCAAGATGACCAGTTCCTGCAGTTCATGCACAGTGCACTCTCCACTCCAATACATTTGATTTCATTGCATCAGCAGATGGAGTGGATTGGTTTTGTTCAGGGCTCATGGTTTCTTATGATCAAAGTTGATCTAAATCTCTTTGCCAGTGCCTGTCTTCAATTGATCCTGCCTGCCACACTGCCACACATGGCACTGCTGCTCATGGAGTGCATACATTGCTGAGCCAATTCAGAGCACCTTAGCAAGTGGTCATAGCAGAGTTAAGACCAAAGTCAAAGGATTTAGGTTATGAAACTATAAAATGCAATCACACCCTGAGAAATATTCAATACTATTCTGCAAGTTGCAGTAAAATCAATGGAATCACCATAATAAAGTGATTTGTCAGTGGGGTCAAATAAATCTGTTCAAATCCTTTGTGTTAATCTCTGTTTTGGTGAACTTTAACACATTAATTGCCCTCTCAACCAACTGGAAACTGCCTTGACAGTGCAGGCCATTGAGGGAACAAGAGCCAGAGAGTCTCTTGTTTTATAGAGGAAGCTATTGGCAGTGTTGTGCCATCCACTTTTTTGTTCTGGAAAAGAAACTGCTCTGCAAAATGGACTTGGTTTGTAGACAGATAAGACAATAGTCAGTGACAAAAAGAAGTCCTTTGAATAAACGGTGTGAACTTTTTGTCCCATTAGCTAACAAGTTGGCTATCTTGCTAATTGACAGTTATTGATCCATGTAGCATTGGAGAGCGATTGTCGCTGACCACTGTAAGCTGTATGTTTTTTATCTCTTAGCTCCCCAGCTACAGTAGTTTGACTAGAACTGCCAGTAGCTCAAAGCCGGGATTATACTGTAACTGAGGGTGTGGAGTTTTAAAGACATGCATATTTACCAGGCAATGAATTTGTGTTTGTTTGCAATATACGAAATAGGATCCAGCTGTTATTCTAGTCAATGAAGACCAACGTAAATCTACCTGCTGCCTCGTTCTTCTTTAAACTTGTCTCTGAGTCTCCCACCATCTGAAGGTATGATACTAAATTTCTTGGGGGGGGGGGGGTCCCTTTGAAGGCTAACTACACCCTCAAATTCTGCTAGAACTCTGTCTGTCATATCTAAAAAACACAGCAGAGGAGTGAGGGAGCAACGACTGTAGGAGGTGAAGTGTTGTGTCTGCGTATTATGTGAGCGCAGACGGACAGTGGACACAGAGGTGACTGACTGACCAGCCAGCTCAGTGTAGCAAGGATAGAAGCATAGGCTAAAGCTAGTAGTCAGAGCTAACCAGCTATGAAAAGTGACTCTCAGACTATCTGTTTCTCTGCTGGAAAGACAGGGAGTCTGCTGCTGCTGAGCTTTTAGAGTCACTTGAGACACCTTTGAGAGAGAAAACCATTGGATTCATAGATGTCCAGAAATAAAGTTACAGTGTGATGCATTATTCATCAGACTTGTGAATGTATATTATATTATGAGGAGACAGACTGACACTTTACTATTCTGTCTGGTTTGTGGAGTGACAAGGAAGATGAAGACAACTGATGTATTTTCTATCATTCAGTTCATGAAAACATTGCCAATTAACATGCAAAATGCATTCATGTAGTGATCTAGGCAGAAAACACTGTGGTTAACAGTTCAAATGCTGCATTCTGACTTTAGAGGCATGTAGTTCCCCTTATGAGGAGCTTAAAGGCACACATAAATAAACACAGCATTATAGCGTTACTGTTAATCAGTCCTAAATATCTTATCATGGTCTGGTTACGGCACAGTTATCAGTGGGCCCATGTTTTGTCTATACAGCCAGTGCAGAGCATTAAATCTTGTTGATGTCAGGTGAATGCTAACACTACTAGCAGTTCTGAGTGATAGGCACGATTTGGAGCCATGGTTAGGTAGTGCCTTGCTTTTTCCTAACATACATAATAGACCTCAGAGGCCTCTACGAGGTGGGGAGTGAGAGAAACAGTGTTCACGCACGACAATATAGTTTTTTGTTAGAAAAGATTTTTGGATTTTTTAATCTTATTTTTAAATTTTCTTTCTGTGAGGAGAGAAATAAGCACAACTGACTGGACTAACTCTTCTATTAAGTCTGGTAAAATTGGGTAAATCCAAAACTCAGCAATGATAGCACACTTTTTTTTTTGTGATTTAGTTTATTACAGTTTTTTAGATGTCTAGAGTTTTAAATATCATACCTGCTGTTTCTGTAAATGAAGCCTAATTAAACCTGCAGACACCTTAAACCTGCATACATTACAAATTAAGTGGCAGATTATCTTGAAGGACTACACAATATCAATTTCACTCAAAAAAAGAATAAACACAGACCCAAACATGAACAGGCAGAGACACCAAAACACAGTAAATCTCTTACAAAGGTTCAGGGCAGATTATTGTGGTTTCTAAAATTCCCAGTGGCTGGCTTTATTGGCTTGAAGCCTGTTTAATATGCCCAACATAACTTCCATGTGACGGCATGGAGTATATACCCTGAGACAAGCAGCTTAGCACTGACATGGACAAACAACGCCTGAGGACACACAGCAGTGCTAGAGTAGGTAAGAGGTAGTGTGTGCTTACATAGTGAATGAACCTAGTGGATGATGATTACAGGGAGAGAGTGACAGCTGGAGACCACAGAGAGAAAAGAGTGATGTCTATAAAGAACAGGAGATGAAATAACAACAACTAAAATAACGTACTAGCTCGGATATGGCAACATTGTGATGTCACAATAAAGAAGTCCAGTGGGGTAAGAAGCAGAAGTAGATGATCGCACAGGGTGGAAACAAGCATCCATCTTTGTCAGACTTAATTGAAAGAGTAAATTAAGGCAAGCAGAAAAACATTTTGAGTGCAGTAAAATATTTCAACCTGTTTCCATTTGAATACAATTTACTTCACACATTTTCTAGAAATGTGAGTCAGTATCTTGAAATCAAAAAGGTAGCTGCACTAAAATTAAGAAAACTGTGGTTTCAGCAAATACAAGTTGATTAATAATATTAATACACTTTCAGACTTTTATTTTGTCTTATATCTAGACTAGTGTGTGTGTGTGTGTGTGTGTGTGTGTGTGTGTGTCAGCTGGTGAGCTATCAGCTGCAGCTGTATTTCAGCCTTATCTCCATGCTGGCCTGTGATCGATGCTGCTGCTTGGAGCTCCTTTGCTGCTGAACATGTTTAGCAGTGCGTAATTGAAAATGGTGTGTGTGTGTGTGTGTGTGTGTGTGTGTGTGTGTGTGTAAAGGGGTGTACAGTTCTGATGTGTTATCTGGTAATTGGTCATTGGAATACTGAGCTGATTGATCACCATATATGTAAAAATATCTAGGCAGTGGGGACATTGATTGTCCTAGAACAGTGTGAGCTGTGCAGAAAATGGCAGAAAAAAAATCTTTCTCTTGCTCTCTGAAGATATGCATTGAGCGGTTTCCTCTGAAGATCCAACAGAATTGCTGAGGATATACAGCAATTGATTCAGTTTGGCTCCTCAGCTTGGCCTAAATGCAAGGGCATCCTCTGCCTTTGAAATATAGAAAGAAAGGTTAAATCTGAGTTCTTGCTTAATCTTGAACTGAGCAGGTCTGAAGTGTGCACTGTAACTGTGTGCACTTCAGATCCAATGGTAACTAATGTAATGGTGCTGCAGTGGTGTAGCATCATCCAAAGGACATTGGAAAAATCCAAGCCTCATTTTGACCTCAAATGTGCAATGGATATGGGCACTTTTGACACCTGTGGCAATTCATCACCTGACTTTTAGTACCAGAATTAACATGATACATGTTTTGACAAAGTTCTGTTTTTTTCTTCTTTTCATTTACCAAAATCATGTATGTATAAATGACTCCAGAAACAGATATTTAAATACAGCACATGAGAACACTAAATAGTTTAACAAGCAAGAAAGTAATGTGAATGATATGCCATTGTTGTCACAAGATCCTAGTCATCAGATCCTAACCTCTCTCACCAGCATCATCAAAACACCAAATGAGGGAATAATGCTATTCATCTTTCTAGCAGAGAGCCACACACTTGGATAAGGCTCACAGTGAACCATCACCTTACTACACTTTAAGTTGGGATTTATTATCATTTGTCAACTAGTTGTACTTGATGTATGCTACTGGCTATAAGATATCTATTTCTGAGATTTCTGCTGCTACCTAAGTACAATGGAAGTAAATGAAACTTCATTTGTGTTGCTCAAGGGATTAAAATGCGTTTAATCAGGAGTCCAAACTTGATTGAAAAGGTTGGAATTACTCTCTGCCAAAGAATGTCATTTTTCAGTGCTTTGAAACAAGCTCAATTCCATTTACATCGAGGCACAACTTTCAGCGATGAAATTCTCAAAACATCAGGACATAAACCTCAAACTATCTCTGTGTAAGGTATGTCCTGTAGTTGAACTGGGCCTTTGAAATTGTGTTCAAATAGCCTCATTAAAATACAGCATCTAATTAGAAAATTATGATTTTAAACATCAAATAGCTGGGAGAGAAAGTGAACAAGACTAAGAATCTGACCATGCATCCAGTGCCAACTGTTAAGTACTTGACTGTTTCCAATACTACATATGCAGCTCAGTTAAGATGTTCTGAGTTCCATACCAAATCCTAGTCCAGAAATATGCTTTACAGTTAAACAAATGTAACTCACCTTCAAAGAATTCCAGTCCAGCATCAGTCAAATTCAATGCAGCTCAGTCCAGTGTGCCCCTACCGTTTTAGCCATCTATCTGCTTGCCACGGAGCACTGGCAAAGCCCTGATGAGGCTTAGCCCGTAAGTGTCTTGTCTCTTCGTGTCATTGGTCAGATGCTCATTAATCCCCCCCTTCCATCTTCTAGTTATCTGCCACAAAGTGAATTACACCAGTGCCTATTGATTTCTGTCCTTATGCCAGGCATGTTTAGTGAGTAAACCTATTGCTTTTCTCCTCAAGCGTTTCCACTGTGAAGCTCAGTGTGAGCAGAGGGGGGGCTAATTGGCCTCAGTCAAGATCACCTTGGCTGTCTGGACTCAGCAGCTTCATATCTGCAGGAAGTTAGGAAAGGCAGAGATGGAGAGAAAGAAATTGAAAAAAAAATGCAGGGAGGGGTGGAGAGAGTGAAAAGATGTTTTTATTGTCTAACTGAAGCTAAAGTGTGTCTATTAATGCCTAATGCCAAGGCCGTGGCCTCAGAAATATGTCATGCGTCTCATCTGCATCAGTTAAATATTTGTAGTGACTGCTAACACATTCAAATAGCAAGGGAAGTAGACACCCAGTATAGTAATTACTGCTCTGTATCAGGTAGTTGTGTGTATGCATGCGTGTGTGTGTGTGTGTGTGAGCTGAATGAGTTTCATGCTTCATTACTAAAAAGCGTTAAGGTAATAAAGCCTCTGACTGTCCATTGAGGGAACTCATCACTTCTTCTGGCAGTGAAATTAGTCCCACATTGTTCTAGGGTTGCTCCTTTTCTCGTTGACTTCCACTGGCATGCAAGATTAAAGCCTCCTCAAGATGGCTATTAAGTGGAGACAGGTGACCATTCATAAACCCATAACAGTCCTTGTTTAATCAAATTTTAACCAACACTTAATCCTTTGTTCACTTCTGAACTTACAAAGCACCGGTACTAAGGTTGGAGCACCTCCATGTAGCAGGGAAACTTCAATTACCATTAGAAAATAACCTCTCCGTCAGTTTATTGTGGTATTGTCTTTGGATGAATACATGTGAAGCCAAACACTTGTCATACGGAATATTTTCAATTACTCCCTATTTAACTGCTCTATGTATGTGTATATGTAACTCAACAAACATAAGCAATAGAAAAGCATTGAAGTGGTGTGTCCTCCATCCTCTGAGGTACTTATCCTCAAGGGTCATAGAAGCATTAGAAGGAATCATTTTAATTCTGTCGTAACACTCAGTTGGCCTTCATACAATGAGCCATCTCTGGATAGCTTTACTATCACCGGGGGAGGCTGAATGATTGTAATTATTACCCAAGCACCTTCATGAATTTTAGCCTGTCCGGAACAGCAATGTCACTGGAATTCCCCAACCACCAGCCCCAATTACCTAATGGGCTTTAGAGAAACGTGAGGTGTTCTGGCCATTTTATGTGCTTCTACAGTGCTATCTGAGTAATATGTGACAGGGAATGGAAATTGCTGTCAGTTTAAACTGGAATCATTTAATTGACCATTTTGTTGCTTGAACTGTGGCTTGAGTTTTAGGACAAGTAACCCTACAGAAGGTGGTAGTCCTCAAACTTCACTTTTACAATAATAAAAACCTTTGATTTTGAAACTGGAATGCACTTTCCTACCATTTTCCTTTCACTAAATTTTTATGACCAGACTTTTGTCTTTATGACTGTAGTTTAAATTGAAGTACGTTTAAATTGAAAGACTCCTGATTTTCAACCATGTGTTATGATGTCCTGACATAGTCCTGGTCCATATAACTTAATGTAGCTATTTATATTCCAGAAATATAAGAAGTGATCTTTTGTTGAAATGTTTTCTTCAAAATGTACTTTCAGAGAAATGACAGATACATCTATGGGTATATAGTAGTGTATAGATTGTTTTTGCTGCCGATTATAAGTGTACACTTTTTGGTTTGTTTGTTGTTTTTACGTAATTTATCGTTTTTTAATTTCACAGAAGAAGGTTGTTCCAAAAGTCATGAAGTCAATGGTCATGCTTGTCCAAGAATTGTCATTGGTATATTGACTTTTAGAGAGAGTGGGCTGTCGAAAGACTTCACAACTTCACTATTAATCTGTGTTAGGTAACTGCTCAACTTAATTGATATGAATTGACCACTGCATTATCCCTTTCTCTAACAGTTTAGGCACTGCAGGATGATTTTTACCTGATGTACCTGATGACATGTACCACTTGAATGCATAGTGAAAGCAATCAGATCATGGATAAGCTATGAATTTATCACACACATATTCTAAGTATTATGTCATTATTATTATTATTTTTAAATTAATACAATATGTTTCAATAGTGCAATCATTAAGTACACCATACAGTACCATCTAGTCATGCAACAATCAAGTTTCCAAAGCAGCTCTAAACAAACAACCCCCCCCCCCCCCAAAAAAAAACAAAACATTTTCATGCGGCCTACTATTGTAAAATTTATAAATTAATCAGCCAATTCTCAGCATGTGAATAGGGCAAAATAGTTTTTATCCAGCAGTTAATTATGCTCTTAATTAGTCAAGGAAAGGACAAGTAAAATAATTAAGTTTTATCAAATGCTACATATCTGGAGGGAAAGCATTTCCTGATGTCATCTCATTAAGCATGACTGCTGATACTGATCTGTGAGTCTAAATTCTCCTTCCTCCGACAGGAGCTTCCTCTGAGCAAATGCAAAGGTTAATAATGCTGCCTGTGCTTTCAGACACTGACCGTCATGCTTTCCATCTGCCTCACTTGGTCACCGTGCGCACCAAACACAGCCTCCCATTACCTTTCCTCTCATTTACTAATGAGGTAATTAATAAGGCTGGAGTTAGCCAAGTAGTGCGGAATGGGGGCTCAGTAGCTGGGGTCAATGCAATATATCAGCTATGAGAGCCAAAATGGAAAATTAATTATTTTGTTTGTTTGTCTGATTATTTTGTTTTGGATTAGGTCCTGTGAAATGGTTTGCTCAGATAATCTTTCTTGCATGTTTTTATTATATTTTCAACATCTATCTCCAGGTAGATAGTGATTATTACCTCTGCCACAAATTTCCTTCATGCAGCCTGCAGTCCTCCTCCCATATTGATTTGTGAGACAGGAATCTGCTGCTCAAACTAAATGAGAAGATTGCAACAGGTAATGCCAGGGTGCAGAGTCAAGGGCTTTTTAATAGTCTCCTGATATGAAGAATCCTTGAAGAGTGTTAGCAACACGGTGAGTGACATGCTCTCAGGAAGAAGAGAATGAGACATGACTAGACTGCAAAAAAGAAGAGAGGTGGAAAAAGACAACGCATTTGATAATTTAGCTAACAATGGTGTAGATTTAAACTATAGTTAGTTACATAAACCTCAACCAACTCATGGGAGTTGATGATTTTAATAGGAAATGAGTCAGTATTAACAAAAATAAATTGTGTTTTCATAGATACACAAACAGGCAGATGGATAGATTAATCATCATCCTCCATGGTGGAAAATCTATTTCTAACCTAGCCATGCCCTCATCACCCCAAAGACCAAGAGTCTAAAGCCTTGCTGGTGGCCTCTGAAGTCTACCATATTCATTCCACCCCAAAGCACAAAAGTAGTATCTTGTTTCACTGGGGCTGTGAAAGGATTCTGTGTGGACTTGCAAGCGGCTCTGGTAAACATGCGATCACAGGTGGGATGTGGGATTCCATTGGTTGGGCAATGGGCAGAAGCAAATTATTGGAAAGCAGGAAGCTGACAAACTGACAATCATCTGCTTCATTATGACCAGCCAGCATCACCCTCCAGGAGGTGTGAGGTGTTGAACCCTTTTAATGACTGAGGCTGCCTTGTGCCAGTGGAACCGTTGCTTATTGGTTTCGTACTGGTGAATACAGATGACATGGCCTGTACTTGAACCTTGATGATGTTAGCTTCAGTGGTGTTGCTGCTGGCTCTGCTAACTTCAAATTTCATGGAATTATGCACACTAGTTTTCAACATACTGTTTCATGACAGATTTATCCTTCACCAAAGTCTAGGTCTTGAATGAGAGGCTCTTGCTGATGTGATCTGAGTCCTGCAAAATCACTCATGTTCTATATGCATAAACTAATAATAATAATAATAATAATNGCAAACTAAACCACAAGGTGGCAGTCATTAGACTCTCTGAGTTAATGAACCACATCTGCTTGGGTGAATATTTTTGTGTATTTAATGTACTGAGAGTGAAAAAGATGAGGTATATCAGTATACTGTTGTGCAGTTTTAAATGGTCAGGGAATCTGGACTTGTGAAGTAGTCATGGCAGCATGGCCTTGTTATTAAGGATTTTGTTTCTAAAAGCAAAAAAATTTACAGTCTCCAGGTTAATGCAGCAAATCTCCAAATGTTGATCGGTGGAGAAATTAGTATTTCTCATGTATTAAGAACATTTATACGGTTTTCCTCTCTTCTTGTTACAGTTTTTCCCATCAAATGTACCTGCCATTTGTCAAACTGATGCAATACAAATATATACTACTAATAATAATAATAATAATAATAATAATAATAATTAAAGCTCAGTCTGAACTGATGTCAATAATGCTGAGGATAATAAGACCCAATTCAAATCAGACAGAGAACATCGGCACTGGGAGTATTATGATTAGGCCAACACAGTGTGAAGTAGTTACAAATTTAATCTATAGAATTACTGTACATGGTAACAAATTTTTCATTATTTCATGCCACTAAGCATGACTTTCAAACTAATGTGCCATGACCACCATCATTCTTATTTTGTTAGCAATATTAAATACGCAATGTCTGGTTAGATTTTCAAAATAGAGCTTGCTGAGAAACATATCAAGTGACAATCACACTTTAGTTAAGTTTAGGAAAAGATTATGGCTTGGCTTAAAATAACTGCTTCCTTAATACAACCATAGATGACTGTTAGTTTAACACGGGAATCGAATTGTTTCCTGTGTGAAGGGTTTTTTTTTTTTTTTTTTTTTTTAATTAAAGAACAAGGTGTTCAGTAAAGAGCTTGTTTTTTAGTCTTTTTCTAAAGATCGCAAGGGACTCTGCAGGACAAATGGAGTTTGGTAGCTTGTTCCACCACCTGGGAGCCACAGAAGAAAAGAGTCTAGCCAGAGACTTAGGGGTTTTTGGAGGTGGCAGCACCAGGCGCCATTCCTGGGCAGAGCGTAGTGAGTGGGAGGGAGCATAAACCTGAATGAGGGAGTTCAGGTAGGTCGGAGTGGTTTTGGTGGCAATTTTGTATGCAAGCAGCAAGGACTTATACTTGAAGCGGGCAGCAACTGGGAGCCAGTGGAGGGATATGAACAGTGGAGTGACATGTGCTTGTTTGGGCTGGTTAAATACCAGGCGAGCCGCCGTATTCTGTATCATCTGTAAAGGTTTTAGCGAGCATGTTGGGAGCCCTGCCAGTAAGGAATTACAATAGGCGTGATAGTACCAGCGCTTGTACTAAGAGTTGTGTTGCATGCTCAGACAGGTAGGGTCTGATCTTCCTGATGATGTACAGGGCGAGTCGGCATGACCGAGCGATAGAGGCCATATGCTCTTTAAAAGTTAGCTCATCATCGATCAAGACATCCAAGGTTCTGGCAGATTTTGCAGGAGTGAGCAGACCCGAGTCAAACTGGATACTGATCTGTTGTTGTATAGAGGGACCGGCTGGAATGACAAGGAGCTCAGTCTTTGACAGGTTAAGCTGAAGGTCTCGTTCCTTCATCCATGCCGAGATATCTGCGAGGCATGCTGATATCCGAGCAGAGACCGTGGGGCCATTTGACAGGAATGAAAGGAGGAGCTGGGTATCATCAGCATATGAACGGTATGAGAGGCCATGTGAGTGGATGACTGCACCAAGTGTGGTGGTGTATGATGGTGTGTTGAGAAGAGAAGGGGTCCAAGCACTGACTCTTGTGGTACCCCTGTGGACAAGTAGTGGGATTTGGACACTTTTCCCCTCTAAGATACTGCAAAGGATCTCCCTGAGAGGTAGGACTCAAACCAGCAGAGAGCAGATCCTGAGAAACCAAGCTCAGTGTGTGTGGAGAGGAGGATTTGGTGGTTAACCGTGTCAAAGGCAGCAGAGCTTAACAGATTGTAGTAGCAACACCAAATCAGACCTGAAATGATCTAATTCCCAAATGAGATTCATTTCAGTCCAGACACACTCTTTTTCACAAATAGAAAGGTGGGTGAACTGAGTTTAAACAGGTTTACCCTCCACTACATCCCTGAATGTAAAGCAGGAAATGAGTGACTGGAAGAAAATAATAAGGCGCTGCAGAGGGACATGGGGTTGCGGGATGGGGAGGGTGTTGGCTAGATGGCAGGAAAGAGGCAAAGTTGTATTGGAAAAGGATTGTTATTTTGGCTCCTGTTGCAAAGACCTCTGGGAAAATAAGGCCTGCCTGACAGTGCTGCGAGAGCCATAAATCACCACAAGAGCAATCATCCTCCTCACCGTGACCTATAGGTGACCCCGGAATTGCACACATTTTCGAACTCTGAGCACACACACTGAAAAACGCTCAGGTGGAAGCATGCACACACACACACACACACACACACACACACACACACACACACACACACACACACACACACACACACACACACACACACAGGCACACACACACACACTCAGGAGAAGGCTGTGCAGGAGTCTGGGTGTCACTTCTGTAGCCTCAGCCGCACAGCAGCAGCCACATGGCTGCACTACTCACACGAACCAAGACATGAATTACCTCACTGTGCCATTCATGCGTTCACACTTATTCTTTGCAATGGAGACAAGGGTAATTTCATTCAGTGTTCTGTAAGTTCATAGTTCATAGTTTTGGTCATTATTCCTAATAATGTTGCACTCAAAGGTAATTGCTAAGATCTGGGCAGGTTGGCTAAATTCTTAAAAATAAGTCCAATGGGGTGTACAAGGGTAAGGGGGTTGATTATTACTAACATTTCAGTATTGATTTGTCTACAACTAATTGTCTTATTGCATGTATCTCTTGCACTGTTGGAGTTGTAGATGTGACCATGCTCCCAGATCTCAATCATTACTTTATTGTGTGCAATGTTATTGTTACTGATAGAAAAGGTTTAGTTAGGAGTTTTAATAAACAGAATTTGTTCAACTATAGTAACAGGTTAAGCCTAAAACCACAATTGAATCGGTCTTACATTTGTTTTGTGACAGTTAAGAATAATAATCACTGAAGGTTTTTTTTTTTTTTTTTATGCTTCACGGGAACTTGAATTTCTCCCATTAGATGTAGAGTGTAGGTCTGGAAGTTTAGTTTGTGGTTTTGCGCTGAGTATGAGTGTTTATCTAAGGGTGAAAGGGAGGTCTGCGAAACCTTAGGCAAATTTCAGAGAGCTTGTTACAGAAGGAGGGAGTGATAAAGAAGAAGAAGGTCTCAGAGGAAGATATTTGGGACGAACACGAAGGAAGTTCAGAGAGCTGTATTAAGAGGCAAAACAAGTTCATAATTGAACAGGACGGAGATGGAAGTGAGAGCCAGGGCATTAGCTGGTCTTTAAAACTCTTCATAACATAAATTATGCAGATTTAAAGCCTTTAAAAGACTTCAACTCAAAATTCTTTCTTCCACCGTGTAATGACAGCTGTGTTGATGATTAATACACAACAGATCTACTTGTGCAAAATACATTCTATCTGCTTTCATTGTTTCAGTGTTCATTTGCAACAGGAGGTTGAGGCTGTTTTGTCTGCTTTCTGTTTTTTCGTTTTTTGTTTTAAATAGGTCTTAAATGTTTTTCCATGTGTCAATAAAAATGTCTTTTATTGTCTTAGAGGTGTCTGAATAGATAGAAAGTGGTGAAGAAGGCAAGTGTATTACTTACTTAGTGAGGGATGGGGAGAAGAGGATTGAGAATTACGGGAGAAAAGAATGGCAAAAGGTGTTGGAAAAACGTGAAGAAGCAGTAAATGAAGAGCAGAAGCAGAGAGATGCCATTAAAGCAAAGAATAGAAAGTCAACAGAGACGGAGAAGGGGAGAGGGGAAGAGAGGTAGAGAAAGGTCAGGTGAGGAGAGGAGGGAGAGAAGTCCATTTCAGCTTCCAGCCCTTGGGTCAGCAAATAGCCTGACAAATTAATTAAGATAATGATCCATATAAAAAAGTCTGGCAAAGTCAGCTGCGACCACTGTGTGTGTGTATGTGTGAGTGTGCCTGAGCCCAGCCTTCTTTCCATTGTAGGACTTTTATGAGGTGGGCAGAGGAATGCAGTGATTTCATAAAGGGCATAAAGGGGTCTGGTGGCCGTTTGAACAGCCGAGTGTGAGATCAATTCAGGGAGAGATGAAAACTGTGACATTTACTCTGGTTTGTGCCCCTGGGCAGGAAGGACCTCTGCAGAAAGTCACACTGTCAGCTTTCTCTCTCTGCCAGTGAACACTGCTTTCTTCACATTGGAGAAATGGGCCACTTTTCATTATTGAAACACCTCAGTGACACACACGCTCTGACAGAGGTGGTAGAACAAAATTCTCTCTCACTC
>JBBMOE010000042.1:3497156-3588594 GCA_037975065.1 Chaetodon trifasciatus | reverse complement strand
CACACACACACACACACACACACACACACACACACACACACACACACACACACACACACACACACACACTAGCCCTTTGTAAAATTGAATTCCAGTGAACTGAATCTGAACTAAAAGATGTTTTGTGTATTGAATTATTTACATAACTGCAATGTGGAAGGTTCAAATCAAGATGTACAACAACTTTAATTATACATCATGACCAACCACAAATGTCACAGAAAACATCACACTTAGCACAACAGGTTCACTGATGTCTATATTGATGTATATGATGTTTTGTATCAACATTTACAGTTAGGCCAATACCAGGTGTTATTATTAAAATAATCAAGTGCCAACTGATTGATGATGATGTGCAGTGTTCTGTTGTAGCACGCCATTGTGGTTCTTTAAAGAGGGTTTTGAATGTTGTCTAATTCTGTGTGTGACCTCTGAATCCATCAGATCTAATTACACTTTTTTATAGGCTTGGTTTAGTCTTTTTGAAACAGTAAGCTATCATGGGCAGCAAACATTATAGGGGCCTCTTGCACTTATGTGAAATGTCTGTGAAAGAAGTCCCTGTTTTCTAACATGAACACAGAGGCACAATCACGGAGGCTATCAATTGTTGCACTAGGGCCCCATTTGATTATAGTTACAGATGTTTGTTTTCATGGGAAGCATTTATTTTTTATATCTGTTTTAGCCAGTTAAACAGCAGTGACTACAGAAATCTGACAATTACTGAAGGTTGGCACTCAATGTGTGGTCAATAAATGAATTGAGTTTTTATTATTGTGTCATGTACAACAAGTTTTGATATGGAAATGTATTGCCACCTATATCAAACATGGGCTACAATACTGCAACAAGGCCACAGCGATCAAGTGTGGCTCCACTATAGGCCAGCTACCTCTGCCTGTGGACTTAATTGGTGTTTGTGTTTAGCAGCTAACAGACTGTTTTCTTCTGCTCCCTGGGTAGGCCTCTGCCTTGCTGACATAACACACACGTGAGCTGTGCAGTATACAGTATATATATTGTTTATCTCTTAACAAGAGTCCATCATATGCGAATATACTGACAAGACAGAGTGAGCTCTCTTTGTTATGCAGATTCCACGGATTCCATACATTCCTACAAATACACAGACATACTGTACAAAAACAAACACATTAAGCTCCTCTTCTTTTCTGCCCCTTGCACTGATGTTGACATGCCCACACTGCCACAAACACACACACACGCTGCTGAATAATTTAGCAGATGCTGAAGGAGACCTACTCGACCGTTAAATGGTCTGGGCTCCAAATAAATGCTGTGATTGCACTGGGATGTGGATGTCAGGTGTCAGGCCCCTGCCAAGGGAGATGACATCACACATCAGGATGACTCTGGAAACTCTTCTTGAATTCTTGGGCTATAGAGGTACAGCTTAATCTACCTCAGTACAGTATATGTACATATATGTATGAACATTATGTATTCATATGATGGCACCTGATTAACATACTCACACTAGGTTTGTCCATTCAGCATTCATTTCATTCAATATTCTTAGACCTCAATTCAGATCTAGAGAGATGCTTTTTGATTTTTATTTGTCACATGTACACCACAGAGTATGCCATGTAATGTAAAGTGACAAGTATGACAAAACAATATAGAAATAGACATTTGTTCTCGTCCACCCAGAGGAATAAGAAAAAAAAAAAAAAAAAATTCATTTGTTCATAAATTCTTAATGAAATCTGTGGGTCCCAAATAGGAATGTTTTTTGTGGTCACTTTACCTTTGTCAGAGCATGACTATTATGTAAAAAAATCCACTGTTACATAAAAAATCTAAATGACACATTTTGACACACCATGAATTATTTTTTTGTGCCACTACCCTCAGGAAAAAGTGTCAACTTTGCACAACAGATGCCACATAATTTAGGCAGGTTGTCATGAAATGTGCTGAGCAAATTCATGCTTCCCAGTGGATCTTAATTTTAATGAGCCAATGATCTAGTATTGTGAGACCCATTACTACGTCACTAAGAAAAGAATAATTGGCAGCATGTTTTTCCACTGTGTGACATTGTAGCTTCTGTGACTTTGTGTCTTGCTCTGTTCTACTTAAAGGGCATCCCATTTCTATCAGTGGGGGCAACTCCTGACATATCTATTGCCTTTAGGCTGTATCTGATGCTCATCAGCATCTGCAAGGGGGGCATTTTGGCAAATGGCAAGTTGGACTTTGATGACTTGATCAATGACTTCTTGTTAAAGATACAGGTACAGACACAATAGTTTTCACTGTTGTTTAGTGTTATTTTTCGGTGTGCTCATAGATGTGGCTCTATGCTACATTACATTCATACATTCAATTTTGTGTTCTTTCACTAACTCTTTCACAGTTAGTAGGGTGATATTATTTACATTTCTATTTTGAGATTAATAATGTATAACATACAAGGTATACATGAAAGCAAGACAGAACTAAAATGTTGGAAATTGTCACATCCTGAAATAATCAACATAATTGCAACTTAATACATGCTGTGTGTAGGTACAGAGCATGTATTTGTGAATTTGTGCTTAGCGGCCATAGTCACAATGAACTTACCTCAGCAAGTTCATTAGATTTGAACAGATAACAGAACACAACTGCAATTTGTTTTAGCCTGAGGATGTCTGATTTGTCTTAGTTCTGGTGTAATTTCCTCACCTCTCTGTGTATCTGTACTGATTTGGATTCAGTCTCTTTCACTTGGGGTGAAGTTGCACTCAGCAGGCAGACAGACTGTGGTCGCTGAAGCGGGTCGATGTGCTCTCTCTTTCTCTGAGACCCAGTCAGCATCAAGGTGCGGAAAGTGATTCGACTTTATGATGGTTCTAGTGTCAGAGTGTTCCAGAGAAGCAAGGGTTAATAAGAAAGGCGCCAGATGGCAAGGTTCTTAGAAGGTAAAAAGAGATGCCAGCTGAGGGCTGCTTGGCCTGTTAGAGTATGGTGACCTGTCAGCCATGTTTTGACTGGAAGAGTAGATCACATTTTTATTCACCATTGTTTGACATCAACTTCAAGGCAGATAGGAAGTGGATGGAGGAACTGTTTTTTTTTTTTTTTTTTTTGGGTGGGGCAACATAGGGGGGGGGGGGGGGGGGTAATTGGTGTTATATTATGAAAGAGTTAACAAAATGACAGCAATTGTAAGCCAGACAACACCACCTAGGGACTTTCACCCAAGGAGTTTTACCCAATGCTAAGCAATAAGGCACACACAGGTTCAAACACTACAGGCAGAGACGTGGTTCCAAAGTAAGTCAAGATTTATTTATTAATTGTATTAAAATTATCAAAAAGAGGGGAGGGGAGTGAGTGGAAGCTAGCAAGGGGGAGGCAAACTACCATAGGATGTGTCCCATGAGTGCACTTACCCACCACTCGTGAACTCACAGCAACCACACGGCAAACAGGTGCAGAAAATTGTGTCCCAGTGCCCTTATCACTACAACAAAACAAAGGTGCAGGGAACCAACCGGAGTGTCTAGCCTCCACCGCTAGCCAGCAACCACTACACTGCAAAGAAAGAAAATGTTAAACAAAGAAAACAGGTAAAACTGTATTAAACCAGTTGGTTCAGCTAAAAGAGTATTGTTTTTAATAACAGGTTCAATAAAATGCAAGGATTAAAAGTTGACTAACTCAAAGTAACCTAGAAATAAACAAAACAATAGACAAAACTAAACTAAGACAAAACAAAGCTAAGACAAAACAGAGACAACTAAATACAAAACTAAACCAAAACAAAACAAAACAAAACAAAACAAAACAGCAGCCGATTGTGTCTTGGCAGGTACAACAATTGCCCTGATGTCCTTCAACCAGTTCTGCACAATTCACCACTACAAAAAGGGCAAATACAATGTTAATACATTTTTGTGGTATGGGGAAGTGAAACAGGGTTGTTTGGGAAAGTTAACAAACCTCAAATCAATGTTCATGGACACCAAGACGACCAGGACAAGCAGGGAACCAATTGGCAGACACAATGTAGCTCTGTTAAAATAAAGGCCACTACAAGTTAAAAACAGGCTAAAACGACTAAAATGACCTCCAAGCCACATTACCTACCTCAGAGACATGACCATGTGGCAGCCACCAGGCACAGACCAAGGAAGAAAGGCAGCCTTCATGCCACAGGTGTGTTAAATAGCCTTGCCCAATTAGGGGGGTTAGGAAAGGGGAGGGGAGTTGACCTACTTTTGGAGAGGCTGCAGTCTGCAGCCTCTGACCTGAGATTCTCTCTGCTACATTTGCTATCAGCCCTTTAAACTGAGCATACATAGGTTCAAGAAGGTCATTTGTTGACAGCAACACAAATGCTGGACATCAGACCTGTCTGCTGATAGCTGCTGCTTTGATCATTTAAAATCACCTGATCTGTTCTGCACACAAAGTGTTACTTCAAGGAAAGTACAGAAGTATTAGCACCAAATGTGTCAAATGTAAAAGTAAATTTCCATCTGTAATAATGCATCACGTTTTAAAAGATCATAACATGGTTCATATGTGTTAAGATTCAGTTGAATCCAAAAACTATTGTGGAACCCAAGGAGTGGATAATCAGCGGGAGACACAGGGAGCCGTTAAACAAACAGTTTATTTACAGAAAAAAACCAAGAACACAAAGTCAGCCCAAGAAAACAAAAGTCATTCACTACACCGTGGTGAGTGGGTAGGAAGAAAACCTCGACCATAATATAAACAAAAGACTCTGGATAATATAACTAAGACTAAACACTACCAAATCCTTGGATAATAATGAACACAAAATCAGCCCAAGAAAACAAAACAATCTCTACACCTTGGCGAGTGGGTTGGAAGAAACAAGCTCTCGACTATGATATAAATCAAACCAAAAACTCTGACTGCTACGACTAAGACTAGAACAAGAATACACAAAGGCAACCAAGATTACTAGAATATGTGACTGCTAAGGCACTAGGGAAAAAAGGCTGGAAAGTCTCAGCCAAACAGCTTAGACAATCTGGCAGTGTGCCAACACTGCCACGCTGCTTAAATGTGAGATGGATCGGTAGAGATCTGCGTTGTCGGCTCGCCGCCCCGCCAGGCCACACCTCCACTACAGACAAGGAGAGAGAGAGAGTACAGTTACAAAACAATCAAACCAAAAGAGAGAAAGCCAAAATAATAATAACACAGACTATAACAATATGGAACTTTTCAATTTGTTAAACATGTCAAATAAATGAAGTGGTTAAAAAAGTACAATTTTTCCCACTGAAATGTAGTAGAAGAGAAGCATGAAGTAGCAATAAATCAAAGGCAAAAAAGTTAGCACTGCAGATTTGTTTTTAAATACAGTAATTCAATGAAGCCTAAGCTCATTAGGCATTAAGATTTAGAGTTTATTGATGAACAATGAAAATGAAAAATTATTTTGTCAGATGTGACCGAGGTCCTCAGAAGACATCATAGAACTCTTTGCACTGGCTCAGTAGTATAGACTGACCTTTACGTGTAAAACCTGTGGACTGCTCCTTAAACTGATTTGATTATATATCCGTCAAATTGTTTCTGCACTATTATTATCCTCGTGCAGATTCCTTTTTCTTGAAGGCTTTGTGTAAGCTGTCGCATTACTGCGTTACATGGAAATATGTTTTTGGAAGTAACTATTGTAAACCTGCATAAAAGTTGGATGTTAAAAGAAACAATCTTAGAGACAGCACAGATTGGGTTTGTGGTAGTAGTTTAGAGCTTTGTTTCTTTTTTTCTTTTTTTTTTTTCAGAAAGTGTGAGCACACCTTTAGCTTTATCAGTCTGATTGTTTTTTGTGTGAGTGTTTTATATTGTTTCAGCTGCCACATCTCCAAAGTGCAACTAGAGCAAACAGCCTTGTTTTCCACTCCATGATTACATTTTTGTAGTTTGTTCAGTGAGGTTTCGAAAGAGTTTCATCAATCTGAAGGTGTTTGTGATGAATGACAACAACAATACGCCGGTGCAGGACTGCTGATGAACCTTGTTTTTTCTTCATATTCACATTGTACATTTGTGTCTCTTTCCACAGTTATGTCCTGACTCACATCTGAGTAGTTTCTAATGGTGTCTTTGTTTTGTTCTGTTCTCTTGTCTTCCGTGCACCTTGATCCTGCTGGGCATCTTTTCACATCCAGGTAAGAACATCTATATTATTTTTTATATTTACACTGCCCTCCTCAATACCTCTGTCCTATATATAGGAGAGAAATTAATGCAAAACCACCAAGGGAACCAAGTTTTGTGTTTATGCATGAAGCCCTTCTCTGTATATGTGTGTGTGAGCAAACATAAGAGTAAAATATCCACCTAAGTAATGTCATCTCGTGTTGACAACTTTAGAGTAGTACTTAAAATTAGTAAATTAAGCCAGGACAAAGCTATTACAGTTCTACTATGAGAATAATTGGGCTAAACCTTATATAGTGAACAATGAAAACAATTCTATATGTATCAAATGGGAGAGACACTCTTTCATGAAATTTGATGTCATGGACAACACCTTTGGCTTTGAGGGAATTTTTTAAAGTATGTCTGTGAAAGACACATTTGCATTGGTGGGCTGTATGCCAGAATCCACACAGGAGTAATATGATGTCACCTATGTGTAATGCAAAGACCAGAGGAAAAGGAAGACCTGAGCAGAGGTTTTTGAAAAGGTCCTGGTCATTTTCCACATATTCATTGTTAGATGACTAACAGCTGGCACCCTTTAAAGCCTTTAATGGAAATGATGATCAATAGCTGTATTAGAAAATTGAAAAATAAGGGTGCATTTACATTTCACAGTTAAGAATGGCTTGCTTTTCCAAGTTTGTCTGCATAATATTACAGCCATTAAGCTTACTGGCTCATCGGTACAACGAAAATGATTTCTGTAACGCATAGGTGAAATATATCAAATGATGTTCATGACATAAACCTATAGTGTCAGTAAATTAGAGTCCTGTATGTCTATGTTGAAAAACATTGAGGACATCCCTAAAAAACATTTTTGGAATTCAAAGCAAATTAACATCAATACCACAGTCAAAGATCGTAACTGAATTTAGCATGCAGGCACTAAACACCATCATTCTATCAGTTCAGGTATCCATGGTAACAGGTATGTGTCACAAATTCAGTTGTTAGTAAGCGCACTTGTGATCCTCACCGACTACAAACTTGAGATTACCACCTCTTGTTCTTTTCTAATTCTTCATGGTATGCATATAGGTGGTAACACACACTGGGGTGCATTATACATTTATGGAAAATAATGAAGTGGCAGAAGTAGTGGTATTTTCCAAGTCAAATTCAATCGGAAAGAAAATCGAGATATTAAAAGAAAAGGAATAGAAAGTAGATGTGGGAATAAATTAAATCAACAGATATGAAAGAGAGAGAATTTATTTATAATCATCTGATGATCAGTCACCATAATTAGGCTTTTAGTGTATTTGTGGGTAAATGTATTCAGTATCATAGCTCGCTTGCCTTCTGATCATACCAATAAATAGCTGATATAATCATTTTGATTAGGGTAGTTGCTGTTGATATATAGGAGTGTCCTCAAGTCATCAAAGACCTTGGAACTGTCGGCTTCAGCAAATAAATTTCTGTTTATATATGTGAGTAAATAAACGCCTGATGTGCATATGGCATAATATGTTTTATGTTAATCATAGTGTATTTTCCATGACTGCCAGAGCAGAACATCAGTGCTTCTGATGAAGCTGCTTATGTTGTTCCAACATGCCAGGCAGCAACTTTACTGTAGAATAAAAGTCAAAACCTGAAACTTATTTGACTCCAGTAATCCATCACAATGAACACCAGGTCTGCTTTTATTTTTAAGGTTAGTTAAAGTTAGTGCTGCGTGGTAATACACTGCAGACTTTTCGAATCAGTCAGCACTTTCAGTTGCATTACCATGCCACAATAATTAAAACATTGACAAGAATAAAAGCTGACATGATGTTGACTGTGACAGATTACCTCAAGGAAGCAGGTTTCAATGCCTTAAAAGCTGATTTTCATACTATCATGAAACAAAAGGAAAGCAATGCCTTGAAGTGGTATGAAGCAATAGTGCACATGGGAAAAAAAAACAGATTAAAGACTGGTAACAAAACAGCTAAACCACTATTTCTGAAATAAAAAGCTTTTGGCAACAAGTATCCACTGGCTTTTTGTCATGTAGTGTAATTGAAACTGTCTAAAATATCAGATGTTGCATCAGTGCACATCATCAGTCAGTCATGGGTTTCCTCCTGTTAAGTCTCTTCACCCTGTTTGAAAGCTTGTGTAAAAGTCAGAGTCAGAGGACTTCTCTGTTGAAACAGCTTCAAGCAGGGCTAACATTTTCATCTGAGTGTGGTGGGTCGGGGGCCATTAGTGGTGGCAAGGAAAGGAATGTCGGCAGCAAAGGTGAGGAAAAAAGACATTTCCTGAATCCAGGATACGCTTGGTGAGTCAGGGGGAGTGAGGCGAGGAAGCCAGGCGGGAGGAGAGAGGGATGGAGCTGGAGCTGCAGCAGGGGTGACAGTGTTTGCGTGAGGCGTGATTAATGGCCATTCTGATTGGCTGCGACAGGGCCAGGTGATGCTGGTAGGGTAGGGTGGCGGGGGTTAGGACGCACTCTCTGAGGACACCTTTTAAACAGCTGGCCAGTGGCATCATGGGAGTTACTTGTGTGTGTGTCAGTGTGAGTGAGTAATTGTGCTGAGTTGCATCGAGTGCTGTTATGTCTTTTTTTTCTGTCTTGTGACATTATTTTCTCTTTCCTGTCTTCACTGGCCTCCTTTCCAGCCCCAGCTACTGACACACACTTTACTGCAGGAGCACCCAACAACTGATAGCTGAATCAATACTGACAATTTCAAATTAAATGAACTCGGTTGATATTTTGTGTTGATGCTTTGTGTTGAACTTTATCTTCTTGATCTTAAGATCGTATGTTTTGTTTTTTTCTGCTACAGCATACAGTTCTCACTGGTAAATGACATGTCCTGCGATCCCTTGTGACAAATCATTATCCAAAAGGGAGAAGTTAACATTTTCTATTTTTTGATTTCATTCCTTTGTTTTTTTTATATATTTAATCAAAACATTTCATTTTTTACTCTTTTTGTGTAAAGCCAGTTATAAAATCTTTCTATACTCAGCCAGGCAGCTGTCACAATACACAATGCTGGGAAGGTTACTTTTTAAATGTAATAGGTTAAGGATTACTAGTTACCCTTGTTAAGTTGTAAAAAGTAATTTAATAATTTTAATTACTTCATTAAGTAAGGTATAGATTCGATCAGTCTTTGATTTAAACTGGACACAGAGCAAAATATAGAGCTAAATTAACTTATGTTTTGAACACACATAAATAACATGGTGGGGTGGGAAGCACTTCACTGGTTACATTAACTAACCTGTAGATGTTTCCTCAGGTTTGACATTGAGCACTTCGACATTGACAACATTCACACCACAAGTAAACAAGCTTTTGACTGTACAGTGATCTTAGAGCCCATTTCTGATTTCAGAGGGAAAATATCGTTGAACTCCCACTGCTCATAGGTGTTCTTGGCTGATGACATGGCCACCTGCCTTGATATGGTTGGCTGGTATGGCATTGAAAACAATTGCCTAGAGCAATACATATTGATTTGATTGGCAGAGGAGATGCGGTGTAACAAGAGAATGAACCAAACCAAAAACAACTCTCAAAATCTTCGTGCATGCTTCCCAGTGAATGGAGCCTGTCTAGACATATCAGCTCCATGTAAGCCATCCCACCCTTAATAAGGTAAGATAAGATAAGACTGGACTTTATTGATCCCACACCAGGAAAATTTAGTCGTTATAGCCAGCAAGTTACAAGAGGAAGCACAATGGCATAAAGAGGTCAAAATAAAAATGAAAATATATAAGTATATAAGATGCAAAATAGAAATGGTGTTGCACTCAAATTTGTCCCAACAGCTTTGCAGTTTTTACTGAAAATGATGTATTTAGATGTAACCTCTTTGTAGTCACCAACATTTTGATTAATAGGTGTAATTTAATTTCATATTTTTTTAAGTAACTGTAACATATTGCAATTATATTTTTGTTTATATTTCATTATGCAACACCGTTACATTACAATACTAGTTTCTCCCCATCGGTGGTCACTGAGTATTGACATCACAATAAGACCCACAGCCTTAAAAAAAACAACACACATTAGCTTTCTAGATGTCAGGTTGTAGGCTTATACACTAATTAGCTTCTCAGCATAGCTTAATGAGTGGCCTAGAAACTTACCTTCACATGTCAACATCAGTGACTTTAGATGCTAAGTGGTGTTGTCCTTATTCTTGGATACAAGCCTATGATACATAGTGGTAAAATGCTATGTATCATAGGCTTGTAAACTACACTTTCCATAACAAGGTTGAGTACATTGTGCCTCAGTGCTTCAACCAGCTCAGCTGTCAATCGATCAAGCTTGAAGGATACAGGTGCATCTTTGGAGGGTCTTCAGAGATCTTTGTTTTTCTTTTCAAAAATAAACACATCAAATTGAAAATCACTTTAGACAGGATTTTTGACAACAGAAAGGTATGATTTTAGATGGGCTACAATCACACGCATTTATGTGGTAGAAACAGAAATGATTTTCTCTTTTGTTCTGCTGATAATTTCAAACGTAAACTCTTCCTTGTCCACGTCAGCCAGGTGAAAGATGACTATCCAATTTATGTCTCATCTCTGTCAGACTTCCATTTCTTATTTCCTTAAAATGAAAGTTTTTTTTTTTGTTTTTTTTTTTTTGCCAGTCTCTCATTACAAGCTAATCTTCCATCTATTTCTATCTTTGCTACTCTCCTCTATTCCCCATCTTATTTTCTATCACTCATTGTTGATATCCCATTTTCCCTGATTCCCGATCTTTCCTGTCCTCTGACTTAGACATTTTCTCTCTTTTCTCCTTTTTTTCTTCTCTTTTCCCAGTTTTCTCATTCTTTGCTACAGTGAGACATGAAATACTGTATATCTCTTGCTGAGGCCTCCCATGCATGGCTTCCCTCCATTCAAATGCAAATAATGCGGGCCAATTATGGCTCAGCATGCGGTTATGTCTGTGTTTGCAAGAGCATATTCAAAGGCACATTGTGTCGGGGGAGATTTGAGTTAGCCAGCGAGCATTCCCACTGGAACTGCCAGTGGCAGATAAATTAGGACCTCAGGCTCACAAAAGCAAAATAAATCATAATGTCGGAGCGCCACTGACCCATATTTGTTAATGTGGCTGCTCATTGCCACCTATATTACTGCCATTGTGCGAGTGTGTGTATCAAGAACTGGGACTGCTTCATGGCTGATCACACCAAGAGAAGGGATTCCTGCTTTCATTCACATGGATGATAGTGTTGCCGTCAGTGTTGTGATTTTGTTAGGGTGTCACACATATATGCTATTACTCTGACTTGGTGTATTCATTCAGCCCTTATTCATGATGCAGTACATGTCTCCAAATAGACATATTCTGCTGCTTCTAATACTATCTCGAGAAACAATGTGTCTAACATGGATTCATTTACAGTGGAGGGGTGGATTAGACAGACATTGAAACGACATGAAATCATCCCATTTTCACTGGTGGCATGAAAAGTCTTTTCAGGATTTACAGTAGCTCACATTTGAGCTCAAAGAGCTGGTATTCATCTTGCAAGATAAGGTCCTAGAGAGTCCTGGGTTTGAACCCCAAAGTGAGCTGGAATACATGTCCTCAGCACCTGTGTCCCCAGAGAGAAACTGGGTGTAGATAATGGGTGGATGGATTGTTGACCCTTTCAATGCATTTAGTTGTCCAAGCAGAAAAACCCTAGGATTACTGTTACTGTTTTTACTGTCCCCTTAATGTAAATCATTAAATTTTAGGGTGCAGACTAGGTTAGGTTTAGGGTTAGGAGTAGGCAAACAGTGGTGATGGTTAGGGTTAGGGTAAGGCTCCAGGAAATGAATGTAAGTCTATGTAATGTCCCCACAACATATGTGTGTGTGTGTGTGTGTGTGTGTGTGTGTGTGTGTGTGTGTGTGTGTGTGTTTGTTTGTTTGTTTTTTGCTACTCCTACAAATAATTGATCAATCAACATCTAATTGGTTATGAAGAATATCTGAAACTATCCAGAAAAGTACTTTTGGATTTTTTTTTTTTTTTTTTTGTTTAATACTCAAATCCAAATTCTGCCACTAGGAGGATGCCACAACTGCAAAAAGTTTATATCATCATCCTCATTATTGGCTGCATAGATCATAGTTTTTGGCTATGTTTACTTTTTTATTGTAGAAAGAGGTGGCTCTGAATAAATGTGACAGCTAAATGTGAAATTATTCTTAAACCTCAAGTTCCAGCCTAAACCCTCTGTGTTCCACGAAGATGATTTATGTTACAACACATGATTCATCGCTGGGATGTCACACCATGTCTGGGCCATATCTCTCTCACCACCAAGTGCCCTCTCATCATCTACTTACTCTGACTTGGTCCAGGAACCTGCATCATCATATTGTCAGACCTTTCAGGGGCTGGCCTAAAACCAATAACCCTCATGTTCACTCCATGAACTTCAGCCTCACTGAACAAGCCTTACATTAGCTGAGTTAATAGCCAATGAATCCTTCCTGAGGGTAGCGCCCACAGTTCCAAATGCATCTGATTTCCACAGTTGGTGGAATCAACTGGCATCTCACAGCCATCCCAATGTGATTGACAATGCCTTTAAGTTCAGAAAACACTGACTTATACATTTATACAGAATTTTGTTCACAGCAAAACCTTAATGAGGACAGTTTGCAATTCAAAATCTTCAATTGTGAAACTGAGCTATTCTTCTCATGGTAATATTATTTTATACTCCTGTTGTATATAATGTACATATTTACAGTTGATTTTATTTTGTAGCCTTTTTACTGTCTATTTGTTCTTTGTCTCTCTCTTTTTTATTCTTAATGTCTGTAACAACAAAATTTCTTGGGCGTGGGATCAATAAAGTTATCTTATATTACCTTATCTTAATAATTGTGCCTTTCATGCAATATTTCCTCTTAGGCCTCCTCTTAGGGATAGGTTGAGTGATTCACCATTCCTTGCAGAAAATGAATTTGTGGCAGTTGCTCCACCTTTCTCACCACATTCAGTGTTTTCTACCTAGGCCAGGGGTCAGCAAACTGTGGCTCTAGAGACGTATGCAGCTCTTTCATCCCTTTGCTGTGGCTCCATGTGGCTTTGAAAAAAATAAAGTGAATAAATAATGGCTTAATTTGTTTTATTGTGATTTATTTTATTTCATTTTCTTTTTAATGGAATACCTTTTATTTTGGAAATCCAGGTGATTTTCTAACATTAAAATAAAAGGTTTTTTCATATTTTGTCACATCCTACATGCATCGCAGGTCGCCACTGCCCATTAGAAGGCTGTTCTTGTTCAGAAGCACAAATCGACACACCTGTTTGAAACATGGAATGTCATTCCCGACACTTATACGAACATGAAAAAGTATGCATCTGGAGTCCTGTCGATCTTCGGATCCACATACTTATGCGAGCAGGTTTTCTCCAGCATGAAGTGCAGAAAAAGCAAACATCTCTCGTGCCTTACAAGGTCGGGTCTTACAGCCCTGATATAGATAAGCTCTGCAGTGATGTTCAGGAACAGAAATCACATTAATCAACTGAGGAAGCTATAATTTAATAGGCTATCATTTTGCAAATAGATATTTATATACTGGACCCAGAACTGATGTAGTTGTGTTTTATGTTCAGGCTCGATGGATGATCGCTGTATGTGACTGAGAAGAAAAAAAAAAGGATGAGGGGACACTGAAATGGACTTAAGTCATCATTAAATAAAAACTGGCATATTTTTATGTTTGTTCTTTTCGAAGCAAATGTGCTACAGCTATATGTTTTATTAATGTTTTTGTTCTTTTTTTATTTTCCACAAATAAGGGATGGACTCAGACAGGCCTGCATTACGTGTTTTATTTGAAAATAACCCTATATGTGCCTTTTTATTTGTTTGTTATTTCGAGTGTTCATAAGAGTTTTGGTGTTTTCTTTTGTTACAAATAGCAATAAAATGTCAACTGTTTTCTTTTTGTAGTTCTATGATTTCATGAATGCAACAAACTATAGTTCTTTTTTACATAGCATAACTGTATAAACTGTACTTTATTTGTTGGGGGCCAAAAAGGCTCTTTTGATATCAAAGGGTGCAGAACCCTGACCTAGGCCAAAAGAGAGCAGTTTGATTGCTTATCAGGGGCTGCACTCAGTCTGCCAGGATGCTTTGCTGCCAGTTAAAAACCCACCAGAACTGAACATAAATAAAAGTTTAGATAATAGATCAACAATAGCAAGACAATAAATTTCAGTCCAAAATCAGGAGCTACTGCTGCTGGGCTGCTACTTATTGAATATATTTACATCTAGTGTTGTTGATGATTTATAATCCTGGTTAAAGTCTTATTTGGAATACACTTTATATGCATCCCTGTATCCCAGTGTTCAAGGTGCTACCATGGAAACAGGCACAAAAATAAGAGTAAACACAATAAGGTATATACATGACTCAATGTTAAACAAATAACAGATTCCAACTGATTTATCATATTAATGTTTTTTATAAACAGTGTAGGAGGGTTTTTGGGATGTCAGGAGGACAACACGTTTACGTGCACCAAATCCAGAACAGAATACTTGAACTAACCAAAAATTTGCACTATTGTAGTTGTACACATTTGCATGTCTATACACTGCATAGACATGCTGTAAATGACTTTAATACACCTACAGCAAGGTTAGGTTTTCTACTATGAATTCATTTGACCTTGAAATATTTACATGAACACCCCCAAACACAAGCCCTTAACCATAAAAAATCTTTCTGAATACATTTGAGACCAGTTTCTGATGGTGTCTCAGCCAAAACAAATGCTTGCATGATTTCATGGGCCTGTGTCCCAGGACATGACTGACTTTACTCAGTTTAGATCCCAAGGTAAAGAAAAGTTATGATAGAAATAGCAGACCCTGATCCAAAATCCACAAACCCCATGTCATGCATTTCCCAGAAATATCTAACTTTCGTTTTACCCTGGAGAGTCCACTCAGTTCCACTTTAGCAGCAACACCTTGATAGTAGTTGTTCTCCATTTTTCATCTTTTCAATTTTGGATGATTAAAGTGACAAACCTTGTGTTAAAGTCATGCTCCTGTGACATCTAGGCTTCTGATTGTTTCCCCTGAAAGTATTTTTTATTTGAACCATGACTAGAGCCTGTTTTCTTCTTCCTAAATCTTCTCATGTTTTAGGCTGTATTAACAAAATATTTCTGTAACGCAAAACAAGTCTAAGAGCTGCTCTGGACTGGACAATAAATGCAATGATAAACGTGTTCATCTTAACTGTCTAAGAATTCTAAATGAGAGTGGATTTTAGTCATAATGTCAGCTTCAAACCAGTGAAAGGTTAGGGGCTAGACGAGAGGATTTCTAAAGGGCAACCCCTGCCGGCCACATCATGTAACATTGTGGCATTCTAACCCATTATTAGATGGCTACCGAATGTGCCATAGAAACTCAGATCAGTGAATGTGACAAAATTACTGATTTTCTGGAATTCTGAGCCATGTCACCTGTCAGAGGAAAACAACTACAGCCTATCCTAACACACTGACAAGTGTTGCATGTATCAATGCTGCTGGTGTAGGCTTACAGAACATTGAAAACAAGAGGCTAGAGAGTATTGATGCACATCATACCTGCTGGTGTGTGTTGACCTTAGCTCACCTTGTCATTGAAATATATTAAGATGAGAAATTTAAAGATCTGCTTCTTATCTAGTCTGAACCTAGCTCATTATAACCAAGAGAAGCACTTCAGAGGTCTTTGTAACTGTCCCCATGAATTGGAATAATGTCACTGTTGGCACATTTATTTGATATTGTAGAGTATAATTGGACAAGGTCGCTTTTGGTGATATTCTTTGATAAAAGTTATAATATATTGGATACTGTTGCTCTTTGCTGAGGCTAACTTATGGCTCCTCAAGCTTTACAGTCAAACAAAGCCAAACAAAGTTCATTTTCAACATATAGTATAAGCTCAGTCAATGTTGGCCATTATATTGTTTTCAGCTAGACTCTGTTGGCTCCCATGAAGTGCAATGTCATCCAGTACAGAATGATCAATCCTGACTTTTACCGTAGCATTTATCACAGCATTGAAATGGCCACTGTGGAGAAATGTGAGACTAAGGTCCTCCACTCTCCATTAAGGACCTGTGAGTAGGATTTAGGGGGATCTATTGGCAGGATATAGCAGAAATTAATGTAATATTCATGAGTGTGTCTTAATTAGTGTATAATCACCTGAAAATATATATTTTTTTTATTAGTATTATTATTATTTTTTGTTTGTTTGTTTTTTTTTGTTTGTTTTTTTTTACCAATGAGCTCTTCACATCTACAGAGGGAGCAGGTCCTCTTTCATGGAGTCCACCATGTTTCACTGCCACGTTTCTAGAGTAGCCCAGAGTGCACAAACCAATCACTGGCTCTACAGAGCACCTGTTGCATTTTTTGTGTTTCATGGCCATCATAGGTTCTCCTGCATGTTTGGTAAGGGAGGAGTGAGGCAAAGGGTATTCAGATGATTGCAATCTGCGACCTCACAGCTAGATGCCACTAAATCTGACACACTTTCCTTTAATGAAAAAAGAGAGCTATAACTTTTTGTTAATCTAAAATACTCCAGGCCCCTTGACTCTGTCTTACCCCCTCTCCTCTTTTTCCAAACTGTCACAGAAGCTGGTACCCTTTATGTGGAGGCTGGACAGCCCACAGTTTGTACTGGACTGTTGAGATGATGAAAGGTTTAGGTGTTGGCTGTGTTGTAGCTGTGGACTTGCTTGAGGACATCCCAGGGTGGTGACTGTGTGCTTTAAGACTTTATTTATGATTCATTACAGCTCTTACTGCTAGACATTCTATCCTTCTGTCTTGTTTCCTTTACTTTTGTACCTATGTTTCATTGTGTGTGGTGCTCACATGGGGGTCATCAAGGAAACAGCTAAACATTTGCTCCATTTTCTCTTCACCCCTGTGATCCTTATCCTCCCTCATCCTCTGAACAATACTTGCATGTTGCTCCCACCTTCCCTCCTCTGCCTACCCATCTGTCAGGAGCAGGAATCAGTGAATATCAGCTCACTTTCACACTTTGAAGACAAGTTAAGGTTCACACCTTGCCTGTTTTAGAAGAAGTCATTGTCATGAACAACACTACACTGCATGTAGGGTTATTCTTCCTCCTTAGATAATAGATAAGGCCAAGCAAGTGCCCAGTGAGGACAGACAGAAGTGATAACAATTTCAAATATATTCAGAATTAATTTCTAATCATCAGTACCTTAGCTGATGTGGTGTACTGTAGGTGTATTGTATAAGTATTGTGCTTGATTTAATACACCTTTAAGACAGAAAAAGGAACAGAAAATAATGATGAAGAGTTTAAGAAAATGTAACAGCACAGAAAGTCTTTAATATGTGCAAATTACACTGTCACATTGTGTAGAAAGATTTTGGACATGAAAATGAGAAATCTTCATCTCTTTCTGTCAAGACAATCTGTTTTACACATAAATATGTGTGTGAGAACCAAAACTGATATAAATATTTAAGCAAACAGTGACAGCTGTACATAATGGGGCATACATGGAGGTAAATTTGGCAGATTCATTGGCAGATGTTGAATAATATATGTTGATAGATAGATCTATCTATCTATCTATCTATCTATCTATCTATCTATTGGGGAGCACAGGGCATGAGAGTTGTGAAACTTTATGCCACAAGTTTTGCCACTCACGTTGCCCCCAGCGGAAAAATGACTCCAGACTGAAGCTGTTGATCATTTACTGCCCCTACCAGTTAATATAGAGGAGTGAGGAGTCACGTCGGGTCAAAATCACCATAAAGTGCCTGTAGGACTTCACAATTTCCTAAAGAAAAAGCTGAGATTTTCCATATTCATTGTATATTAAGTACATCTTAGGCCATTACAAATGCATGTTGGTGAAGCTCCAGCACTTTTTTTTAATTACCTGCAAGCAGACAGTGTATGAGTAAACTGCATAGTATGTCCACCCTGTCATGGACAAATTCAAAGTAAATGCATTTTCATTGCATGGTGATTATAAAAGATATATAAAAGATATGTAGTCCCTTTCTCAACATTAATGGAAAAAGTCTTTTGGTAATAATGAAATTACTGAAAAGTAGTTGTCCTATAAAATCTGTGCCCAGTCTTGTTCATTTGCATGTTCACATTGTGTTGTTAATTCCATAGAAAAAATATTGTAAGATATTGTCAAATTTGGTTTGCTGATACTGATATCTCCAAAAACATCCATAGTGCCACTCCTACTATGTACAGCATTAACTGTTCTAATATGGGTGACTAAGTTAGCATTTAATGAATAAACAGTTGACCTTCAGTCAGCAAAGTAATTCATTGTTGAAGTTGGCCATGTACTGTTTAACAAATACATTTGGAATTCACGTTTTTCAGTTAATTCATATTTCACTATGCAGATATTACGCTTGACAACATCCAACTGCAAACACAATATGATGAAAAATAGAAAATATAAGGGTAAATACTGCACCAGTTGTCCCAACCTCCATTGAAGAAAGACAAAATGCTGGTAGTGATGTCAATGATTAAATGAGCCAGTTTCTTAAAGGGGCAATGACAGGATGGGCAGCAATTTCAGGTACACCTACCAAATGTTTAATATTATTGTGAAAATATAATATAAATGATCAAAATGACTTGTTCTATCAAAGGCCATGTTGAGGACAATAAGAACATATAAAAAGTATTTTAATTTTATGTCATTTAGTAGTTCAGAGTTGTTTAAATTAAGTTTGGTTGTGCTTTCTTCAAGGTCAGTGCAATATTAAACTTCACCTTTATGTGGTGATAATTACATGGGCCCCTGCCTTCATTCATATATTCTATTAATAATAAGTGAATGAGTGATGCAGCAATTTTCTGGGTGATTATTTTGAATTAACTGTTATTAAGTGAATATTGCAAAGATTATTATGACAGATCCAGTTTGAAAGCAACAATGTAAAATGTATAAACAGGCACTGAACAGTTGTTTTACTGTGAATGCATACGGTGCATCATGTGTAGAAGAAGAAGAAGAAGAAGAAGAAGAAGAAGAAGAAGAAGAATCAGAGGGACAATCCCCTTTATTCGTCACACAGCAACATTCACATGCATACACACACGTCATTCACTGGTGAAATTTTTCCTCCGCCTTTATCCCATCCTGGTCGTCCTTCCTCTGCGGCAGACCAGGAGCGGTGGGCTGCCATCCAACTGGCACCCAGGGACCCAGTTCTTTTTTCGTCACCATTGGTCAGGTGGTGATCTTTTTGCATGTTTTTAGTGGGGGTATACAGTAACAGTGTATAGTGATATTTTAGGTTGTTTTATGTTGTTTTTGTTGACATAAAGAACATTTCATTCATGAACAGAGTGTTCACCTTTGAAAACACCTTTTGTACATTTCATTACATTTCTGTGATTGTATTGAACAGAGGAATTATTGTATCTGTAGGTGCCGTGCACAAATCCATGCTCATGATAACATGATTTTATACCACTTGTGGGCTACATGCTTTTTTCCCCCTTTTTTTCATATCTATTTGCATGCAAAGCTAACTTTGACCTTCAAGCTATTACCCACCAATCATCACACACATACGCATGCCTGCATGCACATGTGCTGCCTTCAAGGAGAGAAGTCCCCAAGCTCCCAGGTTTCTGTGATAGGCCTGGAGGATGTGTACCTGAGCGATGAAGCTGCAAATCATGGCGACTGAGGACTCCTGCAAAATCACTGCAGCTGTTCACATACGTTGCTTTGATATTACAGTTCCTTTGATGCAACACCCACAGGGTTTGGATTGCATTTTGCCTTCAAGAGGGCTGAAAAGTCTCCAACTCTGCTTTGAAGCAGAGACAGTGGCCTGGAACAGTGTGATCTCTGTCCCCAGGGCTAACATGAGAACATGAAGCTGACAAATGCTACAGTATATTGAAAATCTTTTAGGCCCAGACACTTTACGAGCTGCAAATAAAGAGAGTTATGATTCCACTTGGTTGTTGAAAGACATTCAATTTGGCAGAATTAACCACACGGTATGTCTTTTATTCCCTCCAGGAAGTAGTGTTGAAAAGGTCAAAACTCATACAAAGCCTGGCTAAAAATGCACTTTTTAAAGGACTTAAAAACTCTATAACTCTTTCAACACTCTCCAGCTTGAAAGGTTGCTTCCTTTGTGTGCACACTACACTTTTTGTACCTTTGAATTCAGCAGTGGGTCAATTATGCGTATTAACTCTGTTGGTTTGTGCCAAGCCATTAGATGCCAGTGTTTGTCTTTTACAAGGCAGGCCATATGGATTTTATTGATCGTGAGTGGTCTTAACAGAACATTTTAAGACCCACATAAACATTTACTGTAACAATGTACCCATTTAGACTCAGAGGCATTCATAATGCAGTGTTGTGAATCTAAATTAGTCTAAGTGTCTCTGTAGATATTCCTGCCTAAGTAACTCATCTTGATGTTATTTGTTCTGGATGCTTTTCAGCAGCTATGATTACTCTTGATATGTGGTAACTTGCTTCTAATGTCTTCTGACTTATTGCCTGCTGCAAGTAAAGACTGATCGGTATGGAAATACATTTCTGTCAGGAGCTACATGCAAAATGAGGAGGAATACAGATAAAACTGTCACAAGTGTATTATCATTTTGACATAAATCAGAAATTATTTTGAGAATTTATATCATAATAAGGATAAGGAATTAAAATTACAATTACAATAATTAGAACGTTACAACTCTGTTTCACTAGTGTCTTGCATTTATGATTTAATAAGCCCTGTTCATAACTTGGTTTGTCCTAATTAAGTCATCTTAAAATCATGTAAATGCATACATGCATCCATAACTATGACTAAATGAAGTCACTGAAAATTAGTTATTATTAGTGATGACAAAAGCTGCAATGGTTGTTTTTGTTACAAGATCATGAAATATGAAAATAGAAATTTCACTTAATATACACCTGTCTTTCTGAAAAGATGTTCCTATATGATTAATTCCCAACAGCAAATCCATTTTGAGGGAAACATATTGATGCCAGGATTATGTTTTTTTCTATTAATGAAGAAACAGGGTTTCACGGTGGGGCAGCAGGTAGTGTGCCTCAAGAAGGTCAAGAAGGTCGCCGGTTCGATCCCCGGGTCAGGCAGGGCCTTTCTGTGCGAAGTTTGCATGTCTTCCTGCGCATGCGTGGGGTCTCTCCAAAAAACATGCTCATTAGGTTAATTGTTTACTCTAAGATTGCCCTTAGGTGTGAGTGTTTGTATGTCTTTATATGTTGCCCTGCGATCGACTGGCAACCGGTTCAGGGTGTACCCCGCCTCTTGCCCGTTGACAGCTGGGATAGGCTCCAGCCCCCCCGCAACCCTGAAAGGGATAGTCGGGTATAGAAAATGAATGAAGAAATATTTTTAATGAATGAATCTGCAATAGGTTCAGCAGTTCTGTATTTAATTGGTTTTCCTCTTGATTAGTTTTCTACCATTAAGTTTCAGCAATTCCGAGCACTTGGTTTCAGTTAGAGAAAAATTACATTTGTGGTTGAAAACTGCAATCTTTTCCAATACAACAGGTGTGAAACAGTCTCAAGTGTCAAACTTTTTAACTTTGTGGAACAAAACAAACCTGAAAAAACAGCTAGTAAATATAATCCCTCTAGAAATTCTTCTTTCTCAAAATCATATTAGTCAAAAAACATTTCATTTAATTAATTTATCAATAACTTGATTTCTGAAGTTTAGGAGAAACTTGCAGGATTTTTAGATTTTATTATTTGCCTCATTTTTTTCCACAGGTATTTTGTCATGAAAGGCCTTCCATAGATTGCAACAATGGAAGTCTGAGCCACTCTTCCAGCTGGCTCAGACTAACAAGCCTTTGACTCTCATCCTTCAGATGAGGCTGCAAGGTCAGAAAGTGTGTTCCTGCAGGGTTTCTCAGCCTGTGGCTGTGAGGTGCTTTGGACCGTATCCTATTCTACTGTTTCTCATCAAGAGCACTCTGTTAAAGCCTAGAGAGGCGATGCTTTTTTCATTGAAGTGTGTGTGTGTGTGTGTGTGTGTGTGTGCGCGCGCATCATGTATTACTCATATTGTGGGGACAAAAAAAAAATCTGTTTACACAGTCACATGTAGGGACTCACAGTCACATGTGGGGACAAAATACAGGTCCCCATAAGTTAAATCATTACATTTTAGGGTGAAGACTGAGGATAGGGTTACGAGTTAGGTAAGGTTAGGTTAGGTTTTGGTTATTAGGTTATTTCCTATAAAATTATTTTAGTCTGTGAAAAAAACAATTATTGTCTCTAAACTGAATTCTCCAGTGAAACTAGTGTCTCATGTTTTCCCCCCAAGAATGTGTTACATCTTAGAAACTGATTCTAATTCAAAAGTGTTTATTAGAAACAAAGCAGATCTGTCAGCTCTCCTCTTCCACTTGACTGAAAAGCTTTTCAAAGGATCGCACCTTGAAAATGCAGCCTGAAGACTGACATCATTGTCTCAGTCGGAAGCAACCAATTGGGGTTTCACTTGAATGTAAATTAAGGTAGAAAAAGATTAAGTAAGCACTGTAGAAACTGCTCCCATTGGTCTCCATGAGAGGCAAATTACTCTGCTTGACCTGAAAAATTGAACTAACAAGCTATATTATGTTACATGCTGTAAACTACAGGGATATCGATGTGTCAGGATTTTACAGAGCATACAGAAAGTCTGCTTTCAGCACAGGAAGTCTCTCTTTGTCTGCTGCACAATAACACTAATTGCTTCTTGGATAGAATAGAGAGTAGCGCCCAACTTGAAATGAAAGCAACAAACTTGCCAAAGTTCTTCATGAGTTCTGTGTTTCATGGCTTTAGAACAGCAAGGTAGAGATGAGAGAGACATTGACAAACAAAGAAAATGCAAAATACGTTAAAAAAAAAAAAAAGTACTTGGAATAACATAATAAAAAGACAGCATGGCTTCACATATGTCATTTCCCTAAGTATACACCACACATACCTCTGTAACCTTGAGGACCAAAACTGAGTCCTTAAACAGAGTATGACGGATTTCCTTGGTGAACTTTTCCTCTGGCGTCTTATTCCACACATAGATTAAAGGAGCTCTGGCACCAGGTTTTTACACTTGAAATGGGATTCCTGAAATGCTTGGATCCAGTCATTGGTGGTAAACTTCCTCACTCTGGAACAGTGACCTTCTGCATATTATTGTAGACTAATAAGAAGACTTGCTCGCAGCTTCTCCGCTAAACCAGAAAAGGTCACATGCGTCTCAGCAGACACTGAATGAGAGCAATATACTATTTGCGCTTCTATGTGATGCAGCCCAGTATTTGTTATTCCTACCCCAGCCTCTGGGTTTTATGTGCTGTTTTACAAGTCACAGTGGCTCTCCACAGTTTTCTCCTGTAGTGTGTGTTAATGCATCTTTCATAAATCCTACAGTATGTTTGTATATGCGCTTATGTGCTTGAATAAACTGAAGAAGAAAGCTACATGTGTGCCAAGTGTCCAACAACCTGGCACACATAAGAAAAAATGCAGCTGAAAGCCATAGTGTTTGAAAGTTTGATTGACCTGTGTGCTGGCAGTTGGGTATGGTCATAAAAGTCATATTGTATACAATTCACACAAGTTGTAAACAAAGTCAACATCATCTGTTTATTTGGTCTAATTATCATTATCAGTGGTGAGAGTTTTTGTTGATGTTTGTTTTGTACTAATTATTACTGTGAACTGATGTAACCCAACCACACTAAGGCTGTCATTACAGATGTCACATCTGGCTGTAATCCAAACTGCACTATATGGGGGTTTTACACCTTTAAAAACACAGTAGCACCTCGCTAATCTGAAGCCTGCAGGCATGCATGTTGCTTGGAATAGTAAAATGCTTGGATTATTGTAATACATTCAAATAGTTGTCCGAAGCTTAAGGTGGAGGCACACTTCAGGCTGCACCCACTGCATTTCTTAAACTGCTTAAGACCTTCCACAGGTGGAAGCCGATTTCTTCCCAGATCAGCATGCTAGTGAAGTCCTATGAGAACTGGTATAATATTTTCACTCTGCTATGCTGGAATTTAGACACCGAGACTAACACTGGGAAAAAAAAAAAGATTTCATTTTGATGCCCTAGGTGGGTTTTCTGCTGAAATTATACAGTAGTCTTTAGATGGTCTCCACTGGTTTTTAATTATTTTACATGTCTGTTGTCTATGCTGGACTTTTGAAGGCTGTCTTAAATGTTGGTCTTAAATGTTCTTAAAGTGGTATTTTAATTGTCTAAGCTGGTTTCTTGATGGTGTTTTGTTAGACTAGACAATAATTTAATTATTCAAGATTGTGTTTAGTAATCACAAACTAGTTTTTAGATGGTCTTAATTTGTCGTTTCACTTAATTTCCCTTCATTTTAATATCCACATGACCAGAGTTGGTGAAGCTTGTTTCAGGGACAGAGTGGAAAACATTGCTATGCCTGGTCCAGACAGGTCTTTTTATACTCTGAGATGGTCTTTTTGTGGTCTAAATTAGTCTATAATGATAATACACTAGTATCTTTTTTTCTGGTTAAACTGGTTAAAAGGCAGGCTTTGATTTATTATCAATATGGCATCTATGACAATAATATTGTTTGGTGTATATGTATTAACTGTTCCAGCTTTATCCGTCATTAGTTTTTCTTTAGCCAAGATATTTGAGAGATTAGCCATCGTTTTCTCACAGACCCTGGACGGAGGTAGATTTTATAGTTTATGTTGTACTGTGCAAATAAACATGATATAACAGCTAGTACTTAAAGTCTTTCTACCATAGCAGAGAGTCAGTCTGCAGTAACATCTCTTGCCCCACATGTCTTCCCATCTCTCTCTCTGTCACTGCTTGATTAGGAGTTGATGGGTTTATAACCTCACTGAGTACAGAGCGTGCAGTGATCATCATACGTGTGATGTGTGTTTGTATATGTCCATCTCTGTCAGAACCAGAGTTTAAAGCATGAGAGTGAAGACACTGTCACTTATCTTCTCAAACTGAGATTTGGGTTTAGGTCTTGGAGTTACAATTAGGATTAGATTGATAATGTGAGTAACAGACATTTCAAAATACACATAGCAAAATAATGATTTCAACCATAATGTCCAATCTGTTTTTGTAATATAGTAATAGCAGTAGTAATGTTAATAGTAGTGCTAGTCGTAGTAGCTTTAGTAATGATTAAATCAGTTGAAAAGATTATTAATCGTAACAATTACTAGTTTGCAGTTTACTAGTACCAAAGAACATGTTGTTATTGGAACTGTTTCTCAGGCTACAGCAACTGCTAAAAATACAATTACAACCAGATATATAATACTGATTCAGTCAACAAAAGTGTATTATCTGTCACTCTGATAGAAACTGTCTCAAGTAGATTCACTATACAGTCAATAACAGATGGAAATAAAAGACATTGAAGTTGATATCCTGCAGAAATGCAAAGCAAGCATTAACTTCCCGTCCATGATGTTAATGTATAATTGTAACATTATCATATGATCAGTATACTCATCATATGAGAATGTATCACTGTTTGAAACCTGGACCCAGGTTGTCCATCCTTTTTCCAGCCAGTCTCCCGGTAGCAGACTGTGCTGCTTCAGTCTCCCACCCTGCCATTCTGGCTAGATAAGCTGACTGGCTGGATGAGGATTCCCTCAATATCCTTCCCAGCCCCAAAAAGTAGTAGCTTGTGTATCACAGATGATGGGTTGTCACAGCTGAGTGTGAGAGATAGTGCTGCTTGACAACGTTGCTTCTAGAGCATAAATTGAGTTGGTATCACTGTCTGTGACACTCTGATGCTGTGTGATGTGGTTTTTCAGAGGCAACTGTACGATTGCATTTGCAATCATCTGATGCAAGACGACTTCTTTTTGTGATCTTGTTTTTACCCAATGGGGACATTAAATGCGGTGGCCACTAAAATAGTTGACTTGTTCGAGTATAATGTCATATCTGTTGTGTTTTTGACAGAGAAAATAGCATTTTCTTCAAGACTTGAATGTTATTTTGCTTTTATCACATTACCACTGTGATAGTATACTAGGGTGGTACTGCAGCTGAATGCTTTTCATGTCATCTAAACATCAGCCTCAAACAGTCATGTCAAGTTTCACACTTTCACACACAACTAAGTGTGCTTACCTCATTTTTTTATTCTATCCTATGATTCAACCCAAAGCTCTAACATTTGGGTGCCTATTTGATCAGAGCAGAGCTAGTCAGCAGAAACAATGGCTGTGGCATGTGCTTTTGAAGCCTTTTGTAGCAGAGATGAGCAGAGAATGTAAGATCTCCCTGAAGTTGGACAATCAAAGGGGCTGATGAGCCGCAGGGCCTGACAGGGAAGTGAATTCATGAGGACAGGGGGCTGAGGGCCACGACAGATGGACAGGAGGCCTGAATCTCTGATCACACAACAGTGTCTCTTTTGGCACTTTCACTATGAGCAAAGCACTTTGTCGATGGATTTCACATCACAGAAAATGGCAGGGGAACAGAACCACTGAAGAATTGATTTAAACATGAAATGCCAGGTTGGCCAAATGGGTGATGGTTGTTTTATGAGATTTTGCTGTTAGGACATGAGATTGAGTTAAAGGACATTGCTTTATGTGCTGATGCAGACCTGTCTGTGTGTTGAGGAGAGGATGTTTGGTCTCAGCTAACTCTGAAGTTGTGTGTGTGAGGCTCTTGAAACTATATTGCATAAGCAGGCGGAAGTAGAAGCCCTAATCAGGCGCGGGTACTGCTTATGTAACCATGGCACCCTAAAGTACAGTACATGTGGGCCGAGTCATTAGAAAACTCCATTTACAGAAGTTCAGAAACAGAGAGAGACACAGAGACTGACAATAAAGAGCCAGAGTCTCACTTCATGTGGAAAAGAGGATGTGTTTCCTTTTTCCCTTGTGTATCTCCATCACTCAGTCTGCCAATTTCCCTCCCTGTCTCTCCCCGCGCTGATCCGTCTTCACTTTGTGACACTTTCTTGTAAACCTCTGAAACCTTTTCCATTTTCTTGTTACATGCACATTCTTTAAGTGTAGTTGTTCAGCACTGTTATTGGATGGATGCATTCATCATGTAGAGAGTCCTACCTTTGCTTTGTCTTTTCCGTTGACAGATTGTCCCACTTCTCATAACTAACGAAAACACTGCTGGCCTGGATTTAGCAGGAATAGTTCAGTCACTACATTTTGGTAACTCTGACTGTAGCACATATCACTGGTCTTTGTAGTCTGTTTCCTAATAGCATCCTAGAAAGTTATGGAAATGTTTTATAGAAAGGATTGTGAACAATTAAAGCAAAAAGAAAAAGCCATAAAAAGCAAGCTGTTACAGAGAAAAATGGAGACTAGTCAGTTTTTGGAAAGATAATAAAATGACAATATATAAAGAGACATATTGACTCATTTAATTAAAAAAAAAAAAAAAGCACACATGTAACCACAGGTGGCGCCACCTCAATAAACTGAAATTTAAAGGATTATAATCCAAATATCTGTGACATATCATATTTAGCACAGTTTTCCTATGCAGTGAGAGATTACTACACCCATTTCAGGTCTGCTCACTTTCACTTTTACTTCCAAATAAAGTTGTTCAGCTCATCTGGATAAACTATTGGTTTATTTACAAGCTGCCTTGTCATTGGACTGCTTGTAGTTCTTTTCACATCAGACTTTATTTTAGCAATGTAACAGTGTTCCCAACTCTAAGCAATTATTTTATTGAGATGAGTGTTATCGCAACAGACAAAATTGACTGCCAAACCTAAGAAAATAAAACCCAGATTGCTTTAAAGTAGATTTTCCCTTTAATAATCGACCAGGCTGAAATCTAATCCTGTTGGTCATTTCCAGACTAAATGTTGTGGCAAAACTGTGGACACAAGATGCAGTCAGGCTGTGCAAGGCAAATATTTTCATCATTATTCTCCTGTCGTCTGCAGTGTTGCTCTACACAACATGATGTAAACCCAGTGAGACCTTTCTGTGTTTCATATTCCTTTTATATGCTTCAGTGAATTAGTGCATCTGGGGACGCAGTTTATGTGTTGAAGTATTGCTGTGTTTGTCATTTCCATGGGCATAGAGCAGGTAGTGATAATGGAGATGATAGGCCTACTCTTTTTACTCCGAATGGACTAAAAACAATCCTGAAGAATGTGTGTGTGCACAGTGGTGTCATTATTAGGATACGGTGAGGTTCAGCTACCAGATGTCCTTCCAGTTTCCCCGTTTTCTCCGTTTGAGTCCGTAATTGGGGTGAATTTTTAAAAATTATTCATAACAAAACAGCCATACTGCTGCCTTTCCATGCAGAAATTGGTTTCTTTCATCTTGCTATAACAATGTGAATTGAATTTTTTTGTTCAACCCCTAGTGAGTCTCTTTCTCCTCTCTCTCTCTCTCTCTCTCTCTCTCTCTCTCTCTCTCTCTTTCTCTCACTCAGTCACACTGCCCACCTTACACACAACCATGTTTCACTCAACTATGACTGCTATATTTGTGAGAACCTTCCACTGACTTCAATGACTGAGTTTCTACCCTAAAAGGAACAGTCCAGCACTTTAAGAAATGTGATTGTTGGGCACCAAACCCCCAGTCAAAAGAGACAAATGTCAAATGTCCAGTGCAAAGACACTTTTGTTTTATCTTTATCTTTCCGCCATCAGATCTCTCAGGTCTTTACACAGTGGCTTTTTGGTTGTACCCACAATAACACCTGGAGCTGGTAAAGGTGTTTGTAGTTACTAGATTTAAAGCTAAGCTTGAAACCCTCCTGTTTTCTGTCAGGCATATGAGCAGTTAGTGTTAGTGTGTGTCCTGGTGTGTGTAAACCTTGTGCGTATGTGTAAAGATTCCTGTTTTCCCAGGCCTATTGATGTAAAAATATGAATGAAAAAAAATGGAATAAGGCAGTTTCATGTTAAAAATCACTCTCTCTTAATTAGTTCAGCAGACGGGACATTTGGAGAGGGGACTTTGAGCCGATGCCAACTTAGCTGCCACCTTAACTCACTTTAAATTTAACTCAGCTTGTTCCTCTGATAAATTGATTCTTACTAAAAATCCTTCATCTGGTTAAAAGCTATTGTTACAATCTAAAAAGATTCAGTAACATGACTTGAAAGTAAGAAAGCAGTCACATGGAAATGTTTAAGCTGTCCAGCTGTGCAACTCTACAATTTTGACGTCATGGGGTAACCTATTAAGCTGTTAGTCTAAGGAAATGTCTGGATGTTTCACTTCAATGGACATATGTGATAACTGCTATCACTAGACACCAAACTAAAACAGTCTGTAAATAGGTGGTAAATGGACTGTATTTATGTGAGCTTTTCTAGTCTTACTGACAACTCAAAGCGCTTTACAACATGAGTCAGCATTCACCCATTCACACACACATTCATACACTGGCAGCAAGATGCCACCTGCTCATCATTCACACTCACACCCCAATGGCACAGCATTGGGAGCAATTTGAGGTACAGTATCTTGGCTCAGGATACTTTGAGATATATATATATATATACATATATATATAACTCTACCACTGTTAACCCTATCTGGAGGTGAAAGTTAACCTTAAACATGTGAGTTCAACTAATTTAGTCAATTTGTTAATGTTGTCAAAAAGCCGCAGCAACTTTTTGCTACCTACTGTAACAGTTTGTTGTCATGGATACATTGTTGCTTCTCTGACAATCAGCCCCGTAGCGTAAACATGCAAGCCCCCCCCGCAGTTAACTATGAGTAAGTGGTCCGAAAGAATCCACCCAAAACCTCAATGAATGAGAGTTTTTTTTTAATAGTTTCACTTTGAGTGATCACTGACTTTATTAAGCCGACTATATGTGACATCGCGGCCGGCACCTGGAGATGCAGCAGCAGCATCTGAATATCATGACTTCAAAAAACGAATTTTGTTAGTAAATAATGTGAAGAATTGTAAAATATCATTTCGATGAGGCTGTTCAATCAGACAGTGACAGATCACCCTATAGAGCCCTAAGTGTCATAGTCGCTGTCAAGGTGCTGATCCGCTATTTGACTCCTAATTACTCCTAATTAATTACATCAAAACCGGCTACTTTTTGCTGTGTACTGTAACAGTTGATTGTTGTCATGGAAACATTGTTGCTTCCCTGAAGCGGAGTGATATGCTGTGATAAGGCTTTTTAGAATAGTAGCTGTGGTATACGCTCATTATATCACAGTTAACAGCTAATCAGATTGCTGGATTTCACCTTTCCGTTTTATAAATATATATATATATATATTAGTGCTGTCAAAAATATCGTGTTCAAAACAACGCAAATGAATTTTAACGGCGTCATATTTTTCAAAGCGAGATTAAGATTCTTTGTGACCTAGTGAACTTGTAGTTTTTTATAAGCTGTGGCCACTGCTAGTAACGTTAGAAAAACTACAGGATCTGATTGTAAACCGGAAACAAAACAATAGACACACCCAACGCACGTGTTTCGTCTTGCCTGCTCGCTAGCTGTAAAAGAGTAGGCTACCAGTTTGTGTGGATGTCAAGCGCGAAACACCAAAATGGATGCGAACAAGATTCTGAATGGAAAGTTTAGTTTCAAAAAGTTGCCAGATGGGTCGACTGACAAGACCAAAGTTATCTGTGTGTATTGTCGGTGTGAACTGAATTATCANTATATATATATATATATATATATATATATATATATATATATATATATATACATATACATACACACACACACACACACACACATAAACAATGCCATGCATGCTTGAGGAAGTGGCTGACATACCAGTGGCTGGAAAAGGCTGGACTGAAAGACAGCACAGAGGCACTGATCATGGCCGCACAAGAGCAAGCCTTGAACACAAGGTCAATAGAGGCCGGGATCAACCACAGCAGACAAGACCCCAGGTGCAGGCTATGCAAAGATGCCCCTGAAACAATCCAGCACATAACAGCGGGGTGTAAGATGCTGGCAGGAAAGGCATACATGGAGTGCCCTAACCAGGTGGCTAGCATCGGACACAGGAACATCTGTACTGAGTATGGGCTGGAGGTCCCAGGATCAAGGTGGAAGACGCCTCCAAAGGTGATCCAGAACGACCGAGCCACGATCCTGTGGGACTTCCACTTCCAGACAGATAAACTGGTGATGCAAACCAACCAGACATAATGGTGGTAGAGAAAGAACAGAAGACAGTCACAGTGGTGGATGTAGAGATCCCAAGTGACAGTAACATCGGAAGAAAGAGCACGAGAAGCTGAAGAAATACCAGGGTCTCAAGGAGGAGTTGGAGAAGATGTGGGGCATAAAGGCAAAAGTGGTCCCAGTGGTGATCGGGGCACTTGGAGCGGTAACCCCCAAGCTGGGAGAATGGCTCCAGCAGATACCAGGGAGAACATCTGAGTTGTCTGTCCAGAAGAGCGCACTCCTGGGAACAGCCAAGATCCTGCGCAGAACCCTTAAGCTTGCACTAATCTTCGAAGACTTCTCTCATCAATTTTTCTGTTCCCCCCATGTCCAGGGGGGTTCTTGACAGTTCCATGTTTGTGAAACTTCTTAATAACATTATGCACTGTTGAAACAGGGATACCAAGGTCTTTGGAGATGGCCTTATACCCTTTGGAGGTCTTGTGTTTGCTAATTCAAAAAAAAAAATTCAAAAACATTTGCTGTTAATTCAAACAGGTCAAATGACCTATGTTTACATTTACCATACAAGGACCTCTACAGACTCTTGTCTGTCAGGAGCAAAGGACACTGCTCTTTCTCCTGCCAACTTTCTCTGTGAAATCCATATTTCCCCAACACCATTGGGCCCCCACAGCAGAGTAGCAGCAGCAGCTTCAGTGCTGCATCTGCACTGTCATGGTGCTAAGAGCAGGTCACCTGTGTTTTGGCAGCACTTAGAGCCCAATACACAATAAACATAGTTAAAAGCATGAAATGAAAGAAAGTAGACTTGAAACATACTCTTCAGGCCAAGTGAAATGAGCCGTTATACATTTTGCGTCGAAAGCTGTATTGATTAAAGTAGAAGCACATCTGTTCCATCAGAAGTACATGAGTCATAAGACTGAAAAATGCAGCTGAAACTCCTCTATGCAGATAAGCCATTACCTTAACCAAGTACTTTTAGGCTCACTAGTGCATTAGCTTTAGCAGTGACAATGTCAATCAGTTGGTCTACCAGTGCTAGCAGGCTAACATATAGCATTGTCGTTGTGAGCATGTTAGTTTGTTGATGTAAGCATTTAGCTCAAAGAACCATTATCCTAAGTAATGTCTCACAGAGCTACGACTGTAAACCTATATTTCAGTCATGATCATGATCTTGTCATGCCTTAACCATACGTTAACCATAGAGGTGTCAGATCATAAAACAGTAAAACAAATTATTTCATAACAACATAATTTCTTTATTGAATGATCAGTTGTGTTTTTCAATTTTATATATTTTTTTATATTTTGATGTTTCATTTGAACTGCTTCAATCAACTCCTTCACATTTGCTATTATGCAAAAAAGAAATGTTGGGTTTTTGTTCTTCGTCCATCATCAAGTTTCAAGCAGACCTTGGACTTTAAATGGCTTTAAATGTTAAGCCTGACACAATCATATTGGTGCTTTGTTTAATTTCTTGTTTATTATTATTGTAAGTTTTTTGATAAAACTTAAAATTGTCAAATCATTTATCAAGCAAAAATCCAAACATTCCCCAATTCCAGCTTTTCAAATGTGAGAATTGTCAATTGAATTGGGTTTCTGACTGTTGGATTAATTAATCATTTCTAGAAATTACATTGGGCTCTCAGAACCTTTCATGGGTATGTCACAACTGTGTTACCAGTTATTTAGAAAATAACCAACAGATTAGTTGATAATGAAAAGAATCATTACTTGCAGTTTAATTATTCAACAACTCTAGTCTTCGAGTATATCTAAGTGTGCTTGCACACACAGGCACACATTTGTACATCACTTACATATACACATTTTTAATCCTATACCTAAACAATCTTCCGGTTTGGTTGAACAATCACAGTAATTCTTCCCAGAATAATGGTGTCATCCATTGTGTGGGAGGATAAGTTAGACAAACTTCTTAAGAAGAGAAAATGATGGCCAATATTTATAGTGTATTGCCCAAACTGCTAGAAACATCCATCACAGTTTACACAACAGCTCTCTGCTTCAGCTTTCACCCACCTTAGTTACTGTAGTTGTTTTCGCACGGTTTTCTTGTTCAATGAGGAATTATTAAGAACATTTCAAATGTATCCACATGCTGTTATACCTCCAGATAAAGTGTTTTAGATAATCTGGGTAAAATGCTGACATGTTTACAACCTTGTGTCTGCCCTACCAAACTTCCACATTACCTAATTTCATCAATTACTTTGATGAGTCCAACATTATCATAATCAATACAATAGAAAACAAATGGCTGGAGCTACAAATTTAAGACCTAAATTGTAATACACAGGAATTATCCCTTGAGGCTTAGTGAGAACTTGGACCTTGTACCCTGATTGGTCAACAAGTTTCTCCTATCACATCCCATATCTTACCTTCCATTAAGCAGCATATTGGGCCTTTAAGTGATTGTGTTAAATCCTGCCTTCGAAATCTAGGTATGTCTTTTGACCAGTCTCTATCACTAGACAGCCATGTCAGCCAGTTAACGCACTCTTGTTTTTTCCATTTGCTCAATATAGGTAGATTAAAATGTATGGTATCCAAGCTGGAACTAGAAATGATTTTACATGCTTTTATCTCATCTCGTTTAGATTATTGTAATGCCCTTTGTACCTGTTTAAGCCAATCATCTCTAAACCGTATTCAGACAGTCCAAAATGCAGCTGCTCGCCTTTTAACAGGAACAAACCGGAGATCCCACATCACTCCTGTCCTATCCTCTCTTCACTGGCTCCCGATCACTTATCATGTTCACTTCAAAGAATGATTGAAGAATTCTAGTTAGAGCCCCTAAAATTAAACAATGCCTACATTTACAAAATTAACTGCATTACTTTTTGGCCTTCATGTGCCACATCTTCTTAAAATGGAAATAGTTTAATTACATCTCTTAAAAAATGTTTTAAAAAGAAGATTTATTCACAATAGGTCTATTGAAGTAGGCCCACCATGTGCTGAATCAGCAGCAAAACTGAAACATGTTATAGTAAAAAGAAAAAGTCATTGGATTAGAATTTTTAAAAGTACAGTTTTTGTTATTATTTCAGACCAAAAAAAAACAAAACAAAACAAAACATTGTTATAGCTGATTTCTGTTTATCCAGCATCATAATTAGATGTACTATTTTGGCAAATGTAAAAGAATGTGAAATGTGTGTGTTGCAAAAGGAGAAAGTAAAAGGTGTGTTCAAATGGGAACAGTGAATCTAAAGTAAATGAAATACAGACAGGTGACTAAATGACTCACATGAAAAGTAAAGAACAGAGTGAATGTAAAGCAAAGGGGACATAAAAGATGGAAAATAAAATAGATTGGAAAAGGTCAAATGTGTTTTTCTTGGCAACAGCTGGAGATATTTAAACCTTGTGTTCAGTTCATTATAATGTTTCTGCAGCTGGTTTTATTCATCTACTTTTTCAAATTGCCATTTTTTCCAGCCTTGACAAAATATTGAAAATGTTTCAAATCTGCACAAACATCTTGTGATAAGTTATTAAATAGGGACTGCAGATGCTTCACATTAAATGTTTACACAGTATTTTGTATTCACAAGTTCACAATGTGCATCAAATCAGGTAGACTGAATTGCTACCAGGTGTAGTTGTGACATTTTTCTGGTTTTCACTGTTGCAGGTGTACCTATACAGACCCTACTGAGTTATGTAAAGCTATTTCATGTATAAGTTTACATGCACATTATAAATACATTTTGAATGGTGACTGCTGTTTTCCATTTCCATCATACCCCACTGATTCATGTTTTAACAAAAACTCTTTCTCTGGTTGAGAGATGGTCTCTTTAACTCCAACCACCTGAACAATCTGTCCGTATTATTCTCTTCTATTGTCTTTGTCTGAGGCCAAAGTATGCAAGTGAGATATTCATCATGGTGTGTGTGTGTGTGGGTGTGTGTGTGAGACATTTCCGACCTTACACTAATTACACACGGCACCTGACCACACCAAAGAACAGCTCAAATGAAGGAAAGGCTCAGGAGATGTAACTGAGTGCAAGTGAGGTGCAATCAAGAAAAAATGACCACAAATGTGTTCAGAAGCCTTACCTAACACAGAATACTCACATCAGAAAGCGTTCTGGACTCTGAGCTGACAAGCTATCATAATCCTCCATTACTGCTGAATTTCTGTATGTCTGCGGACACTCAGTAGATACAATCGAGTTTTAAAGTTCAGGGAAAGCGCAGAGATTTAGTAGTGGTTTAATTTAGTGCTTCTGACTGAGGTCAGAGAGATAACATCCTGTTATACAAATCATATATGGAAGAGGTCTAAGACCATAAATAAAATGCTTGCTACCTTTAGATATAGACACACAATGAGGTTATATGGGTGACGTAGGAGACAATAGATGCCTTAGCACAGATGTATAAAAATCAAAAACCATAACTGTAAATTGGTGCTGTGGACTCAAAATTACCCCTTAACTTAAATTATTTGAATAGGAAGAGAGGCTGTCCTCATTCTTTTCCTAATTCCAGACATGACAGATCCATCTAATACTCATTTCCATAGGTAATGTACAACAAACTTTTGTGCAATCTACAAAATATTGTAGGAAACCATCACAAATTGGACTTGGGATTGGACTGAGGGAGTTGGGAGATACTAATTTTTTAAAGCTTCACTACTGAATATCATACTGACAATGGATCGACTCACTAAATGTAATCTTAAAGGTGTTAGTAGTCATGACTGACCCGCAGAAAATGATGACAACTCCATATTACTCTTCTGAGCTTTGTAACTTCTTTTAGCTCATTATTTTGGTGGTTGTGGCCCACAACTTTTGTGTTATGATTCAGTCTCACTAATCTCATAACCCAGCAGCAGGAAGCAGCTGTTTTCAGTGGAAATGCTCTAAAGAACCACTCTGCACAACCTACCCAGCACCAAACAACAGCTGGATTGGGATCAAGAGCAAATAAATGTTAAGCTTCATTGGATATGTTTTTAGATTTTTCAGTATACCATACCTTACTGTCAAAAGTATTACCACAAGACAAACACAATTTCAGCAAATATACCAAAAAAGCCCATTAAACAGTCATCTGTAAGTGCAATCCATATGAATTAGATCTAGAAAATATCAGCTATGAATCTCATGCCAAGCAAAAGGCAGTGATTCCTTGTTTCACAGTTGAATGCTCAGTCATGCCAAACGAAGCATCAATGTCGCTCTCATTTCCTATCGATAAACACCCCCAATGGACTGTGGCTGTGATTTGATGAAGCTAACCCTCTATTTAATTACACTCACCTAAAATTTGATTACAATCATCTCTAATTTAATTAAGATCACTCATTATTTGAATGCAGTGCCCTCTTTCTTTTTTTCTTCGTGTATGAATGTCTTCTTATGAGCATTTGTTTTTCCACCCTCCTTTGCCTCCAGCTTTTTTTTTTTTTCTTATTGTCTCAAACCAGTTTCCTCCAATTAGCAGAAGAAAAAACATACTCCATCAAATGAGTCCATTTTTGATCTTATAGTCCCACCTGTTTACCACCTCCCACCTTATAACTCTCCCTTTTGTTGTTGCATAAGCGAACAAACTATCAGTTGTGTAATGGTGCTTTGTGAGGGCAGGAGGAGGTTACATTAATGTATGTAGATGCTGTTATGTTTTCTTTCTGTTTTTGGATTCACCTCTTTTAATTACCCAGAATATGCTGGAAGCACTGTGTGTGTGTGTGTGTGTGTGTGTGTGTGTGTGTGTGTGTGTGTGTGTGTGTGCGTACATGGGTGTTCTATGTGCACAATAGTGAATTTTGTTCTTAAAAAATGTGGCTGTTACAGTGATCATCTTGGCTTCAGGGGCTGTTTGCAAGGCGCTGGTGAATACTGGGACAGATGCATTGTGGGTGGGTGGCAGCATGGAGAAGGCAGCTGGGGGTCCCTGAGATAGATCCCCAAGGCCCCTGGAGATGAGAGGCGGGGAGCCCTGTGCTGCTAATTAATGTAAACCTAACCAGGAGAAACTACGAAAATCTCTCCTCCATCGAGCACAATGGAGTTACAGCTAGTCAAATGTATGTATGTACACGTGCGTGTGTGTATGTGTGTGTGTTCTGAATACTGTATGTGTGTTTCAGAGAATAATTTACAGTTTCTCCTTGAGGGTCTGAAGGGGACTGCATGAATTTCACAGCTGAACAATCATCAGTTCCTCCTCAACACACATTTACTCACACATACACTTACATACACACAGCAAAAACCCACTGCCATGCTTCTTGATGCACCAGAAATGGTGTAAACTGAACACCCAGGCTTTTTTGTTTGTTTGTTTGTTTGTTTGTTTCAGTTTAACCTAAACTCACCTACACTATGTACTTCAGTCTTGAACCTTATACAACATTATAATTCAAGTGTAGATTGTTGTGTAAGGTATATGTGTTTGTGTCAGGGAGAAAGAGAAAGAAGAGACCAGTAAGAGACCAATAAGTATAGAAATCTTTCTTGTGGTCTCATAGTTGGCTGTGCATGCAAGTACTCCCAGTGTTTTGTGAAATATACTTGTTTTCTGTGTTAGCAGAGTTATTCCTCGCCATATGAGGTACCAGAGAGAGTACAGACGGGGGAAAACAAATCAGCAGCCACACTGGTTCACCTTGCAATCAAAATCACACCTGGGTTTATTGCACATGCCCCTTAAGTCAACATAGGCATTTCCGGCTACAAAATAAGAGCCTCACAATTGAGAGCACATCCGCTAACACTGTCATACTCAGAGTGACACTGACATCAGTTTCATTTCTGTATGTCCAGTACTGACATGGGACCACAGTAGGATGTGTTTTGCCCTGCTTAGCACAAGAAGTGGAAATAGATAGGAAGTGCTAGCCAAACAAGTTAGATGCAGGGGGAGACTGCTACCCTTGGTCTGTCAAAATACAAATGCATCAAATACAAAATAGATAATTAATAGCATCGGCAATTTTAAAACTGGAGTTAGCTCCATTAACAAAAAAAAAAAAAAAAAAAAAAAAAAGTTTAAACTAAACATCTTAGTGTGGCCTCATTACTTTAGAATTTAATTTCATCTGTGTCTATCAGTTCATGTCATCTTTGTTTTCATACTTGAGATGAGTAGCCATTACAAAGTAGAAAAATATAGTTAGACTAATACATGACTTGATGAAAAAAAAAAAAAAAAGACAGAAAGAGAATGTTCGGTGTCTTACTACACTAAAAATTCCCATCAGTGATGGAATGTTAAGTGTTGGTTATATTACTTCAAATTTTTTCTTTGCCCTGTCAACATTCACAGCAACATTTACATGATTTAGCATCCCATATCCTGTCCTTAACGCATCAGCTGCAAGATGGTGTAATATGCAATGCACACAGGCAACATCTGCACTGTTAGAAATGACTAGGAATGCATTAAGGCCTCTCATACATTGTAATGCCACAGCCACCCTTTACCTTTGATTGATATGACTCAGGGGACCTATATGAGAAGATTTTAACTGTACTCATTTTTTCTCTTCAAATAAAGTAGAGAAAAAAGTCCTGCCTCCATACGTATGTACTCAAGTTGTAATTACAACTGGAAATCTCCAGTATATTTGACCTGATGTAAACTAATATGAAAGTGTACTTATCACATCAGCCAAAGTCATAATTATTATTATTATTGCACAATATTTGTCACCAACTCTGTGTACAACTTTTTTTGAGTTGTTGCTTAAAAGTAGCAAAATATGGGAATCTTTCTCATTGCTATCAGTTTTACATAATTGTGGTAGTATGGCACAGTGTTCTGTTCACAAACGCAATGAAGAAGCTACAGCTCTGATTCACAACTTCTGGCTTGTAAGCCAGCTGAGGCTCATGGGTGTCTTAGTATTTCCAGCCATCTAATAACAAAATGGAAGAAAAATCAAAGAAAGTCTTTTTCTGGAGCAATGTTAAAATATTTCAAATGGAAAGCCATAACACAAACCTATACCTATTACATAGACTTCTGTGTTTCTCTTGCTTAGGAACATTGTGCATGTGATTGAAAAAAAAAAAAACTTTTGAATTTTACTGTGGACAATGGATCCAGAACAGCAGCTCAAACATCTAGAGGCAATCAGAGAGACAGCAACTTAAAGTACCTCAGCAGTGGCTTCATTTTTAAGCCACTGTGGCTGTTCCTTAGTTTTGAATAAAGGTTTTCATGAATCACTTTAATTAGAATTTGAGAGGTTCTGGCAATATCAAGAAAAACTGTTTTCACATCTTTAATATCAGACAGTTAGATTACTGCAATGCCCTCTTAGCTATCACTGCAGTTCAGAAATAAAATAATTTGCCAGCAAAGTTGAGAGGAACAACTACATTACAGCCATTTAAAGAGGCCACAGTATGCTCATTTTCAGGTCACTACTTTTATTTTAGGTGTCTACTAGAATAGGTTGTTTGCATTCACATGACAGAAATTACGAGAGAAAGGTATAAACAGAAAAACAGAACATATGTTAGATATGATCCTTCTGTTATGAAAAGGAATGATTTTATGCCTGCCTTTTAGTAAAGCAGTAGATATAACCAAATACCTGCTCATCCAGATATTGGTCTACTCTAGAAACCAAATGAAGCCTTACAAAAGTATGCAAGCATACATCTTTTTTGTTATCGGTTCAGTCCATGACTTCAGTACCAAGGTTCTCTGGGATGACTGTTGTTTTGCTTTTGATAGGGTGCATAGCTTTTATTTTCCAGTAGATAAGCCAAGCAACGAACTTTCAGCGCTGCTGTGTTGAATGATGACATTTACCTTACAGTTGTTTGCAAAGTTAACCACTCGCAAAGGTCCAGTTAAAACACCACTGAAAACATAGATCATTGCAAAAGAAGACAGGGTGCATTATTTACATTTAGCTGTCTTAGGCGAATGTCAATTTAAAAAGTGATAGTTGTGTTGTAGCTATTTCTTTAAGTCTATTCTGTAGATAGCTAATAGCTAATGTTTGCGATTTTTTTTGCATTTTTCACCCTTATGAATAACATTGTTTGGTACTCGATCAAAGCTCCTCCTGGTTTCTTGATTTGAGCAACTGTAAACAACACAAAACAATGGCATTTTGAGCCTGTGTTATAGTGCTTCCTATACAGAAAATCACTTTCTGCCCTCCATCTGCAGTTCATGCCATAACAAAAGAGTGACATGATGTCATATGCAAACAACCTATGCTTTGACATTCAAAAATCCCATTACTGTTCTCTGTTCATTGCTACAGCACCACTTTTCTCACTTCGCTCCACACGTAGCTATATCGTTGCCTTCGTATAACAAAAAAGTTAATGCTAGTTGAGCTAGCACTGCAGTGTAAGCACACAAAAACAACATGAAGAAACAGTTACTGGCATCAATCTTATACTCTTGTTATTTAGTCGGCTTCAGTGTCTTAATGGTCACATAGTTTCTCTCTGCTATACCTCTACATTATAAAATAAAACCGTCACTCCAAGTCTGTGTGAAAAGCTATATAAGCCATGCAACATGCTAGCACTTAAATAGTTAAATAAGCTAAACAACAAAGGGAACGCTAAAAATACATAAATCCATCCCCAGAATGTGTACCATTACCGACAGGTTGTTGACAAAACAGTCCAGGAGAGTAACATTAATATGCACACAAAGTTTTCCAGTTGTAGAGGGGACAAGGACGAATTTAATTCATCAGGTCTTGACATCCTCAGATGGAGGTGGCAGATGAAGACCTTTGTGTTGGTTCTTGCAGCCAACAAAATAGATATCGGCTTCTTTGGTCATAATGTTCCACAACTTTGTATAGCAATGGCAGATAGCATGGAGGATGGTCATGGAGCTGGACATGGTGCTGTGATAGACGTATGCAAGTAATGGATGAAAAAGCTGGTTTTCTGTGGGAGAGAATAGCTCCCTTTGGAGTGAAATTTGGGCTTTGTAACTTTGCAGATGTTTTACATGAACAAAAAAGCTATATAACACAAAAAATGAAAGAGAAAAGCATAAAATATGGCCTATTTTCAATAAATAAATAAAGTTTACTATTTTCATTACTGAGAAATGTGACTAATTAGTGGCCCAGTAGTCTCCTAAAAAACTTTTTTTTTTTGCTCTGAAAAACATTATAGACATCAGAGACCAGATGGATACTATGAGTTTTCAACAAATTACAACAGTCCTCAGTTCTGGGTTATTGGTGTGACTGCAATATGATACAATAGAAAGAAAGAAAGAAACATATTAAACACACATTAAAGTACAAAGGCATTCACACACATACTCTCTGTCACACACAAATATTTTAACACACACTTTGTCCCTCCTCAGACCCTGCTGTCTGTGCTGTGTATCCCTGAGGCTGCCCTCAATGCCCTCAGGTCCTGATGCTGCCCTACTTTCCCTGTTGACACACACACACACACACACACACACACACACACACACACACACACACACACACACACACACACACCATACACATCTTCAGCCCTGCCCTTAAAGCACATGCCTTCAGTTGGCAGGTGCACACAGCATGAAATATCAGGAGGGGGCCAAAAGCCAGACCACTGCACTGTATGTAGTATATGTGTGAATGTCTGTACTAGTATATGTGCTGGGTCTCTGCATGGACAGAGGTGAAGGGACAGGAAGGAGATGGGGATGAAGCAGTCCATCAGAAAGGCCCAGTGTGATTAATACAGTGTTTACACCCAGGGTGCCAGCAACCCCTGTCCTGTTAATCTGTCCCTACAACAATTTCCCGAGTCTAATGTGAAATGAGGCCTGGAGCCGTTTATTATTTGGGCTGATGAGAGAGGCCAGGCAGATGGCAGCAGCAGCCAATAGGACACCACTCAGGACCTACAGCAAACAACTGGGCATCCACAGGAACTCATAAAATCTGAAAAATTTAAATCCATAAAGAACTTTAAAGTACACTAAATACAGTAATAGGAGGATTTATTTTTCCATTTACAACACCCTTTTGAAATCAAGTCAGTGTTGCCAGAATGCTTATGTTCTGTGTGTATTTAAAAAAAAAAAAAAAAAAAAAAAAAGCATGAAGGTTTATCTAGCAGGATAGGTTAAAGGACCATTCTTGTTTTGTTTTGTTTTGTTTTTTTTTTTGTTTTGTTTTTTTTCATGTTTTAACCCATTTTCAACAAGTCAAATATACATTACTGTTAACCGTTTCTGAGCAAAGTTTATCATGAGTCAGAGAATTGAATTTGTTTTCTTGCATTGCGTTGATTTCAATAATTAACCAAACTCTAGCCAGTTTAACTTCCTTTGTCAGTGAGGTTTATTGTAATGTAAAATAAATCCATGACTGGAAGGAACAAATTGTTATTGGTAAGAAAAACTGTACCATTAAATATCAGCCAAAGCACATCCTGTATTATAATCTAATCTTGTAGCCTTACATTGTCATGGGGGCCCATGTCGTAATTATTATTTTTTTTACTTTAGTTTCATTATACCGAAAATGACTCATCAAAATGACCACAAAGTGACTTTCCAAAAACTCTAAGTATATTATTCCAAACATATAGTGCTAGTTTGTCTGTGTATTGTGGCAGTAATGAAGCTGCCATGCATCATCCACTGTGTACACTGTGCTTTACTAAATAGGAAGTTAGAGGTCAGGAGGTGAATCAATCTTGTACTCCTGGGCCCCCAAACACATTAATCCTTACAACACAAGATGATCCAGCCCAGTAATACAAAAGCGCACATGATTTTTATTAAATGATTGAACACATGCAAAAATGTATCGGCCTTTATGTGAAAATACTCTTGTTGTGTTGGTTTACTTTGCACAGTTTGGCATCATATCTACAGCTACAGTATTGGCACCCCTCTGGACATGTTAGTTTTCTAGCAAAAGTCGCACACTTTTAGAGGTTTTTTGATAAAATAACCAAACCAGGATCATTTCAATAACTTTACACAAGTAAAACAACAATTGGTTTCCCCAAATTCAACACAAAATACTACCAAAATGCTGTGGGAAATGAAAACTGCATGGTCAAAAGTATTGGCAGCCCAGTGTCTTTTGTACTGGTAAAAGCACATTTCTTATTGTTAGAATCTTGTGTTAAGGTTATGGGTAGTCAGACTTCAGCTCTGATATGACATTCCTGACAAATATCACTCCATTTCTAAAGGACTATAGTCTCCAGTTGACTAACATTACAGTTCAACTGATTTCTATGGAAGGCATGATGTTTTCTCCAAGGATTTGCAAATATTGAATGAATCTACCTTCCCCCTTACGTGCAGCTGATTTTCAGTGCCAGAGGAAGCAAAATAGCCTTACAGTATCACCTAGTTATTGCCATGCTTCAGTTTAGACAGGGCACACTTCTCAGTGTAAGCTTAATTTTTCCTCGTCCATACATACTGCTGTTCCATAGGCGTGAACAGAACAGAATTCTGAACCAAAACCATATAAATGAGTGACAATAGGTCTGGCAGTTAATTCTATAGAGCAACAGAACAAAACTAGAACTTTTTTGGCCTCCTGACCAGTGGTTATGTCTGGAGGATGAAGAATGAAGAATACCCTGAAAGGTGCACCACGCTTAAAGTGAAGCATAGCTATGGCCAGGTGATGCTCTAGGGCTATTTTGCTTCCTCTTGCGCTGTGAATCAGCAAAATGCGAGGGAGAAGATTGATTTATTGAAATATATGGAAATCCGAGGAGAAGACATCATGCCTTCCATAGAAATCAATTGAACTGTAATGTTAGTCAACAGGAGCCTATTGTCCTTTAGAATGGACTGATATTTGTCACGAATGCTGCCAGAGCTGATGTCTGACTACCCATAACCTTAACACATAATTCTAACAGTGAGAAATGTGCTTTTATCAGTACAAAAGACACTTGTTGTGAAGGGGTGCCAATACTTTTGACCATGCAGTTTTCATTTCCCTTGGCATTTTGGTGGTATTTTGTGTTGAATTTGGGGAAACCAATTGTTGTTTTAGTTGTGTAAAGTTATTGAAATGATCCTGGTTTGGTTATTTTATCGAAAAAAACCTCTAAACCATTCTCATCCCTCCATGCAAAATCGATTGAAAAATCTTTACAATTAAGGTGTCAAATATATGAATAGTATTGGAGATGAGAGTTCAAATGACATTCTTACTTTTAGTTTCTTAGCATGGTTCGACAAATCATGTACAAGAAAAGCGAACTTTCTCAAATTGTTTCTTTTATTTATTTTTAGTGGTATTTATGTCAACACTTCAAAGTAGATATAAATTTTATTACAAAATTACTGTAAATATAGCTATTTAGCAACAAAATAAGCTGTGTAATTAATTAGCTTGGAAAGTGAGCCCTTTTTGCATTCAGTGTTTAACATAACGGAATGGGAGAATTCAGTCTGAGGCGTGATGTCAGACATGACTTTTAGGGATCAGAGAATGTGAAAGGCATGTCAACAAAGCTGTGGTGTTGGAGAGACAAATGTTGCCAATGGTATTTTTAGCCCAGAGTATACTACATGGAGTCTGGCCTGTCACTTCACTCTGCTGAGTCTCAGTTCTTCCCAGCAGAGGGGTAAAAGCGAGTTAAATGGATTATAGCAAGGATACGGCTACACTGATTTGGTACACAATACATTCTACCCTGGCTGTTTTACACCCTGCAGACTTGGCACCTGCTTTGTAAACGAGCTCACTTAAGTGTATGCATGTTTGTGTCTCTGTGTGTGTTTTGGAGGTATGTAGTTACAGACAGAAAAATCTATATACTTAAAATACCTCACTGCTGTCAAAAGCATCTTTCACCAATGTGCTTTGGATTACAGGTTCTATTGTGTGGCTTGCTGGAATATTCTGTTTTTCTTCACTACATATCATGGGGGCTGTGGCTCAGGAGGTAGAGCGGTTGTTCATTGATCAGAAGGTTGGTGGTTTGTTCCCTGGCACTTGCAGTCTACAGGTCTATGTATCCTCAGGCAAGATACTGAACCCTGGTGTGTGAGTGTGCGTGTGAATGGCTACTACTCATGATGAGCAAGTGGCACTTTGCCACCAGTTTATGTGTGTGTGGCTAAGTGAATGCTGGCTGGTTTTGTAGAAGTGCTTTGAGTTGTCAGTAAGTCTAGAAAAACATTATGTAAATACAGTCCATTTACCCTATCACATCATGTTGACACACAGTGGGATGCACTGTGTGTGCATCTACAATGGAGTTTGAGAGCAGAATAGTGTTAATTAATCCAAAATGTCAGTGGTAAAGAGATAAGGAGGTAAAGATTATTCACTTGTTCAATAAATTAAAGAAAATTAGAAAAGTGTGGAATTTATCTTAAGCATGAAAGTCTGATACACTTGCTTGATAGGACAATGACTTTTCTGCAGTGTGGAGGGGAGCTCCCTGATTCCCAATTGATCCTGATTTGATCCTTGATCTAGTGTGCACTGGAACTATAGAGTCATTTAGGCTATGTTTACATGGAAATGACTGAACAGAAAACGCAAAAGTGGCATTGCGTTCTCACTTTTTATTCCGCGTTTAGACAAGCGTTTTCTGGGGGGGAAATCTGCATGACGCATGCAGATGCGTGACGCAAAAGTGTGTGGAATCAGAGAATGTAAGGGACAGGCGCTGGCAGATCAGAGCACACTTTTGTGTTTTTACCCTTTAGACAGGAATGCGACGGTGGAGTGTTTTTAAGATTTCCACTCTGGAGGGCGTTTTCACTTTTTTGTGTTTTTAAGCCCCTAAAACGCCGTCGCCGTCTAAACGAAACGCACATCCGATAAAATTTTTTATCGTTTTCACATGCGAGCGTTGTTGTGTAAACGAGGTCTTAGCCACACAATTGCAGGAGAGGAAAATGTTTTATAATATAACGTATATGATGTGATAATGACAAATGATAAGCAAGTAAGTACCAGCTTTATATTGAAGTCTACAGTGGGAATAAAGCTCAACCCTCTTACATATATGCAAGAGGGTTATATATGGTTATATGTTATATATAATGTTATTATATAACATAGAAAACCACTGGTCATTTGCCAGACTACAAAAACTTGAGCACCAGATACTTTCTTGTTCACATACTAAAGTGCTGTCTGTGGTCAGATAAGATGTGTGTTTGAACATTTTGTACCCACAAAATGCTTTGTAGTGCACACAATACTGTTTATTTTGTGCACTAGAAGGCCCTTCTAGAAGCTATCCAGTGGATTTTTATTGTGATCACAAGACGCTTTCGTAAGAACACAATATATTCTCTAGTGCTTGCATTTTTTTGGATTGCATCAAAAGAATTTGCACAATATAAAGTGTATTGACAAGCATCTGATGCAAGAGAAAGTTCTTAGTGCAAATTGTTTTTTTATTGGCTACAACAAAACTTTCCAGTGTACCCTAGATTGTTTTAAAGTACTTCAGTTTATAGTGGTGTCTTTGCTCAAAAAGGTTGAGTTTGTAGTGCACATTACAAACTTAAAAATATATTTTTGCTACTTTCAGTTCAGTGCATTTTCGTTGACCCTTTAAGGGCCACATTGCTTAATTTCTAGACACGTTTGTTGTTCTTCTGGTAAGTATAGTTAAATCGTTTGTGAAAGGCAACAGCTCCCTCCTACAAATCATGGAGGTCAAACTTCCACTCTGTAGTGCCACTGTGATGAATAACCTGGATCTGCTCCAATCATGAATAATGAATCTTATTCCATTCTTATTATTGCCATCTTTGTGGACTCATTAGCTGCCAGTTTTGTACCCAAACAAGTTTTATTTAATCGCAAGTCATGTTCAGTCTGAGATGTGAAATGTACTTATATTTACAGACAGTTCACCTTGGTGTTCTCATATATGCTGTTTTTTTTTTTATTTCACTTCTTTTCAAGTTCACTCTGACTAGAAATGTACACCGTGTGGTTAAGTCATCATAGGTTCGAGTGCAGGATGGATTTCTCACACATATTTGTTTGCAAATGTTCATTCGTACAAAACAAACACTTCTCCGGCTTCAGAGGAAAACAGAATTGTGTGCTGAAATTCAGCTGCAACCCCATCTTAACATAATAATATAGAATGATGCTGTGTATAAAACACTGTATGAATGCACAGTAATGCATAGAGGATCCTAATGCAGTGATGTGTGGTCAGATGCATTTAAGTGTGAATAAACAGATACAGTAACGAGATGGAGGGATGCCAATTTGAGCTAATAGGTTATACATATTCCACAACACTGACACCATTTACCCTCCCCGCTAACAACAGGCTCTTTTTCCTTTTTTTCTGAACATTAGTGGTAACTGAACTGAACTGAACTCATTTTTATCTATTATAGCTGTCTTACTATAGCTGTTCTTAAAATGTTGCTGTAAGAATAAGAGTCATTCATATCTTAAATTGACACAGATGAGAAGGTACCTTAAAAGAGTAGATCATGATCTAGTTAACTACTTGAATCACAGCTTATCAACAGTCAAATCAACCTAGTTGAGTTACTCAGGTGCAAAAAAAGAGGGCAACACAGAGAAATGAAAGTTGTGCTTAAACACTTGAAATCTTGATTGAAGTACATCATAGACTTTTGTTAACTCTTAAAGACAAATGGGAGTATTGCATGGTTGATTATATTCAATATGTAAATATACTGAATGTACAGTATTTGCTGTCCATTGTGTTATGTCTGTGTGTATGTTTGTGCATTTGTTCATGCATGGTTGTATTGTCCTCTATCAGTCACAGCCTTCTGCTGATGTGTCAAAATGCCAGTGGCCTCCTCCGTCGATATTATTTGCCGCTCTGCGTGCAACCTGAGTTGGGCCGGCTGGCGGAGAGCAGAGAGCAATAACTGTGAATGAGGGAAGCAATAACTCTGTTGGCTCCCTCATCAAATCAGAGCCAACTGATGCGGAATAATCAGCAATTGAAATCAGAGGGAGGAAAAAAGCTGAACTGACAAAATGGGAAATGTCATCATGAGAAGAGCAATAATAAAGCAATCAATGAGGTGCAGTCGCCATTGCACTTCTTCAAGGCAATAAGACAAGCGGGGCAGAGCTCTACCTTTAAACTCTTCTCAGTCATGTAGGAAGACAGAAGAGGAAAGAAAGTGACAGTTAAAAATTAGAAATCATTGGAGTGGCTGTCCTGTGTCTGTATTCAGTTTGAAACCACACAGTTACAGACAGCTGGAGGAATTTTTTTAATGCGAAGTATTTACATTTTTTTTACCAGGAACCACTTCCTGATGATTGCAGGATTTGTTACTATTATATGTAAAAGTAAAAGAAAATGTGAATTCTGATGAAAAGAATTTCTGTTTCTGTCTGTGAGCTATACTTTTCAATTCAGCTTTAGTGGTTGCTTGACTGGCTGAATTTGAAAACTCAAACAACCCCATGCACCTGTTTTTTTTTTTTTTTTTGTTGTTTGTTCTTTTGTTTTTTTTTTTTTTTAAATGCAAGCTATATGACTGCCATCCTCCCACAGGCGAGACCGTTCTCCAACAACCCAGCTATGGTCTACTCTCACTGGCAGGGTAGTAAGAAGACCCAGATGGACCCACCAAAATCTGAAACTGAGCTCTACTGTAAGAGTATCTGGGAAAAGGAGGCATCGCATAACACCAATGCCCAGTGGTTGCTCGAATTGAAAGCAGTACTACCACAGTAGCCTCCCAGAACAGGAACCAGTAGAAATTACCACTGCAGACATCCAAGAAAGAGTGTCTGAGATGAAGAACTGGACAGCACCTGGGCCCGACATGATCCACACCTACTGGCTCAAAAAGCTAACCGCACTCCATGAAAGACTGGCAGCACAGATGAATCAACTGCTAAGATCGGGAACCCACCCAGAGTGGCTGACCTAAGGCCGCACAGTCTTCATCATGAAGGACCCAGAGAAGGGCCCGGTACCAGCCAACTACCGAACAACATGGAAGCTCCTGACAGGCATCATAGCGGCTAAGATGAGTAGGCACATGGATCAGTACATGAGTAGAGCACAGAAAGGAATTAGCAACAACACCAGAGGAGCCAAACACCAACTACTGGTTGACAGGGCAGTCACCCAGGACTGTAAGACCAGAAGTACCAACCTGTGCACTGCCTGGGTTGACTACAACAAGGCCTATGACTCGATGCCACACACGGATGCCTAGACCTGTATAAGATCAACAGGACACACTGTATAAGATCGACAGGACACTTAGAGCCTTCATCAAGAACACGATGGGGTTGTGGAAGACAACTCTGGAAGCCAACTCACAGCCAATTGCAGAAGTGAGCATCAAATGTGGTATATACAAAGGAGATGCACTGCCCCCCCCGCTGTTCTGCATAGGCCTAAACCCCCTCAGCCAGATCATCATCAAGAGTGGCTTTGGATACCGATTCCGAAGTGGGACAACAATCAGCCACCTCCTCTACATGGATGACATCAAACTGTATGCCAAGGGTGAGCGTGACATCGACTCCCTCGCTCACCTCACCAGGATATACAGCAATGACATTGGGATGCCATTCGGACTGGATAAGTGTGGAATGGCATGAAGAAGAGGGAAGATGATCGCCACTGAAGGGGTTGAACTACCTGAAGGCAACATAGCAGATGTTCAGGACAGCTACAAATACCTAGGGATCCCACAGGCAAATGGCAGTCATGAGGAGGCAACACAGAGATCAGCAACAGCCAAATACCTTCAGAGGGTGAGGCAGGTCCTGAAGAGTCAGCTGAATGGCAAGAACAAGATCCAGGCAATAAACACCTACGCCCTGCCAGTAATTGGACACCCTGCTGGTATAATATCCTGGCCACTGGAAGAAATGGAAGTCACTGATATCAAGACATGGAGGGTTTCACCCTAAGTCCAGCATCCTGAGGCTATCCACTAAGAGGAAGACAGGAGGCCGCGGACTAGTGAGTGTCAGACCCACTATCCAGGAGGAAACAGCAAACCTCTGGGAGTACATCTGGAAGATGGCCCCCAACGATGACCTGCTGAGTGAATGCCTCAGGCAGCAGAAGCCCAGTAAGGATTAGCCAGAAGGGTTGGCATGAACGGACAAGCATGGCATGTACCATCGACAGCTTGAGGAAGTGGCTGACATAGCGAAAATATACCAGTGGCTGGAAAAGGCTGGACTGAAAGACAGCACAGAGGCAATGATCATGGCCGTGCAAGAGCAAGTCTTGAACACAAGGTCAATAGAGGCCGGAATCTACCACAGCAGACAAGACCCCAGGTGCAGGCTGTACTAAGATGCCCCTGAAACAATCCAGCACATAACAGCGGGGTGTAAGATGCTGGCAGGGAAGGCATACATGGAGCATCATAACCAGGTGGCTAGCATCGTACACAGGAACATCTGTACTGAGTGTGGGCTGGAGATCCCAGGATCAAGGTGGAAGACACCTCCAAAGGTGATCCAGAACGACCGAGCCAAGATCCTGTGGGACTTCCACTTTCAGACAGACAAACTGGTTATGGCGAACCAACCAGACATAGTGGTGGTAGACAAAGAACAGAAGACAGTCACAGTGGTGGATGTAGCGATCCCAAGTGACAGTAACATCAGGAAAAAAGAGCACGAGATGCTGGAGAAATACCAGGGTCTCAAGGAGGAGTTGGAGAAGATGTGGGGCATAAAGGCTTTTGACAGAGGCATATGGATACTATTATGTTCAAAGGAAACTTAAGAAAGTAAAGTTTAAACTATTGGTTGAACTGCACTATAGCCTGAGTCCTAGTTTACAATGATGTGCACTTTGCAACTTAATCTTGTATCACCCTGTTTTGATCCCTTAGGAAGGGTTGTTCATGGGGCTTTTTGTAACCAAGTATTTATTTTTTTGTCATCTGTTTATTGACAGTGTTAAATTGTGTGAGATTTTGCTTCAAATGTGAATGACTGCTCAAAGTGATAATGTTAGTGTGAAATATAACACTACATGTTGTTGTTTTCAATAAAAAACATTTGCACAAAGCAAGCCTATCCACTTTTCCATGTTGATAAGAGTATTAAAATGATAATTCAAGGGACATTTAGAATAGATAAAAATGTGCAATTAATTTGTGATTAATCATGAGTTAACTATGACATTCATGAGATTAATCGCGATTAAATATTTTAATCGATTGACAGGACTGATATATATAGATATGTGTGTGTGTGCGTGCGTGCGTGCGTGTGTGCGTGCGTGCGTGTGGAAATATATATATATATATAGATAGATAGATAGATAGATAGATAGATAGATAGATAGATATAGATATTATGGCCCACAGAGGTTGAACACCCTGTTATTATGGACAAGCTGTTTTAAAACTCCAAAAATAGAAATGTATGTCAGTATGTCACAGACATACAGCATACAAAAATCTATTGTATTTAAACAGGTTTTACTGCTGGGGACTCTGAAAGCTCAATCAGAAATAATGCTTAATTTTCTGTAGCAGATGTCTGAAACATGTCATCAACTTAAAATCATGTAAGCATAATCAGAACAGGGTCACACTCAGCAAATGATCTTCACATATTACTAAAGAGCACAAGTCAAAAGTGTTTTTATCCAGTCTTTATTAGTGTATATTGACATATTTTCAATTTAAAGCATGGCTGAATATTTAAAGCTGCAAATGTTATGCATGTTAAGTTATTAACCTCTGTTAAGGTGGCATAAAGCAGCTCTGCCCCCTGCAGTGAGTCATCATGAATCCCACCTCCGTGATTTTTATTGGTTGTTTTTGTCAGTCCTTTTTTCCATTTCACTTTGTTAAAAGCAAAGCCATGTATTTTCCTCAGCTGTCACACTCACATTCATTGTTTCGTCTCTAAATTGTTATTGTTCCACCCATGACCCATTTTCTTCTTGCCAGCCGCCCCCACACACACCTACACACACATATACGTGCACGTGTGCACACACGCGCGCGCACACACACACATGCATACCACAAAAAAAATCACTGAAATACACACATCACAGGAGATGGAAGCACATTCATTGGGAGAGCAAAAACCCATAGCTGCAGTCGTAGGCTGACACACCCACATGCACATGAGCAGGAATGTCTGACATACAAGCACAACAGGGGACAACAAACACTGTCTTGTTTTTTAGACACTTTTTATTTAAGTCTTTTATACAATAAACAAGTGTCAGGTAGCTACAAAAATGCTCCTCTTTCATTTTAAGGAGGCCACAAAAAGAATACGCTGCAACTAAGCAATTAAGCAAAGGTAAAAATAAAGAGGAAAAAATCTAAAAGGAGCACAAAAGATTGAAAATTAATAAATAAAGACAAAAAGCTTAACAGTAAAAACATGATGCAAATAAATTGAAACACAATGTGGGCCCCTGGTAAAAATAATTGATAATGATATAATCATATGAAGTCACATGACATGGACATGTGGGTCTTAATGCAAATAGACAAAGGAATTTTTCTTCATAATCCTACATACAACTGCCTCAAGCAGCCAATTATACATGTCCTTCCCCCAGCCCTTTTATACAGTGCTGCAAAAAACTACAAGGAAAAAGGGAGAGCTAAAATAAATAAATAAATGGACCTGTCACTCTCTACATCTGAAATTAAAAATGATTATGTACAGTAGTCTTTATAATTGACAGAGTTTTGGGAAATGACAGAGCTTTTTACAGAAGTAACAATCTTCATACAAATAAAAAGTGGTATGTATAGACTAGAAAACACACCCTTTCTCAGATCTGTTCTCAGATTGCCTTATAATGATATCTTTAAAGCACCTGACTGAAGAAAATCCTGGGAAATAAAGGGGAGTTGAAATGCCTGTATTCTGTAATAGTCTTTTAGAAGAATCAGAGGGACAAGAATAAGAATCAGAGGGACAATCCCCTTTATTTGTCACACAACATACACGCGAACACACCATGCAATTGGTGAAATTTGTTCTCTCTGTTTTAACCCATCATGGTCGTCCTTCCTCCGCTCCAGGAGCGGTGGGCTGCCACCGACCGGTGCCCGGGGACCCAGTTTCCTTTGTCATCATTGGTCAGGTGGTGGTGATCTTACATGTTTTTTTTCTAGTGGGGTTTTTTTAAGGATGATACCCCAGGCGAACACAGGAGGAACGTGCAAACTCCACACAGAAAGGCCCCTTTTTTCCTTGAGCAGCAGGCACTGAAGGCATGGTGGAGGACACGCCCCCGGCACCCACAGCGGCAATCAAACCCGGAAACTTCTAGCTGTGAGGTGACAGTGTTTCCACCGTGCCACCGTGCCACCTTTTCTGGCTATAGTGGCTGCTCTCCAAAAAAATGATATAGTCTCTCTTTAAAACCTGTACTTTTTTTTATAAAGGAATTCATAGGTGAATGTAATGTTCTGATGTTCATCTGGGGAAAGGGAAACCTCTAGTGGTGACTACTAATGTAATGTTTATTGTGTACTTTAGTTGGCCAGAAAACCCGTTTTCCTGTGAGTACGGACTCATACAGTCATTTTGACATTAAATATAAAGAATACTAGTGTTGAAATCCTTTGTTAATGAATCCAAGTTCGTTTGAAATGTTCATTTTGATCATATATGCTAATCGGTAGCATCGTAATGGAATTTCCCATATACGTTAGCCATAAGCTAGCGTATTTCTTGCTATACATTTAAAACAGTCAATATGACAATATTGTTCTACAACAACATCTGTAACTGAATGAAATACCAAGAGATGTATTCTTTTATCTGTCTAGTTTTGTTTGAAAGTTTGAAAAGGATGAAAGCTGCTTCCTTCTTTATCTTGGGGAAACTGCTAGCTATCTGCCGAGCTGATGTAGCAGGCTAGGCTGCATCATACTCACACACACACAGAAGCGGGGGCAGAAAAGGTGAACAATTTGAGATATAGATTAAAAATGTGTTTGTTTCTCAGCTGATCATAACCTTTAAAAGCAGAAAACATTATCAGTTTAAACATACAATAGTTGTGGTCTGCATTGAAATCTCTCACTCTGGGAGATGTAGCATGTTCCAATCCTGTATTTTGATTTTTTTCTTCTGTTTACATTTGACTTACATTTATTTAATTAATTAATTCACACACTGATGGTGCAGCATCAAAGGCGGTTTAGGGGTTCAGTATCTTGCCCAAGGATACTTCAGCATGTGGACTGCCGAGGCAGGGTATTGAACAACCAACCTCCTGATTGGCAGAGGGCCGCTCTACCTCTTGAGCTACAGCCGCCCCAATCAGCCCATAAGGCTCCAGTAGCTACAGCAAGCTACATGAATTGGACATTTGGACAACAAAAATACAATGATGAAATACTGATTCTAAGGACCTTCATCTTAAAATAAAAGTTGGCAGCCGATTCTTTGATTTGACAGATTATTATTTCATGCAGGACAGTTTAAATAATGTTTTCCATCCTCTCAGCTGTGATTTTGTCTGCCCCATGGAATTTGCTCCAAACACTTATTGTGTGCTTGCTTCATCGTGGAGCTTTTTTGTTTGTTTTTGCTTGGCTTTTTCTTAATGTATGGCTAGCATTAGGTAGGAGTGGTGTAAAGTTCACAGGATACTAATGGTTTCAGTTCTCACCTGAAGATGCAGTCTTTCAGTTCAGCAGTTCAGAACAAAATGAGTGATCGTAGTATTCAAGAGAAACAGATGGAACCCAGTTTGTCTGCACGAAGGGTGTTCATGTGTAATTGCTCAGAGGGAGCTGTGTAAACACTGTTTCAGAATTTGAGAGCTGGGTAAATGCTGCTCATGTACCCCCTGAAGGTAAGTTACAGAAAAAATGAGACGAGGTAGATACTCGCTCCATGTATATATTATACTCTAATATCACAACCAATAATGCTACATGACAGTGGCCTTAGGTAGCCATTTATGTCCTTTCCACAATCGTTTTATTAACAAACACACCTCCATAAAATGCAACAAAATGACAAACAGTAAGAAACCTGTACTCTTCAGTTATTTGGAATAAAAATCTCCATCCACAGACACATGAAGCATCAACAACCACACTCAACATGCAGTGCACCTTTTCCCCAATCTCATCTAGTGAGATTTTTACTGCCAGCCTTCCAAAGACTCTCTGCTACTTCAAATGTGTCTTCAGAGAGTCAACTTCATCTGCTTTCATAGTTCAGAGCCTTCCATACTATTTGGGGATTTCAACAGGCTTACAAAGCAATGATTCTCATGTTGCACATACATATCTGCACTCCACTTGGCCAGGGGAGCATCATTCCACTATAATCTCTTATATTTTTTATCATCCAACATGAAACTGCCCCCCCCCCCCCCAAAAAAAAAAGACAAATCCACCTAGATTTCTTTAATTCATCTGCTCTCTTTATCCCATCCCTGCTGCTCCCTCCTCTTATTACCCAATTTAAAAATAATTATAACATCCATTAAGACAGGGGACAAACATGACATGGAAATAATTAGCATCACCACAGAGCATTGAAATGCTCTACAGTGGTGATGGTGGCCATTTTGTTTTTCATGTATCTCATCCATTTCCCTTACACCCGAGAGAGAGGGAGAGAGACAAGAAGAGAAAGAGGATGAGTGTTGTAGTAGAGGCTAAGCTGTGCATCGAGGTGCTCAGAATGTCATTATGTTGGTTCAGGTAATGGGACGGCCTGGGGAAAATGTGCAATAAGAGGGACTTGGCTTATCTCCCACCTAGACTGGCCTGAATACCATTAATTAACTGTTGCAGAGACTGTTCTTCTCCACTCTGACTGGAGTGAATTTTTCTTTTCTAACCTTCCCCTCCCTTCCCCCACATTAACCACTATCACACTGTCCTTCCTCCACCCAGCACTTATGTAATCTCATTTGCTTCAATGAGGCTTTATATTCTTACTGATAATGTTCGACTCATTTTTAGCCAGTTATGAGAAAGGCCGAGGGAAGGAATGATGGTCATTTGGGTAGTCAGTCAGCTGGTTAACAAGCCCTTATACCTAAATAACAAAAAAGGGTTGTTAGGGCTTTTTAAAATGCCCCATAAGACTGGTGTCAAAAACCGCCAACCCTATTGTTATAGTTGAGATAAATTTGGGGAACTAAAACTTTAAGGTTAAGGTGATGGAAATTTCGTGGCCACGGTTACAAGAAACCAATGCTGATTGTTGATAGGTGCTGGGACGTGAATAGTGGTGCCTAGTATCGAAGTCAAACACTGTATTCCTCTAGAGGTGGCAAATGAAAAAAAATGCTCATACTTTTTAGAGAAATTTCTGATCTGCCATATTAATGGTAAAGTTTAGGCAAATTAACAACCATATTGCTAAAAACTGTGGTTACACTAAATAAAAGGGCAGAAGTTAGGTCTGTGACAGGACAAGTGTCTTGTCACCAGGAATACGCAGGTCATGAAAGATGGCAAACAATGATTTGTTGGGGTTTGACATGCAGTCTGCCATGTCCCTTGTCCAAGTCACCGAAAGAGTTTGCCTAATCTGACATAGTGACCATACTGAAAAGTACAGACATTATATAGACTGATCCTGGCATAAGAGCTTTCTTTAGTGCTATAATAACTTCCCACTGCTTCCTCCTTTGCTTACATTATTCATACAACCACAAGAGGAGCAAGATCTCTTGATAACTAATTGTCAGATAACTATGATATTTAGTTTCGATATTCATGATCCTTTGAGGATGAATGCTTAAGTCTTCAAAGACATCTTGAGCTTTCCTCTGCTACCAAGATCAGGTCAAAAAGACTGACTTGTACGGACAAAATACTGCATTAAAAGATAATTTGCACATTCTGATAATATCTGCAAACCATTTTTATGCTCCAGAGAGGATGAACCTCATCTATTTTGGACATTGGACATTTGGACACATTAACTTTTTTCGATAGTCACCTCCAGGTGAAATGTGAACTTTGCACAAGGTAGATTTTTAAAAAACATCCAGATTATGTACTCCCAAAGGGAACAACTCTTTCATTGGATGACTCGTTCACCTTCATTATAGTACCAGATAGGGGAAAACATTTCTGGCAAGGCTCAAAAGCAAAATCATCATGTTGTTCATTCTGGCCAAGACATCTGTATTTTCATGAGTAATGAACATTTTAGCCTCAATGACAACAAATGACAAATGTCGGCAGGGTGTCATAGTTCGACTATCTATTATCCTACTGTCAATACCACACCTCTCTCACACTTAAAGATTTGTTTTACAAGGTAGCTCTCATCTCCAGGTCCTCCTTAGTATTGTAGCTTGAGCTAGCCTCTGAATAATCACTGATGAGAGGAAAAAAGACAAGCTGATCTGAAGTCAGAGGAAGGCTTCCACATCGCCTGCATATTTCAGGATAGCAGAGAGCGAGCTATGGGCTGAGAGCTGCCGATCATAGCCGAGTGCCGAGTGCATGTCATCTTTTCAGCAGGAGTTTTGATTCACCTGAGTCAACCACTTCTGCTGCAGCTCCGTGCCTGTCAAAGCCCATATGCTAACATTTACTGATGCCTCTAATGGAAAAAGGGCCCTCTGTGGCTTAAGCTTATGGTGCAGTTAGTGTACGTGGAGATCATTATTTTGTTTTGTACCAGCCAGTAGATTTCTTGCCAGTGGCAATGTAAAATATAAAACACAGTGTTGAGGCCAGCAGGACTGCCAGTCTTCCTGCTGCCACAAAGTATTATTGTCTAAAACATAACAGTCTTTAAACTTGTCTTTGTGAATTTGAGCTGATTTTTTGTGATCTATGATACAACTGGTTTTGATTGTATGATACAACTGGTTTTGGATGTAATGTGAACATTACTAACTGCACATTTCACGTAAAAGTCATTTTATATTTAACCCTTTGAATATGACTGACAAACTGACTGGCACACAAATATGGAAATACTAGAAGTGCCTCAACATCAACATGTTAGCATGCTCACAATGACAGTGTTACCATGCTAATATTCAGCAGGTGTAATGATTAGCATGGTCATCATGTTAACCTAGGGTGCTGGCTTTCTAACATTTGCTAATCAGAATTAAATACAAAGTACAGCTGTGGCTAATGGGATGGGATTCATTTTGCATAAACCAACAATTTGGTTATGGAACTAATAAAAAAAAGTCTTGTATTTTCTTATCCATTTTATTAAGTCATTGTTTCATGAGCAAACATATCTCTGAGAGTATGGCTCAAAGTGCCAATACCTTTGCAACACATCTCTGTCCTTGTGGCTTTTAAAACAAATAAACATACTGTATTTCTATTCTTCTCAGATTATTATTTCCTTGAGCTCAAATGTGTAAATTCAGTCAGAAATTCAAGCTGCAGGTTGTTTTTAAAGAGTACAGAAGCTCTTTGTATACTCCTGTTACTAGCACACGTTTGATCAGAAAAAAATAAGACTGGCTAATTCCTGGATTCTGCTGGCTGTCACTAAACTAATTATTGCCTATTTTATTTATGGCAATAACAAAAATAAATCAAAAATGGCAGCTTTATTCTTTCATTTGAGTGAAAAATTTACTAGTGGGTTCTGTACACAGCAGTTGGTGCTTTATGGAAATATTTGTGACACTACTGACTTAATTTAAATGTAGTTGGCTTTCAGTGTTTGACATTTAAAAGTAGATCAGCAGGGAGTAACTGGACTGGGAAGGTTGATGTGTGCTACATTATTTCCCAATTACTGCTCCATTAAGGTGCACTGGGACAAATGGATTTGGATTTTTGAGGCTGACACCAATACATTATTTTGTTTATTATTTAACATAAACACATCGTAACCAACTGAAAATTATGTATTTAAGAATTTTGACAAAGACAATTTTTTTTTTTTCTTTTTTTCTTTTTTTTTCTCACTGTTTTACAAAGCCCCATTAGTCCAACAGAAATAAGGAAGTACCAGTGCAAAACATTTAAAGTGTTATGTCTTTCAGACATTGGGCCAAAAGTGGTAGCAATCAGTCATGGTGTACATTGTTTTTTATGCTTATACTGTGTCTACTATTTCATTACGATAAGACTGAAAAAACTAATTTCTTTTTCTGCATTTACTTCCAAAGGCAATTGTTCTGATTCTTCTTAGTCTTCAGACTTTCAATGTTGTATCATTTGCATGTGTCTCATCCATGAAAGTGTGATGTTAGTGGGTTAAAAATAAAATGTTCTCATTTAAATATTTTGACTGAGTGGTGTACATGTCACACAGCATGATGAACAAGTGTTTTGCATCTGTTAAACAGCAGTCTCCATTGATAAACTCACTCTCATTCAATCTTGTATCGTAGTTTGTCAAATAAAAGCCTGTCATAGACCCAGCTGCCACCTCTGCATAGTGTTGCTTGAAAGCAAATTATTAATGACAAGGCTGACAGAATTTGATAAGACTTTTAGTTCATCTTTGAAAGGACCCTGTTAAAACTTTTTTTCCTCTCATCAATTTTCCAAGGTTAAATCTCTATTTGTATCTAATTTGTCTTTCCAAAGTGTAGATGTGCACCCCCCCCTTATATTTCAATGAATCGCTTGACTCCTCACACACAACCACACATGCAACCACACAACCACACACACACACACACACACACACACACACACACACACACACACACACACACACACACAAATAAACACTAAGCTGCCATCTGCTGGCTATTGTTTTTTCTGTGCATGGCTTAATTAAAAAGAATGTGTTTCTATTTCCGTGGCTCCTGGTTTGCCTCTCTGGACCTCACTGTTTCTGCACTTAAACATTCATAGCTACACTGCCCGAACAGCCAATTAGCCTTTCATGTCAACTTTCATGTGCCTTGTTGTCAGCCTGAGTGATACTTCACTTGGACACTATTGAATATAGCACATCTCCGCCATCTCCATTCTCCAGAGTTTTTTGGTGGAGTCTGCTGAGAAAGTTAAGGGAACATACCCATAACCTTGGCTGATACAGTGTCTGATAAAGTCTATCAGGAAAATCCCTGTCAAAAGAGAAAGTAACACAAAATGAGTGAAATCAAGATCATATCATATAGTCATAAATCTTGGCAAAACTAGTCTCAGATACTACACTGCTTTTAAACTGAATTCACTGCAAACACACTCATGCTAGATTCTTTTTTTTCCTCTTCGAGATTTTAAAGCTTTTATTAACTGATGTTTTAATAACTCTTAACTGTTTTTGTTGTCCTTCGTACTATTTGTCCCGTGATTGCTTGCTGTCTGTATATTTCATTCCTTGCACATTTGTTATATTTGGCCATTGTTCTAAGGTGTTTCTAAAAAAACAAAAATAACTGAATGAATGAATGAATGAATGAATGAATGCATGCATAAATAAAATGCAAACATTACCTGACCCATTTTTAATGGCACACAGACTGATGCTCTGAGAACAGGTGCATTGTGCAAACATGCCAGAGCTCATATATAACGCAATCTAAAGTGAAAGATGAAGAAAATTTCATAAAGCATTTTCCTATATGGATAACTACAATATTATGAACTACATGGAGATCAGACTATGGAAAACATAACATTAATCTTCTGCAATGCTTGAGATTTTACTCATGTCCTACTAGGTTTGAACAGCAGGTATTCAGAAATGCACAAAACACTACAACCACTTCTCCTCCATTCTTTTCTGCAGTGAAACTGGCACCTTTACACCTTTTGCAAAGCTGGAATGCTATTAGACCTGCGTTATGGTCGGTGTAATGGGGTCAAAGTTACAATGACGAAAAATGTACTTTGACCACAAAACCTGGCAAATCATCCATACGGTATGTGTATAAATATGACTCATACAGCCGCACTCAATTGACAATCATTGGATTGCTCCGTGTAGTGTAGTGCTTTTCTTTTTTTAACACCGTGGATACTGGTCCTCGTGGACAGAGTCAGTACTATTCATGACAAAGACATAGAGAGGTTTGTGAGCACAGCATTATGCACAGAGACAAACATGCACACACACATACACTCACACTTTAGGATTTTTACATAATGTTCAAATGCACCTTTACTTATTACTTGAATGTGAAAGGTGTTCCTCAGGCGTGACCAGTTTTGCACTTGCTCTTGTTTGGAGGGAGTTTGAGAAACCTTTCCTTTCATTGCTTGTAACACTTTCTCAATGCTTGTGCATGTGTGAATTCTCTCATTATTAGCATGTGCCAGGCACTGCTAGCTAGTCCTGCTGGGAGGGCCACACTGGGAGTCTTGGCCTTCTTCGTGATCACTCTCTTGCTCACCTCATTAAGTTGCCACCTCCAACTCAATTATTCACACCATTTAGCACGTAGTCAGTCCTCTCTCTCTCTCTTGTCTCTGTCTCTCTTTCTCACCTTTCCTTCCCTCGCTCTTTATTTTTACCTCACTTTTGTACTCATTTTCAATCATCCTTTCAGTGGCACTGCAAGTTATTTTAAACAGTTATTTCACTTACTGCTGTATGATATAAATCATTCAGCAGTAAGTGAAGAACATCTTGTTCTTATTCTGATGTCATTAGCCATCAAGTATTTTCTAGTGATACCTGCCTGTACCTTTAAGAAGTGGCCTGTGTTTGTAACTTTGTTCTGATTTACAGTAAATGCTCAAGGGATCTTTCACACCAACGATAACACTGCAGCAAAGTAACACAAGGTGCTATGTTGGTGCATGTTGCTGCAGGGTACAGGTCAAAAGAAGACAAACAAAACTGTAAGTCCAGGTTTATGTCCTTGCACTCGTTTGAGGTGAAATTACAGCTCTGGAAATGTCACCATAATATCACTTTTTCCTCCTTCTTGATCCTGCTTAAAAGACAGCAAATTAGCAAAATGCTACAAGATAGAGCTACTTGCTATTATCTCTTTGTGTATGGCTGAGGTAGTGCATTGTGTTGCTGGGTGCTGTGGCATTGGACAAAATAGACCCAAACAATTTTCCTTGGTGCGCAATAACGTTTCTTTTTGTTTTTTGTTCGTTTGTTTGTTTGTTTTTACGACAAAGTTCTTGCACACCACAAAGTCCTATAGACACCAGGTCAGATTAAAAACTCTGTGACAGAACCAAAACGCCATGCACTGCCCATCACTTGTTCTCACTGAATTATGCTAATAACACTTCACTCTGCAGACCGTCTTGAGCAAAAGAGTTAAAAAGCTGGATCATTTGTAACCAGCCATGAGAAAACCAGCAACAAGTCTCCCAGGGGGCATTTTGAGTTATTTACAGATTCTGAAAGTGTGGTTTCTAAGCTTTCCAACGATGTCTAACACATGGAAATCTGAAAATATTTGAGGAAGATGTGGCCATTTGAATGTAGACACTCCTCAAACTATTTTTTTGAGAAATCCAGCCTGAAAAATTCTCAACTAGGGGAGCCAGGTAACACAGTGCTGTTCATTGCATCTCATTTACATAAGTCCAACCCTCTAACCATTGTTCAAACTATTGTAGTAGTTTGAACAATGGTTATCAAATGGAAATGGAAATTCTTTTTATACAAAAAGCCCCTGAATAAAAATGAAAAACAAGAAAGGTAATAGACTTAAGAGTTAGAAGGAGCAAATGTAAATACTTATTTGTAATGTTACATAAAATAAAATAAAATAAATTCTGTCACTCTGTGGTGCAGTGGGAAGGATCGGTCTGTTGCTGAATGAGCTGAATGAGTCAAGTCAAGTAAATTATATTGTCAATGCTGCTATATGTACATTAACAGAGGCCGGCACTTCATGATCATAAACTCCAGGAGGGGTGAACAGTGTCTACAAATCACCACAGCGCCGTGGGTCTTACCTCCTTCAATGAGGGCTCTGTCTGCTCGGTAGCATGTTAGCCGGTCCAGCTAGGTGGCGGAGTCCGGTATGCTGTTATTGAGCCATGTTTCCGTAAAAACGAAAACACAGTACTCTCTCACAGTCTGCCAGGTTGATCTCAGAAGGTGTATATAGTCCAGTTTGTTGTCCAAGGAGCGTACATTGGCAAGTATGATAGATGGTATAATTGACTTGTGTGGATTTGCCGCTAGCCTAGCCCGGATGCCCCCGCGCTTTCCCCGCTTCTGCCTCCTCCCGCACCGCCTGCGGCGCTTCCTCTGCGGGTGCACTGCAGTAGTGGGGGTCGGTGTCAAAATGGACCGCCGGCATGTGCCGGGTTTAATGTGCCGCCATCACTACTACTACTCTTCGTCGTATTCTTCATCGTCTTCATCTTCAGCTAAGGTCAACTGTAGATTAGGGATGTTCTCCAGTGTAATGCAGTCGCTCTTGTCGATTTCTTCAGTTTCATCTTCTAGTTCGGGTTCAGAATCAGAAGTGAGATCGTTGTCAGCATAACCAGAAGCTGCATAAGTAGCCATGTGGTTCCCTTTTAACGTGCCACTGATTGGCCGAAAAAAGAACAGAAGCACGTGAATAGCCAAAGAAAGCCAGTATGCTAATTTACTGTTGAATCCCCACACCCCCAACTAGGACCGTGAATTCCATTAAAACAACCCAAATTCAAATACAAAGTTTACGGTTTTAAGGCCCCCAATACTGTTATTCGAAACATGGAGTGGCTTCTTCATGATTTCAACTTACTATATATTCTGCAAAAAAAATGAAAATCACTAATTAAAAAAAAAGAATTGATTTTTCTTTGTTTATACAATTTGCGCTGGGCCGACTTGTTGCTGGTTTTCTCATGGCGGGTCACATTTGATTCCTTTAACTGTTGCAACCACAAACTACACAAAGTGCTTTTGTCTCATCTGTATGTCTTTGCACTGTTGTCAGTCTTAATTCATTCCCAGGTCAACAACCCATATGCCTTATGAATGAGTACATGTCTTGGCTGATTCACTGGATTGTAGCGGTGGATTTTTTGTAGTGTGTGAGGGACTTTATAGTATTGCCTGAACGTCATTATTTCACACATGCTCACACAATATTCAGAGGCTGAAAGTTATGTTTCTTTGTTTGTTACAGTTTCAAATGGATGTATAATTTCAGCTAATTTTTCAATTGCATTTTCACAGACTGTTGAAAGAAAGTAAGGCAAAAATTCAGTGAACTGTTTTTTGGTTGAGACCAAAGGTACATGGATGAGAAGTACTTTTTCATGCAATGAAGTTGTCACTGAGGCTGTTTTACATGAGTGCACATGGTCATGGATTCCCAAAATCAATTTAGTCAAAATGGCATTCTTGTCACTGTTAAGAAGTTTGTGTTGTCTTTAGAACCAGTCCTGATAAATGTCAGAATGTCAGAATGTCAAATGTACGGCCTAATGCCCATGCTTTGGCTGCTCAGTGTGTCACTAGTCTTAATAAAGACAAAACTGAGAACGGACTTTGCTCTTCAAATAGAGCACAATAGATGACAGCTCAGATGTTTTTGTGTCTCATCACCATCAGTGCTGGCTCCAGCCATCATCAGGAGCCAGCCGATCAAGCGTGGCGCACATTGGCCACACTGACACAGATGTTGACAAAGCTCATTAAGTAAATGGGCTGATAATTGATTTCAGTCGATACCCTATCCTCGGCGAGGGTGTGCATCTACCGATCGGAACCAGGCTCCAGGGGACCGGAGCTAACAGCTTGAATAAATGCAATGTGTGGGTTTTCAGATAATGCCAGTCTTTGCAAATGCTTATGGGGATTAGTTTGACTTAAGTTTAGCTGTTTAGAGAGCTAATGTTGATTCCCAGTAGAGGGTTACCTTCCAGATAAAAACAATTGATGAGATGTGGATTGCTGTAGCTGCTACAGCCTTTTACATCTGCCAGGTTACTGTGTATGTCTGTTGGTAGATCTGTCCCTTTATCTCTATATACAAAGATTTTGAATTCCAGTGGTATAACTATATAGGAAACATGCACTATGTTGGCTTTATAAGTACTGAAATGAAATAATTATGTTTTTATTTCCTCTGTTCTTTCCTCTGCTCCTTTCACTCTCCGGAGTTTAGCAGAGCTCCTTAGAGCACCAAGGCATGCTTAATTAAGTCACATTATCAGCTGGCCTAATTGGCCATGATAATGTTAGGACCAAGGCATACATCCTTTTGTAAAATCCCCTAATTTGTACTTTTTCGGCAGAGCAAGCAAGAAGACACTCAGTGGTTACACAAGGGTGCAGTGGCCATCCAGATTTTTGTTTGTTGTTTTTTAATGGCGTAAGTGCTGGCTGGAATGTTTAGATTAATCAAGGAATTGCTAAGAAGTTGCTGTAGCTGTGTGCTTCCATTGTATGCTGCATTTGTGACAATGAGACATTGAATACATTTTGTTCTTTCTTGAGTATAACTAGAGATTAGGACTGAAATTGTAATGTAACTGTTGTTAATTTGGAATTGCCAAATTCAAAATGGCTTCTCCTCTGGGTAAACTTCAGCAAACACTATTGTAGTCAGGAATCTATATTAAACACTATCTTGTGAATATGATGTAATGTGTAGGGTGGTGCTCTTACTTTTGGTTCATGTCTAGTGACACAGTTTACAACCTTCACACCTATACTTTACCCACTTCAATACATATAGCACACTGAACCCTTGCAATGGACATAGATTGTGCATTGGACAATAATATGAACATAAGTCGAAGGGATACTGGGGTTAGAGGATGGTGCTTGAGGAAAAGGTTCCTACTTTGAAAATGTGCAGCAAATACCACAAGAATTGGACCATTTGTTGTCCTGTGAGCAAAGCTGAAGGTGTAGCTGAAAAAAAGGTCAGGTGGTCAACAAAAGTCATAGGGATTCATGATGTAGAGACAACAAATATCTACAACTAATTTCCTGATATCTGTCATCTTTCCATATATTGGACCTCAGTCATCATCATCATATCACCACCATGAGTCCATTTCCTTCTCTCCCCATCCCTAATACAATAATGTCTCTACAGATCTTCAGAAAGTTGTACTGCACTTAATCTGTAATGCACCTGACAGTTGTGTCTTCAGCCAATGCTTCTCCTTTGCAAGTGGAATTTGAAGTAGGCTTTGTGGAAACACTGCTACATTGTCAGATTTAAGCTGCTGTTACTGTATGGGTGGGCAGTGCGTCACAATAAATATCACCCCCCTCCCTTCTCTATACATTACATGGTTCCACAGGGACATTTGTGCAGGGCTCTGGCAGTAAACACGCTTCATTACAAGGTCTTTTATTTTCAGGCAGCAAAGACGCATCCAAATCAATTCCTGCTTGCCCTTTGATCTAGTGTGCCAGAGCTTGCATGCTGCACAAGTGCTACACATTTTACAGAAGCCCTGGCGTATGGCCCTTGAGAAATGAAGATGACTGTGTTACGAAGATGATAGTACAATGCGCCAGTTATTATCAGTAGAGTCTCAGTTTGTGTACTTGCAGGAACACAGAAATGCCCTTGGACTACTTCTCTGTGTAATCTTTCCTAAGAAGATACAAACAGTGCTTTTTACTTATGCCGGTGCCCTTCCCAGAAAATTGAGGTGAAAAGCAATAAAAGGATGATAGGGGGAAAAAAGAAAAAGGAAATAGCAGAATGTATAAAAAATATTTTGGTTCCATAAAATGTACTTTCTTGAAAAAATCTCAGTGTAAGCACCCTACAATTTACACACTTATCTTGCTGTTTTTATACAGTAAAATCTACAATATGAAACACACAGTATCAGCCCTTCTTATGTGTTTTAAAGAGATTCAAGATCTCTGAACTGGGTTACCTGCCAAAAGAGACAGGAAGAGATGAAAGTAGGGAAAACAGGAAAGGAGGGAAATTAGAGAAGGTATTGGTGAAAAGGAAAGTACAGTCTTCATGAAACAAGGGCTAGTTGCACTTGTCGTGTAGATGTGGAATTTTTTTCTTTTTGAGGTCAGTGGGAAGTAAAAACATTCAACTCCGAATACCAAAATGAATAAATTAAAGAATAAAATTAAATCCTAACCAGGAAGTTATAGTATGACCATTCTTTTTCCCACTTAGCTATAGTATTACTTTTTTTATTGCATGTCTGTCAAGTAAATTCATGTAGAGCTACACACACACGTGATCACATACACACACACTCACTCAGAGAAACAATGAACAACAAAGCTAACGCCAGCTGAGCTGCAATGTACAGTAGTTCCAAACACTTCATGGACAATTGTAAGCCACACAGTTACATTACACGATAACCGTATAGTAATGGTAAGAGTCATGAAGTGTCATTTCTTTTCCATCTAGCTTACTACTGAAAGTTGATTTTGGAAAAAAAAAAAAAAAAAAATCATCCTATCCACAACTTACTGGGAAATGTAGGCTGTTAAAACTTGTTACGACTCTCTACTATTGAAAACTGGCTTCTGCTGTATATTAGAGACTTTTATGGCACTATAAATAACCTCTTAGAAGGGCTCTCTGTAAGCTCTCATCATCCCCTGAAGAGTATTTGAAATAACCTATATTAGCACACTGGAAAACAAAAAGTTATTTTTCCTTTGATTGGGTCTAAAAAATATTGCATTTTTTAAATCCCAGAAAATCAGGATCTTTAGAGTCTTGAAAAATCAAAATATATCATGATTTGGTTTGCAATTGAATGGGTTGAAATTATCTCCTTGGTATTTTTTTTTTTAATTTGTTTTAACAAGCAAGGAGTCAAACAGGCTGAATGATATTGGGAGTTTTGTAGTGCTGGTTTAATTTTGGCTAACAAACACACGACACTACTTTTTAAATAGTTTTTATTGCAACAAATTAGACAATTATCAAAAACTTTTGAAGACTGGTATCTGGATGGGGAACCGAGAGAAAAATGTGAAAAAGTTAGAGAAAAAAGGAAAAAGCAGAACTGGCACAAATGTTTGATTTTGAAATTATGGTTGATTTTAAAGGTGGAAAAGGCTCACATCCAGAAGGTTTTCCTGTGTTTCGTGATCTCACTCAGCATTTCTCAGGCCATCTGACAACACTTGAGTGTTGGGCAAAACAATTGCCAGCCTTCAGTGCCGAGGCTGCAAATACCACATCCAAAATCTGCCTGCCAATTCTCATCAGACTCACTTCTGCTGCCACTGTAACTACCTCTTCCCCTTTAATTTCCACAAAACCAACACACACACACACACACACACACACACACACACACACACACACACACACACATACACACGGTCTGACAGCTCTTCCACCCAGCATGACGTTGACAAAATAGGCTCAGACTGTCTCCTTTTGTAGGAATTATAGATCTCAATTGTTCTTCTCACCTCTTCCTTCCACCATGTTGGATTAACAAGAAGTGAGACTGTTTGAAGTATCTTTTTATACTTAACATGGTTGGAGCTCTAAAATGCTAATGAGACAGGTGCCCAATTTGATGTGTGAGCATGCCTTTGTGGGGCACTGTGCATTTCACTGTGCATATAGAGAGAAAGTGTATTTGTTTCCTACATTGTGTCCACTGGCAACATATTTTTTTCAGTCTATTAAGTGTCAAAAAAGTCATTCCCAACTTGGGGATGAAACTCCCAATATGGGGCTGTGAAAAAAAAAGAAAAAAAAAAGAAGTTTGTTTTAGTTGAAGTTGATTTCCACAGCTGAACAGTTGATGAACAATCTGGCGACTGTCAGGTTAAATAGGAAGGCATTGTGCTATAACCTGTGCAACCTGCTTTCTCTCAGTAACACGGTCTCATCTGTGCATGTAAAGCATGTATGCTCTTAATCTGAGTGCAATGATCTGCCTTATTTTGGTTTTCTGAGGTGTGTGTGTGTGTGTGTGTGTGTGTGTGTGTGTGTGTGTGTGTGTGTGTGTGTGTGTTTGTGTATGTAAGCATGTAAGTATATGTTTGCTGTGTATGTATGGTGTTTCATATCATCACTGCTTGAGAATTACCAAGAACAATATTAATGAAGGCATGGCTGGTACCATGGGAGTACACTAAGGCTGCAGTGTGTGGTCATGCTTGTTTTTCCTTGTGTGTATTGTGTGCTGAGGTTGACCTCAGCATGTATGCTCCTGACAGCAACATATTGAAGATGTCTACTGTTCAGTTAGCTAAGGCAGACTCTTTTTATGGGATCTCTTACCAGGGTTGCACAGACACAGCAAGCAGTCAATTTAACATTGCTCTGACTCCTGCAAGGAGGGGTTATGAGCCACAGAGTGGTTCAATCAGGGTCAGAGGCCATGTCAAATGAACACTCCAACATTTTGGGAAATACATGTTTTCTGTCTAACTCCAACAGAGGAACATTCAAATGTTAATTGATAAAATTTCTGAATGTGTTTGATGGTCAGTAAATCTTTTTTGTTTCTTATATAATCGTTATGTTTGAATTGTGATTTATACATTACCATGAGGCTGTAGAATAAATCTGAGAGATTGCAAAATGGTTAACAGGGAAAGAATGCAGGAAAAAAAACATACTTTGTCTTGGCAGTCTGTGTTGACAAATGGCGTATGAACTGTCAGACCGAATATCATGCAAGCTTACTGTATAATCCTTCTGCCAAGCAATAAACTATACATCAAGTATTGAAAAGATCTCCACTTTGACTGTAAACTTTGTGTTATTGCCTTTCAAACTGCAGACTTGTAAAGTGTGTTGGGGGGAAGATTGCTCAAAGAAGTGAAGGCTTGCAGATAAGCCTGAGGAACGGTTAAGGACAAGGAGTTAAATACTAATCTTCAACCTTGGCTTTTTCACTTTCAGTTTGTCCTGATATTTGATGCCCAGTGTTCATTTCTGTGGACTTCTCACAGATGGCGCTCTTTCCTTTGGCTGCTGATGCTGCCCAACCAAACTGTCTGAAAACACGAAACAATCTCATTTTTACTTCTAGACACTGTGTGATGGAAACAAATATAAGACCTTAGATGAAATTGTTGCATATTGTTAACATCAATATAGACTATACAGTATTAACAGAAACCGTGCTAAAAGCCAAAGCATTCCCAGGAAGTGCTCCTAACAGGATGGACCCTAATGTTATCATCTCTATGGAATCTGTCTGCATCCTATGAGCTGGAAAAAAATGACCAAGCTTGGCAGACAAAGATAAAACAACATAATTAATGCAAATGATTATTCAACATGCAATACTACATATTCTATACTTCAAGCAGAGACTGGCTGGATGTCACCTCATGTCTCATGAACATATAATCACTGTAAACCTTCATATATCCTCATTTCTGCTAAAAGAAGCTAAATGTGCGTATGTTTGACCTTCTGCAGTTACGTATACAACGTTTTATAATGCAGCTGACGATTTTAAAGGAAATGTCAGCTGCACTGACACTATCATTTAAAACCTGACTGTACTCCTATGGACTCACTCTTGTGATGTCACTGCATCTCCTCATGTTACACGAGTAACTTATTAAAACACATTGAAATGAGGCCACTTGGATTGTAAAAATGTATCTGCAAAAATGTCACACATATGTCTAAAATGCCACAAAAGCCCATGTGTCTGTATAATGGTTTTTCATATATTAGATTTTCGAAAAAAAACATTCATATGTTCACTGTGAATTTACATATCATATTACATGAATTTAATTAATGTTTTCACATATGATGTGTTGCATTTCGCATGACAAATGTGGCTAAATTCCATAAACACATTATGTGTAAAATATTCAAAAACCAGTTGCGTATTAGTGAAAATTCACATATGAAATGTGTTTTACATGTATTAAAATCAAATTAGGTGTCTTTGGAAGTATATTGCAACTCATATGTGGTTGAATTTCTATGGCTTTTTCCAGATTCTGAGTTTCTATCATAACACAATCCAAGAAGATTTTTCACTTTTTAAAATATACCCATAATTTGACACTATTGAGGTGAGCATGTAGAAAAGCTGTACATTTTGATTGAAACATTTTTTTTTTAAATCGAAACAGAATAGCAACAATTCTGTTTATCATTCAGTGGTGAATTTTGATTTGGAAGGAATAACATGCTGCCTCATTTACTGGGGAAGGCGCTGATAGACCCACTTTAATGCCAGGCTGCAGGTAGATGAAAGATGGGAGTATGAGTGACGACACCCCTACTTAATCCCCCACCCCCCACTACTTCCATTTTACTGAATCAGAGTGCTGTAAAGGCTTAGCTTGAACCTGTCACCCACTGGCTGTATTTAGAGTTTTATTTTACTTTCATTTGACCTTTACTCAAATTGCACTGAGATGAACATCTCTTTTTAAAGCCAAGACGGTGGAATATGAAAGGCCACATGTTAAACAGTAAAGAACAACACACACATTAATAATTTAAGAAGATAAAAGCTGTACAAAATACATAGAGGAGCATAAGTGTGCCAGAGCTCTAACGAGCTGAGGCTATAAACACCGGGCACTCTGTGGCTAATAGCTTTGCAATTTGAGATGTGAGAGTGCACAACTCTGTGTACATCACTGAAATATGAGTATGCTTTAAACGGCTCTGCTGGAGGAATATTTTACTGCAAGCATCAAATGCATACAGCAGGGAAATTATTTCAGCAATGTAAACTCAGTGAATGATTAGAAGATGGAGTAAACACACACATTTTGAATGCTCAAATGCCAGAGTCATTTTCTAGTGGCTGTAGATCAGGGCAAAAAATGCATATTACAAATCCAATCAGAAGTATGAACATCATACATGAACTACAGCAGAGGAATTCCAATATGCTGTCTGCTGAGGAAGCTGAGAGGGTGAGTGAAATGAGAACAGACAAAAGCAACAATCTTCATGGGGACATCAGATCATCAAAGCGAAAAAAAAGGAATGCATACATCAAACAACAAAACAGGAATATATAAATGCCTTTAAATAGAGTTGAAAGAATTGTTGGCTATGTATGATATAAATATGCACGCAAGTGCTTATATCACCGTACTAGCTGTAATTTTAAGTTTGAATTTACAGTTTACAGACATTGTCAGAAAATAGTGTATCACAATCACATCAAATCAGTCACATCAAATTAGAATCTTTCAGTAAGATTTCAGTAAGGTGAGGGTGGATGGTTGATTTATTACTGATTGCATCAGCTTGTACATTTCAGTAATTCAAATCAAAGAGTTCTGTTCTAAAAGACCAGTGTAATGTAATGTAATTGGCACCAAATTGCTCATAGGCAGCATCTAGACCATAAACATAGGCAGGGAATGAGAGGAGGGCTAAGAGCTAAAGCAAACTCCTCATTGGCTGTCTCTCTCTATTTTGTGTGCCTCTGGCACACGAAATGTATGTGCTGCAGCTGCATAGCATTGCTCCAAAAGAATTATTGACTGCAAGATCTTCACTCTTATAGAGGATTCACCACTCCTCGTAGACCCTTCTATCTGCTCAGAGAATTTACATCTACCATACTCCATGCTGCCTTAAGCGACCAGATTATGATTGTTGTGGGTCGCTTCAACTACTCCAACCTGAAGGCTGTAGTCCCCAAATTTCATCAACATGTCTCTTGCCCCCCACCATGGTGTGAGTTTGCCACTCAAGCTACCCTGGACTCCCACATGGACACTGATTCTAACACCTCCACCATGCTGGACTATCAGCACCAACATCAACAGTGTCACCACCCTAAATCACAGTGTTCCCAAATCAGAAGCCATTGATGAACAGAGGTCCCCCTACTGCTGAAGGTACGCAACACTGCTTTCAGGTCAGGTGATGCTCAGGCCAACAGCTAATCCAGAGCTAAACTGAAGAGGGGCATCAGGAGGACCAGACACAGCCACAAGCAAAGGATTGATGAGCACTTTCACAACATCTCTGACCTCCAATGCATATGGCAAGCATCTATCTGTTGCCTAAACAGCAACAACTCCCTCCCTCTCCCACACATACAGTATGTGCATGCTTCACTGAGCAGGATTAATGCATGTGAGGCTGCTGGCCCAGATGGCGTCCCTTGTTGCATGGTCAGGGCCTGTGCTGGGCAAAAGACTGAGGTCTTGACTTACAACTTCAACCTGTCACTGGCCCAAGCAGATGTCCCCACATGCTTTAAACTACCTCCATTGGGCAGGTGCCAAAACACTCCACTGCAGTGAGCCTAAATGACTTCCTGTAGCGCTTACCCCCACCATCATGAAGTGCTTTGAGAAACTGGTCCTGGCTCATTTCAAGACTTGCCTACCACCAAAACTGTACCCACTCCAATTCACCTGCTGCTTGAACAGATGTATGAAGGACACCTCTCCACAGTGCTATACTCTGCTCTCTCCCACCTGGACAATATAAATACCTATGTGAGAATGCTGTTCATTGACTTCGGTTCAGCATTCATCACCATCAGCCACTCCAGACTGATCTCAACACTCATCCTGCGGCAATGCGTATGTGTCTGATGGATGCTGTAATAGTCAATAGTTTGCTAGAATTGTTCACCATAACCACTTTCTGGAAATATGTCAGATATTGTTTTGTCAGTTTGTTCCACTGCCACAAGTGATTCAATTTAATTCAATTTTATTTATATAGTACAGAAGTTGTCTCACAACATTTTCCATATAGAGCAAGTACAGACCAAACTCTATCTACAGAGACGCAACATTTCCCTCATGAGCAAGCACTTGGCAACAGTGGTGAGGAAAAACTTCCTTTTAACAGGCAGAAACCTCTGGCAGAACCAGGCTCTGGGTGGGCGGCCATCTGCCTCGACTGGTTTGGTTAGAGAGAGAGAGAGAGAGAGAGAGAGAGAGAGAGAGAGAGAGAGAGAGAGAGAGAAATGCAAAAAAAAAACCCCAAAACAATTAAGCAGCCTTAAGCATTCCACCTAGACATACAATAATATATTTTTGGAAATTGAAATGGCTACATGATAAATGTGATACTCTTAGCACGTTTAATTCTGTAGTTTAATTATGATACAGTGATATTTGTAATGTAAGCATCATGTTTTTAGGCTTACTCATCTCAAAGTTTTAACAAAAACTTGGAAATTGAGTTATGCTTCTTAATTCATTGTATCTGCAACACTGGCTGTTAATAGTTGTTCATGATTTGTATGACATGAGGCAGCGAGTTACTGCACATAATTCACTTATCGGTGTGTTGTGTACCTGCCAAGCTGAATTGCTGTTGAATGGATTTTCTTTCGACTAAAATCTCAAAAACTGAGTGAAAACCAAGCTCATGAGATTTGCGCTGGCTTTGTGGGGTCATAAGGTAGACAGGGTGAATGTTGGCCTTGAAAGTGGCCAAGCAAATGTCAGCCTGCTTGTCTTGCAATAGATGTAGCACCCATGTTCTGCCTCATCCATCCACACCCGCCTTCTACTTGCACCTCCTGCCCTGGGCCTGAAACCCTGTCAGACATGCCTGATGCTCAAACATGCCTCACTCTTTTACTGGATCTTTATATTTCTCACACTGTCTGTGCACTCTAAGCTCTTTCTCTTTGCTTCTAACTCTCTTTTCAGTCCATTTATCTCATTAAGGTCTGGCTATCTCCAGTGGCGTTGAAAATGAAGTGTTAATCTCTCTTCTCATCAATCTCTCCAGCCCAGAAGTGCCCGAGTCTCTCCCTGCATTGCAAAATGATGACTGGCACTTTTACTTGTTTGGAGAAATAAGTGTGGGGGCTAAATTGAATTTTAATGGATCGCGCATACCCCCAGTGAAAGGTGCAATCCATTACCGAATGATTGTAATGTTATTTGTTGCCACTGTTGATTTATGGTACTTATAGTGCAGAGGGCCAAAGGTGGGCTCGTTGGGGAGGGAAGCTGCGTGGGGTTTTGATGGGGTTTTAACTATGGCACAGTGGAGAGAGGAGACCATATTAGCTGTTTATTCACCTCCTTTTGAAGGGAACAGGAAGTAGCTGTTTGAGTGTGAAGGGTACAGACCTGGGTCAAATGTAGTTACAGTGGAGAGAACAACTGAAAACTGTTTCTTTCATTGTTTTGCACCAGCTCCAGGAGGAATTTGATTGTATGTTCCTCCCACCGAATCTCACAGTTGATAGGTGGATGCTCTTTTTTTTGTTTGTTTGTTTGTTTGTTTAATTTCAACAGGTAATTTTCACTGGGACTGGGACTATATCAAACAAAAGCTTATTCCATCATGATCATGTAGTGATTTTTGTAGATAATTTTTTTTAACTATAAAATACGTTAAAAGCAAGAGGTAACAAGAAGAATAGTAGACACACAATAAAACAGTAAAATGAAACAGAAAAACAAAAAGTTGAAATCCAAGGGAAAGAAGGGAAAAAAATCGTAGCCTCCACATTCATGTCATTGAGACGATTGGAATAACACCCTTGCCTGCCAGTGCAGTGTGATGCAGCAAAAACACACAGGGTCTTCATGCAAAAATGTGGTTGCAGCTGAACTTTTGCCTTAACACAAGCAACCCTGTAATGATGGCCATTACATGGCAATTTGCTTTGTTATTTAGTAATCAGACAGGAGGATAGATCGTCAGCTTTATTTGGTTTGCAAACTGTAAAAACTACTACCTTAGTACCTCAAATGTTCCAACATTTCCTGCTTTCTCACAATTTCTTCACAGCACCATGCTGTGATGTTCATGGCTGACCTTACAGTATCCCCCTGTGGAGCTCTGAGAGAGCAGCTAACCGTGTTATCCTGAGTCTTCCTCAGATGGAGGCTGACACTCAGTTTAGCTAATCTGGCACCAGCAGCTGGTATGCCGGGGGAAAAACAAATCAATTAGAAATCTCTGCTAGCACACAAACTTTGTTATTGGAGTCTCTGGTGTGTTAACCAGCTGGTACATCCTATTGTCTTCCTATCTTAACCCAGCTCAGGTTAGCCATCATGCAAGTCATTTCCTCTCCCAGGATCTGCCATCTGCTGGTGATAAAACATTCAGTCTGTGGAGGGGAGGCGCTTTGGGAAGGAGTTAGCCAGATTGTCTAGACAGTAATATTTTCCATTTTCATCACAAATATGCAGATGTCCCTCCAGAGAGATACTTCCTACTATTCAAGGAAGTTTAGTCTCTGAGGCACAAGTTCTTCAGCTTTTTCTTTCTTTCAGTTTATGCTTTGTGATTGAGTGTTCACAAACTCCCAAACCAGAACAACTTGCCTGAGGAACGGAAGCTGTTATTCACTGTTGTCTTTTAAACCACTCCTTAAAGGACGTATTTTATGCACTTGCTTTCACTTTTTCCCCACTTTTAATTCTGTTATTATTATTCATTTACTTATTTATTTATTTATTTATTTATTTATTTATTTTTTACAGTTTTTTCTATTCCATTTGCATTGCTCTCTTTTTTCCTTTCCATTTTGGGTTCACATTGTTTTTTAGCTTTGTCTTCATTTTCCTAAATGATGTGTACCTCAGAGGTGTCCTATCACAGATTGGTTAACTGTTATATTAGAATAGGAACTGAACAGAATTCCCTCAGCTCATGGAAGAGCAAGTCTTTCTTTAACATATTTGAAAGCATGAACAGCATGAAAATCTGAGATACAAGGGCTGTGTGACAAACCATTTATTCATTCACTCTTCTCTACTTACTACACAAGGAAAAAGAATCCCGGTGGATGGCTTTTCCCCCTCTACAACATTCTACTAGACCAGAGGTTCTCAAACGTTTTTTGTCATGCCCCCCTCAGAGGCTGAAAAATGTTCACAACCACCACTGCACAATTTAAGATTGGATAAAATAAAGGAATCCTTTATCATTATTAGCAGAATTTTAGTGTGACAGCAGCAAAGGGAAGAGTGCAACAGTAAGAAGCATCAGTAACAAAAGCAAGATATGATAAATAAGTAAGTAAAACAGACAATGATTGAATTCACATTGTTGCACATAGGAAATATTTTTGTTTTTATATTTTCTGACCAGTTCAGTATTCACTGATTAGTGAATGTGTCACTTACGGTGTGTGTGGTCTACTGGGAGCAGTGTTGGATGTAAAGTCTGACAGCAGCAGGAAGGACAGCCTGCAGTAGCTCTCCTTCACACACCACAGGTGAAGCAGCCTGCCACGCTGCATGATCGCGTCATCATTTATCCCCCCACCTCCACTGGCTCGAGGGGGCATCCCAGGACTGAACTGGCCTTCTTAACCTATCTGTTAAGTCTCTTAAATTTGCATCAGTTGTTAACAATTATAAGGACACAACAAATAAAAAAGCATCCAAGTTGAATTTTTGTGAAATAAAGGTAAGCATGACAGCATCAGCTAACTGTTTATTTTCCCTACATTAAACATATTTGTTCAACTTAATGTCACTCCATATTTTCCCTCTTTCTCATTCTGTTTTTGAATTGCAAACGTTTCTGAAGGTACAGCGCAATGTAACAATTCATCTGCCTCACAAGGTCACATGATTGACCAGTGTCTGTGGGAGCCACATACACATTGTGATAATGCTCTTCTTTTGCATCTCTGCTGCTCTCATTTGGAGCCTTAAAGCTTCCATTTTGAAAGAAAGCCAGTCTTACTTTTTTCAGTCTCGTTTTGAAACTCAAATGTTGTCTCATTTGAGGCAGTTGTTTTTGTTTGTGTGGAAGTTTAAAATGAAGAGAAGAAAATAATGACATGTTACTGTACCATGATATATACTGTTACGGTGATATAAAATGTAATACCCTGATAAAACATTTGGGCCATGTAGCCCATTCCTAGTATCTATCCCGTTAACAGCCATCAATTCCTGTGTTGTACTTGATATTTGGACAACTCTATATAAGAGCAATACTACACTAAAGTGAATTCCTGTGTTTGGTGAACAGTGAATATTTTTAGACTTAGACTTAGACTTAGACTGTTACTTTATTGATCCCAGTTTGGTAAATTATTCCATTGCAGCAGCAGGTTAAACATACAGACAAACACAAAATATATACAGCAAAAGAATAATGATGAGAATGAAAAACTAATAGAAAAAGAATGTTATCTGTTAATATAAGCAAGCATATTAACATGGAATAACAGCACTTGTTAAAAATATAACTGGGTATAACTAAAAATCTAGTTATATAACATGTATTATAATATATAATACATATTATATATAATAATAACTAAGAATATAAACAAGTATTTACAGCAGTTGTTAAGAGAGAAAGACAGAGCCAGAGCTATAAACTATATACCACAGAAAATATGTGCAAGTTGCAAATGATGAATAAATGTAAACAATAAACAGTATGTGCAATATTGCAGTAGCGCAAATAATATGTAAACATTGAAAATTAGGGTTTGTGAGATTGATAGAGATTTTGTACACAGGAGGACACCTAACAGTGATTACATTCAGGATAGACCCCACCATGTGACAGAATACATTGCTTTTGCTTCGTAGCACGACCCTCCCCTTAGCTACCACAAAGTAGCTAATTTTTATATTTCTTTGAGGCACCTTAATTAATCTAGAGCAAACTTTACACACAACATATTTAAGCTTCCAGCAGAAGTGTGCCACTTGTAACCATTTGGCTGTGACAGGAGATGGCCAGTCTTTCCAAAATGTCCACTGTTAGCCAATCCAAACCTCCCATGAACTGTTTGCAAGTGGCTCTGGAGTGCATCATGCCACTGTTGGACATGCTGAATAGCATCTCCATCTGGACAAATTGGCAATTTCCAAATGGCAATATGTCAGGCAGCATCTCAGCTTCTGATGCAGGACTATGATCAAAATGTACAACTTCAACTTACTACATACAATAATATTCATAATTATTTTCAAATATAGCAACAAAAATGTTCTCAATAATGATATTTTGTCTAAACCCACTATACATTTAAATATTTGGTGATTTCAGGGCTTTATTGAGTGCTGTAGCAAAATCTTTGACTTGTTCATTATATTTAGCACACTAAATATAAATAAATAATCTCGTTCATATTTCTGTCTTTTTCAGCTCTTGACAGCTCAGGCAGTTCTCTTCTTCTCTCTAACCAGGGACTCTTTTAAGTGTTTTTATTCCTGCACAAGAGGTTGAGTGTTACATTACCAGCCAATATCAGTCAGCTTACACGTGTAGCCCACTCCATCTGCAGGAGGGTAAGTGTGTTTTTGAGGGCGAGCGTTTTGGATGAAGGAACATCAGGCGCTGTAGGCGATAGTTGTGTTTTCCCCAGAGACTGTTCGTGAGGAACCAAAAATCAATGCCGGCAGCTTACGGGCCATTTGAAGGGCCTGACTCCCTGCTCTCATTCATCACCTAACAATCTGCCACCTTACTCAAGAACAAATCCTCACAGGGACCTCTCAGAACAGCTATGGTGTCCTGGGTGTGTGTGTGGGTGTGTTAGATATGTGGGTTTTATTGGTCGATCTCACTGCTCCTTTTGGTCTGTCAGAGTGTGTGGGTAACTAAATCTGTCATACAACATACTTTTCTCTCACACAGACACACTCTGTACCAATCAATGTAGTGCAAAGTGAAGTGTTAGCATGCAGTGCCATAACTGCTGATTCACAGGGAAATGAGCTCATTTAGCTCAGTATTTTCACATTATTTATGATGCCTATACTACTTCAAGGTTTCATTTCTTTTCCCTTGTTGTCTGTTTCAGTTTAGCTCTTGTCAAATTTTGGACAAAAACAGAAAACACTAATGATAACCCTCAGTGGGTTTAAATCTTAAGACAAGTAGGCCTGACCATGATAACATGTTTTTGTTTGTTTGTTTGTTTGTTTGTTTGTTTAGTTTTTTTTTTTTTTTTTAGATATTCTTAATTCAAAAAACCTGATGTCAACAAAATAGTCAGGGCAGGAAATACGATGCCTCACAATGCAGTGGTTTCAGTGGCCAGCTGGATTCCTTTTTTTTTTTAAGAGAATGTTTATTGCTATAACATCGATTCCAAAAAAAGTTGGGGAACTGTTTAGTGTAATTTTTATTTCTAATTAAGGAATGGACTTTGTTTTGTAACTTGTGGTTTCATTTTCTTTAATGATGATAAGCTCTCTTGGAACAAGTAGACAGGTAAGTAGTCTATTCTCAGCACTTTTCAGCGAAGTTGAGTGACAAGACAATCCTCCAAAAACTCAGCATATTCTTTCCAAGGTTGAAAAGACAACAAGGGAAGATTGTATTACTTTAGAAAACTTGAAACTTGTCACAGGGGATATAGTAGCTGTGAGTGGCGGCTGGGGAGAAAGCACAGTGGTAATAGGCAGGAAGGCTTAAGGATCTCTTATCATGGGCCTTAACAGTCACACAGAGTACAAGCAGGGGGTCAACAGATCTCCTTCAGCTGCTGATATGCTGTTGAGCTCAAGCTGGGATAGGCTGTGTGTGTGTGTGTGTGTGTGTGTGTGTGTGTGTGTGTGTGTGTGTGTGTGTGTGTGTGTGTGCATGTGTGTGCGTGTGTGTGTGTGTGTGTGAGACTGGATCGGGAAGTGAAGGCTTTGCATGCTTAGTTATTTCAAAGTATCATGACTACAGTGGTAGAGATAAAAATGGAGAACAGGGGGAATAAAAAACGGGGTGGTCATGGACAGGGTAGAGCTCACGAAGACACAGCCCAAGCAGCAAACTAAACCAAGTTTCTATTAAGATCTATTGAACAATCAGTGAGAGCAAGCTATGCACACACACAAACACACCTGCCGTGGTTCCAGGAGAATATATGACAATACCAAGCCCACACATTTTAGCACACTGTGAATATTGTTGTAGACACGAAACAAACTATGAACAATAAACATGACTCCAAGTCTGTTTCCTGCGTTATTATGAAGCTTACTGTCCTCATGGGTCATGTTTTTCTTTTTTTCTATCTATGTTTGTTTTCCCATCTGTTTTCTATATCATCCATGTTTCATTAGTTCATTTGTGTCTTGTGTATTTTGTCCATGTGTTTTCCCTTCAGTTGTCAGGTCATCTGGCTCAGAGTTACTTGTTGGCTTTCCTGATTGTTTTGGTCCTGTCACCCTGTCCGTTATTAGTGTTGCAATCTGTATGTTTGCTGTGTTTTCTGGATTACTCTTCAGCCTGCTCCAGCAGTTTTGTTCCTGCCTGTAATGTGTTTCTGGACTCAGATTTTGTGATATTGAAAGCTCACTTTTTGTTTTCTTGAACCTGCCTACCTGAGTGTTCTGCATATGGGTTCTGTTTGAACTGCAAAACATAACATACAGCAGCTATTTTGAAAAAAACAGAAATGTCACAGTCCACAAACAATCGATTGACTACAAATTTACTGCATGAATCAGTGATCAATGCCTCACTGATCTACACAGCCGGCAGTTGCTCATGAACACAAACAAATGTCTTTTTCTGTCTTCAGTATGTTTGCAGAGGTTGTAGAAGTTTGAAGATTATGAAGAAGTTTTTCGAGAGGCATAGCAAGTCTGTTTTTTTTTTGTTTTTTTTTTGAGATTTTGGGACAAAATGTGTTGCCAGATATGACCATGGATTGTTGCTGTTACTTGTTGTTCTGGGTTTAGCTCCATCTTCATTGCATTGTGATTGCAGGTGATATTTCTTTTACTTCTCAGGTGCTGCTCCCCCTGCACTTAACCCCCACATTCAGAGCAGGCTAGTGTAATCAAGGTGATTATGGAAAATGCAGCAAAGTGAAAAGTAGATCACTGGCTCAAAAATATACTTGAGTAAAGAGTAGAAGTACAGTTTAAAAAAAAAAGAAAAAGAGACATAGAAGTACCTGTCCCTTAAAAAAGCTCAAAAGCTCAAGAAGTAAGAAATTTTGTGCATTGTTCCAACAAGGACATCAAACATTCCAAATGCACATCTCATAATTATGTTTTAGAATCTTGTAATTGTAACACTATCACATAATTGTGAATTAGCACCTCATAGCAAGATCTTTATCTTAGATTTACAGTGCGAGAAAACAAAAATCTCGTAAATAAGAACACACTATCTGATAACTGTTGTAATTACAAAAAATATTTCAGTATGAAGAGATCAGCCTACGTTGGTAGTGCTCAGACTAAACTGTGTTGCCATGGAAACAGCTTGGGTCCAAATTCACTCGCACAACTGACGCTGACAGACATATACAATGTTCATACTGTATCATAGAGTGTGGAATGGTCTGCGGGAGATGAGACTGCAGATCCTCCAAAATAACAGTCTGCTTTGTGTGATGGCTCATGACTGTTGTCCTAATGCATTCTGACAGCTGACAGCCATTCCTATAAAGCATTGTGCATAATTTATTATGTGTTATGTAAGGCTTGACAACACATGAACTTATCATACTGCAGGTATGGGTTGGCAAGAAAGTTTTACCAAATTGTTTTTGTTAATGAGAATCATGACACTGATTGTGTTTAATTAATATTAGTAGGGTGTTTTGGAATATCAGGTGATCACTTTGTTCTATTATATTTTATGTGAAGGTGCAGAAATATGCAAAAATTGTTTAAATAATTTCATCAATTAATCCAAAAACAAAAATTGGTATTATTTAAAAATAATGGTGTTGTATTCATTTGAGCATTTGTGGATCACATCTGGCCCGCCAAAGCTTCCCATCTGGCCCACAGAATACATAATGAATACAGAAAATATGTGCATTGAAGGTTATTCAACAGTGGAAGAGGCCCAGTCCCAACCTGAGAGTGATTGTTGATTGGCCTGCCAATCCCTGGCAATGAGCCAAAAAAGGCAGTAATTCATATTCCACCCTTTCTACAGAATCACATTATTCCCCAACTCCATCCTCTGTACTCGGTGGATCCACCACCACCAATACTAGCCATTGCCTAGAGCCGAAAGCGGTGCACTGGCTGCACTACGGGAGGTAACTCAAGAGTTATTGGCCAATCATGAAGCTTGTCTATTAAAAACAAGTGGTGTAATTTTATTTGTGTTGGCCAACAGTCTGAAACTGAGATTGAGCACTGACTATCTCCTAAGTGGAGGTCTGAGAGCCTTTTCTGGTTAATATCTAGTTATCATTAGAAATGTTTTGTTCGTTTAAATAATCTGCAATGATATTCATGTCTTGAGTTAAAATGCTTTTAGATTTAAAAATTAAATCAGCAAAACTTGAATTTGCACTGGTGGACAATTGACTGTATTGTAACTGGAGGATTCATTTGTGTTGTTGGGTAGCTGAAAAAAAAAAATCTTATGTGATTTACTGAAAATGCTGTTAACGGTTTCTTGATTCACAGACTTTGAGGTTGTGCTGTAAAATGATATTTTTTTCCTATGGCTTTATGTGGAGATTGGGGGGAAAGAGATTTTTTAGCATCATTTATTTTTTCACAGTGAGCATTAGTAGACATCTTTCAAAGCTTTTTTATTGTGCAATATTGACATAATGTCAGTGGTGACATAACTGACATTGGCAGCTACATAGCATGGCACCACACAATGTAGAATACAATCTGCTGTGACATTTATACACTCTTGGTTGCAGTGTTGGTGTGTCATTGTTGCAAAAGGTGCAACTGCTCTGCATGTGTGCATTTATGAAATTGTTAATGTATGTACATATGAAGGTATAACCATTATAGTTAAACACAGTCTTTCATTCTTCATGCATTTGTTGCGTAAGTTGTAAGCTGCCCAGGAGCAGCCAGAGCACAAGATGTTCCTGCAGTAGAGGTCCCTGTAATTCATGTATTGTATGAATGCATGAACTACAAATGTTTGCTTTGCCAGCAAACCTCAAGAACTGTGAAGATGAGGCAAATTAAGAGGAGGTGACAGAAACCGTGTGAAAAGTCTGGAAGGCACTACAATTTCTGTGGTCTGTCACAGTGTTTTCTGTTGCTGGGGTAGGTACTGCCCTGTTCTGGTAAACCTGAAGTCTATCAATAGATGTTTTCAGCTGAGGTCACCTTTTAGAATTCAGAGTCTCCTGTTTTGAAAACACATCAGCCTAGTTGCTTATTCATGACTGAGTTGTTTTCTGCGTCTCCATTTTCACACTAGTTGTCTGTTGTTAACGATGCCTGTTGTGATGAGTAATGGTCGGTAAAAGGTATTTGGAAAAAATGGAATAAGTATTTGCAGTTGCAGTGTAAAAATGCAGTTTAAGTTGCAGCACTGAAAGGAGTTAAAGTGAGAGTCGAAGCTGAAGCACTGAACGGCTTTTAGGTCAAGTGTTGAGAGGTAATGCAGGTACTGGATCATCAGTCAGCAGTTGAAGTATTTGTTGAGTAAGAGCTGAAATATTTATCAATGCCTAAGATATAAAAGCAGTTGAAATGTCAGTTGCATGTCATTTAAAGAAAGAGATAAAATTAAATGAGATTTCTGGTGATGCTGGAAGTGCTTGAGATAGCTGAAGCACATGTACCATAAATAGCTAAAGTACAACCTGGTATGTAACCAGTGTTGAAAGTTTAAACGTCAATTTGAGCGGAAGTGCTAAACACAGCTAAACTTTCCGTTGAGGAGTAACAGAAGCAGTAAGCTTACCAGCTTAAGTGGAAGTGCTGGAGATAGTTGAAGTGCAAGCATTGTTTAGTTGAAATTTCAGCTGAGGTTTAAGAGCATAAAAAATGTATTTGAGCTGTCAATGGAAGAGTAAATAAAATAAGTTAGAGTAAATTTGAATTATGCTTTAACAGTTACATTCTGTTTCATTTCACCTTGTCCAATAAAGGGTTAAAAATCAGCAGCCTGACCTGCCTCTTTGTAGTGATAGAGCCTGGTGAAAATACCCCTTCAAGGCTATTTCCCCATATTGCCTGTAAAACTTAATAAAAGACGCTCTGGGTAATTTGGGATTTCAGTCTAAGCATCCTTATGAAATGGATAATGGAATAATATCAACATTCTATATGTGGAAGCCTCTAATTAAATTTGGCCCTTCACAAATTGACTAGATTGTTATGAGCCATTTGCAGAACTTCTCCCTGCGCCTGCCCCCTCTCTATCACCTTATGGAGAATATCTTTGATCATCTCAGAAATTCACTCCCAGTGTCACTTAGAAAAACAGTACGGTCAGAAAATTGATTTTCATTTTGTTCATGGGGCCATAAATTCTTTTATGTGCAGCTTCACCACAGATTCTCTGAATCTATGTCTCCGAGACACACACACAAAAGTAAATCTCACTTAAGTCTTTGCTAGAATTAAATGCTACTCTCTTATTTATAAGCAGCCAAAGTAAAGGGAAGAAGAACACTAACAATAATAATAAGGGAACAATCCAGAAACAGTGCAATCGGGGAGGATTTGAACAAAGCAAGGTCAAAGGGATTTAAGGCCATGAAAATGAAATGTTTTTATTTCCACAATCTGGATCAGCGCTGTTTGTCTCAGCTTGTAAAACCCCCATCACACTGACACACACAAACCCACACACACACACACACACCCACACGCACGCACGCACACATACACACACACACACACACACACACACGCACACACGCACGCACGCACGCACATATATATTCACCAACATGCACACACAATGCATTCAAGCACACAATAGCAAAGCAGGGCTAGCATACAGATTAGGGCTTTGTGACAGATGATGCTGATGTTTTTGTCGATTTTATATCAAAATTCAACATTGAAGACATACTTTTCAAAAACAGTATTTTACAGTTCCCTTGACAAAAAATGATCCTTATTAAAAATATATAAATCCACTATAATATCACATTTATTTTGTAAGATATGGCACACTACAATTCTCCATTGGAATTCAACTTCAGGTGTTAAAATTTATAAAGGGTAGATTTCTGAAACTGTCCTGTTGATGGATTCTGCAAACTAATATGAGCTAGATGACATCATTTTAGAGGTTTCAATGGTTTTGTTTAGATTTTTCAGAAGGAACATGCAAGATTGAAGTTAATCTGAGTAGGACACAAGTGAAGTTTGTATTAAAGTATTCTGTTCTGGATAATTTTTAGGGAAGCATAGGAATGGGACATTTCATAGTGCCCTGCAACAGCAACACCGGTGAAAATGAAACTTCCCACACCTGATTAAATTACTGGCTGCTTTGAGAAAATTTTTTCCAAAATAAATCTACACAAATATTTATTATTATTATTATTTTTTAATCTCAGAAATAAGGGGTCACACTTTATCACTGAGATCCATCCAGATACTGTACATGTTGTTAATGACGAAGCAAAAGAAGAATGTAATTTTTCAAACATTGTGAAAATTGATGATACAGAATCATATGAATTAATTTCCCTAATATCTCTGAGTTGATGGTACTTTCACAATGTGAGGGCTGTCAACTGCAGCAGAGCTTGTTAGCAGATGGTGAAATCACCTAGTGCAGTAGCCACTATAGATATAAAGCACAAAGCAGCTGCCCATTTTTCTATGTTTTCTGTCACTGGTTTTGAAGAAGCAGTTTTATCATACACATAAATGCTTTCACATTCTGTAAGATTACCAAAGAGGAAAGTCTGTCTTTCTCAAATCATCCTGTTTCTACTGCTGCTGTCAGTACTCAAATGACATCAACCACCTGCTGACATTGCCTTCCTGAGGCATCACCATATGATGCTGAAATCATAGAGAGAAAAGACAAGAAAGTCACTTTTGAAGTAGAAAAATGACAGGAGCTGTTCCAGCACTCACTGAGTCAGTGCTATTAACCAGCGGACCTATCAGCCTCCCACCAACAGCATATTATTGTTCTTTGTTTCTATAGGATGAAAAATAGGGATCAAGCTGTTCAGACCAGATTCCCTGCCTTGCTCAAGGACACCGTGGCATGTTATGTTGTGTTGTAAAGTAATGAAATACACTGCTGTCCTTTAAATTCAACAGTGCAACAAATGATAGGCCAAATCTTTAGACCAGAGGTGAAAGGTTAAGTGAGTTGAGGTAAATGCGTGGGTAGAGAGAGTATGATAGAGAGGAAAAAAAAAAAACAGGCCTCTGGAAAAGACAACACGGGCTGAGGTCATGGAGTGACAGACAGAGTGCTACCAAAGGCCCTCAATTTCTTGCTGTTTCTTTCACTCTGTTCTATTTTTTTTTTATTTTTTTTTTTTTTCAGCCCGATAATGACCATGTAACGGATGTGTATTTAAAAATGGTTTATGTAGAATGAAGCCGGAGTAAGAGTGCAGGTTTTGTTTCAACATTAGGGAGGAATATGAGAAATTCTGAGCCTCATTTCCTGCATTCTGGTGAATGTTTATCCACCAATTTGTGTCTTTTTGGGATGAATTTATGGTGGAAATACTCATGTAAAGGAAAAGAGAAAAATGTCCTTATATCATATATCCTTCTCCCTTTCCCTTCTGGCTCCTCTATAGTTATCGACCATGCATAGTCTTCTTTCCATTTTGTGGCAGATCACAGCATTGTGTTTGAGGTGGCATGCTGCCAGGGGCGGTTTTAGTGATTTGGAGGCCCCAGGCAAAGACCAATGTGAGACACTCCTCCATTTTGCTTCATGCAATGATAGCTAGTAAACAAAAACTATTCAGAGACATCTCTTTCAGTTAATAAAGCACTGAAATAAAGGACAGACCTGAATGGAAATCCTAAATGTGTTAACTGAAGAACTTCAAATGACCTTTAGTCATGAACAGCTGGTCAGCTCGAGTAGATCTGCATTGGGCCTGATGTGTGTACCATCTGCTTCTTCATCCATGGCCGATATGCAGATGTTTAGCGTTTTATCTGACTCTCGATGTGTGCAGTGGTGTGGTCTAGTTTATTATAGTGGGTATACTGTGATGACACCTCCCCCAAAAAACCTTTCTTTGATGTGACAAGAATAGAATAATGCTTTGTAAAAAAAAAAAAAAAAAAAAAAATGGAAATATAAATTTACAATGAGTATTGTTCTGTGTTTCAGCCCATACAATGTAATGAAAAGTTCCATGTCAAAGTGAAAATATTTGATCATTCTTGAGTACAAATGAGCAATTTGTACCTTCTATATAATCAATTGTCTGTACAAGTTACTTAATTCTTCCCTCAAATGAATAATGCATGACCTGGAATTATTAAATCTTGGCCTCAAATTATTAAATTGATTTTTATCCTTCACACTTCAGAAAGTTTAGATGCTACTGTTCTGGCAATTTTGTACTAAAAGGCATAGAGTCATTCGTTGTCTTTCTGAGGGTTAATTCTGACGCCTGCAGATGGACTCCCTCTTTGCTGTCTCGAGTGTGAGATGACAAGAAAGAGCCCGGAACAGGAGAAGTTGTTAGATTATATACATTATCTTTGTTGACAGGATGACTTTGCTCTATCATCAGAATAATGTCGACACAATAGGCACATCATAATGTGTTGTACAATCAGGACATGACATGACATGGTTATTCGTTTGGCTTTAATCATTTGGCACATTTGATGTAGTCACTAAATGTTTTAATTTGGTCTGTCATACTGTATGGTTCTTTTATGATATTAAGATGGTATCTGAGAAGGCATGTTCTTCAGATGCCATCATATATGTAATAAATACATAATATATGTGATATAATAGACACCAAACAGTTTATAATAAATGCTAAATTGAACCTGCTAATCATCATCACTTTTTGCATCGTTAATGACAGTGGTAGCGTAGCACAGATGTAATTTTCACATCTATAAAATATGATGCATTGCATTGTAGGATTGTTGCCGTTGCCAGGTTGCTATGGGCTACAGATTATGGTGGCTCTTCACCATGCAAGCATCCAGCAAATCATGCTAAATTTTACTGACCTCTGTTTGCACTGTAACCACAGATGTACAATAGGTGGATTAATGTTGATGCTGAAGTAAATTTCTTATAATTAGGGGAGATGTAATAATGAACACCTTTTTGTGATTTCTAGGGTAAATTATGGCAGTTTATTCTCAGATTGGCAAGACTAAATTATGATTGTGAGAATTATTTGGGTTCAAATGATTAAATATGTTATGTTTTCCTTGACCTCGATTAAAATGTATCTATTAAACATTTCTCATTATCCAACTGTTTCAGGAAATTAATCCTAGTCATTTAGATGCAACAGAAAGAAATAATAAGAAAAAACTAAAAATTTGAAACAGCAAAACAACAGGCAATAACGTGGTACTTGAACAAACAGCAGATTCACACTCTTTATGTGGTTGTGATGTGAAGAGGAAGACCATTTTAAATTCTCTCTTGGTGTGAATAACATCACTTGACAAGCTTTGACACAGTGCTGCCTTTATCTCAAGTTTGCTTTTCCACCTTGAAATGGAACTATGGACAAACAGTTTGGAATTGGAGGGCCTAAAGCCAGAAACAGGCTGGCTTCTGTCATTCAGAGCAACACATGTATTCTGAGGGTGATTGTTCAACTTAAAGCGCCTCCAAATCTTCCCACGCAGCCATTTATCACAAACTTTTCCAACAAAACTCATCCCACACTCATTTGTAGTATGCTGTGTTGAGGTGAGAGGCAATGAGAGTGAAGCGCATGGCAGCGTGGGTGCAGCTCCTCAGCAGCCATGATTTCATCTGGTGTGGAAACCAGTGTGCGTTCATAATAGCCTGACTGCTGGAAACGGGAGATATCTCCTACTGCAATTTCTCTTTTATTTTCAAAGGTTTCACAGTCAGCTTTAATATTACAGAACCAGGATATGCTTTGGTTTTGAACTGGGAACTGTTACAGCCGCACTCTTTGGATATATCCGTCCCTCACTATTGATTTAAATTCAGATAAGGGGAGAGTGTCGTGAGATGAGCCACCCCATGTATCTCAGTGATGATAAATAACAGTAATCAGAAGCAGAGGGGCTTCAACTCCCATAAAAGATACCTGAAAACAAAGGTTTGACTTTTAGGATGTCACAAAAAACTGAAAATTCCAAAAGAGATAAAATAATTAAAAAAAAAAAAAAATGCAATGATAAGAGTAAGATACAACTGTGTAATTTCTACTTGGGTGGCCAGGGTAATTTTCACCTCTCACTTTTCAAAATCTAGTTTAATTCTTGCTCTGACATTCCACTAAACTGTGTCCTATGGCTGTCCAACCACCAACTTCCAGATAGGAGAAGCTCTGAGTTGACTAAAATGCTCACCTCAGCACCTCATACAGATGCACAAGGTACTCTTAGCATGTGTATGAGAGGCATACGACTTTTGACTAACTCCAATGTAAACCCATCTATGTCAATCCATCTCAGCAACCCACAAAGCCTTCCTGCCAGAAAGCCTTTCCAACATATAGTTAATGTTGTGAAACAGTTGCAGTTTGGTTAGGGTTATGTGCCGAAACTACTCGGTTAGGTTTAGGCACTTTGCTCTGAGCATCTGATGTAGCTGCAGATGGGTTTAGATTGGAGTTAACTGAAAGCCCAGTGCATCTCATTCAGACCCTGAAGGATACCTTATGTGTTTGTATGAGATGCTGAGGGGAGTGACAAAGCATTAGTGCTTGACGCTCTGGGAATGAGACTGGGCTCAGAAGCAAGACACTACTCAGGGTTGAAAAAAAGCCCTGAACCTCCTCATTTTCAGGAAAAATAAAATATTTAGCCATTTTTATTTTAAGTTACTTCTCCGATAGACTCTGAAAGTGATCAAGTAAGGGATTATCCCGCTTATACCATGGTCACTTATGAAAGAAATAAATATTAAATCAATTATTAATATGTTAATGTTGTTTTTTACCATTAAAATCGTAAGTTTTTCACAAGAAGCGGCTGAGTGGACTATTTAATATCTCTCATTGTGACGCGTTGCCAAGGTAACTGGCTCTGGCCTCAGAAGCTGCAGTTCGGTCGGCTGCAGCTGTTATATTAGGCCTGATCAGTGGAGGGAAGTGAGATGACTGCTTAACGTTATGTTACGTGATACAAAGTGTCATTTCAGAGGGCAAGTGCACCTCATACTGCTTGTGTGTGTCCAGAGGATGATGCGAAATTTTGTTTCAAAGAATCGAAGTCCACAGATAGTTCCCTAAATCGTTTTTATTGCAAGAAATATGTGTCCGTTGTGATAAATAAACTGTGAAATAACGTATGTTAACGTATGTTCTGAGTTACTGTTGCCACGGTTACCAACTAGCGTTTGAGCCAGTGCAATAATTTAGAACAATCAGGCTATTTGACCAGAACTTTTTTTATAGGTGTCCTACAACACTTTTTAACGGACACCCTGCAAC